>CM019697.1:45248437-45668437 GCA_009760885.1 Achatina immaculata
AGTTTCGTTCTATCATTAGGGGAAGTTTTTCCCGCAAGTCATCAAACTTTACAGCCCAGAATTTCTCACAATTACATTTACAGGGAAAGATATGCAAAAAATTCTTTAGATTGTAAAAGCATGCTTAACCAAAACTCCTTTTTTTTTCCTCTTCTGAAAAGTAAACGTTTTTCGTGGTTTTTTTTTCTTTCTATCTCTAGAATAAGTGTCTATAAGGGGAGCAGAAACTTCTAGAATGTAGATGTCATAAAACTGGAAAGGAAAGCTCTCTGTGCGTACGGTGTATCAAATGGCCCAGCTCTGGTCGTAGGATATAAAATACTAAACTCATCCGGGCATCGTGGACTAAATATTGCAGAGGCCGCTAGGAGAGCAATTTTCGCGCGCGCGGATAAATATGGCCGCGTTTTACGACCGGTCGGTATTTGAAAGGAAACGATCATATGTGTGTCGGGAAGGAATAGAATCAATTAAGGGAATCCAAAGTCTGAGAGAGGGGGGGAAAAAGTCTGTTTTATGTGTATGCACATTTCGTGCCGTTATGTTCGGGCGCGAGGAAGACACCAACACGCGGAATGAAAGGGGAAATATTTGATTAACGAATAAGATATAAGTTCCTGGCATTTATGCGACATGTCATAGCTCGCACAAACTCGGTGCAGATTAATTTTTCGCGTCTTTATGTCCCGGAAACACTTCTCAGCCCGAGTGGTTTTCTTGACAAGGGTCGGGGGGAGGGGAGGGGGGGGGAGATGTTTTCTCCTGGAGGATATGAATGCGGCGGATGTTGCCCGTTTGCTGGGGCCCGCAGCGACAAAAGTGTTGGAGATCCGCGCCGTATTAATGAAACAGAAATTGTAGCTTGCCATTTGAACTCATTGGCTATCTGTGAATACCCGCGTCAGAACAGACTTCACTTGCTGAAAGTCTTAAACATGTTCACGGCAAAATGGGAAGGCTGCGATTGATTATATCAAAACATTTGATCGATTGAACAAAAAACGCAAATAGAAAGAGAGATGCACAAACCATCAAATGGAAGAAAGGGGAAGCAATTCTTTTTTTCCCCCCGGAGTTAAAATCATTTCTGAAATCTTCTTTGTTGTCGCTTCTGTTACGGCTGCTTTTTTTTTTGTTTTTGTTTTGTTGAGAGTTTAAACTTCCCAGAAAGTGATAGTGAAGATGATGCTGCACAGGTTCTCAGTCAGATTCAGACTGACTTGCAGTGACTTTTCTTGGAGAGAAGCCAAAGGCAAGGTCCTCAGCAGTTTCTGTCATGACAGAGATCAGTTCTTACCTGCTGCCCATATACTTTCGGGTGTAAGTGGTGCAATGTCTTGCTACAGATTGCTGTACAATTTGAGGTAGTGTTACTTCTTCATCATCCATAGTTTACTGAACCAGATGATTAATTAATATTATGTATGTATTTGCTGTCCATACTATGTCTCTATATTATTATATTATCCATATATAATGATCCATTTTCCTTACCTCAAAAACTTAATATTGAAGAAGATTGGCTAGTAAAGAGGATTAAACAGAGAAAACTTAAATATGTCGGACACATTAAAAGTCATGATAATTTAGAGAAGCCCTTCTTGGAAGGGTACATAATGGGAAAAAGAAAAAGAGGAAGACCAAGGCGAAAATGGCTGCAAAACGTCGTTGGTAATTTGTGTAACGATTCGTCAGCAGCGGGACATCTTGCTTACAACCGAGAAGCCTATAGGAGAGCTGTCACGGAGGCAAAGTTCCACAAAGGGCATGCAATGACTGACTGACTGACTGACATACATGTATTTGCTTTCGTTAGTTGGAATCTGAAGACGATATCATAACAGGAACTGATTTCTTTTAGGCCATTACCAAAAATTGTAAACGATCAGTGTTCTCCTATAGTGTAGACAGAAAAATGGTTAAAATCACATGTTCCACCCCCTGTAGAGGAGTACATATATTGCACACACTCTCAGTGATGCGCCCAGTTACGGTCGTTAGCATTTATGGCCGAGCTCCCTCCGGTGTATTTTATTTTATTTAAGAACTAATAAAAGAATGTACAGTTGTACAGTAAATATCCAGTAAAAGTTTCGTTCTGGCATCTCCTCATTGACTGTCCGCTTCCTATTTTCCATTGTCTTGCTCCAGCAGAACTTGTAATTTCGTTTTTCATTAAAAACTACATTATTGTGGCCGTTGTGTGCGCTCATTTGGTGCGTTTATAATGTATGCATGTGGGTGTGTATACAGTTTATGGTTTTGTTTTATGATTTATGGTTTATGGTATAGGTCATCATCATTGCTTTTCGGACATGTCCATGTTCGCACCCCCTCCCCCTCAACATATGTATTAGCGTCCAGCGGCTGACAGTGCCTGTCCTGTGTTGGTTGACCAGTTGCCTCGCATGTCCATTATGCCTGTCCTGTGTTGGTTGACCAGTTGTCTCACATGTCTAGCATGCCTGTCCTGTGTTGGTTGACCAGTTGTCTCACATGTCCAGCATGCCTGTCCTGTGTTGGTTGACCAGTTGTCTCACATGTCCAGTATGCCTGTCCTGTGTTGGTTGACCAGTTGTCTCACATGTCCAGCATGCCTGTCCTGTGTTGGTTGACCAGTTGTCTCACATGTCCAGTATGCCTGTCCTGTGTTGGTTGACCAGTTGTCTCGCATGTCCAGTATGCCTGTCCTGTGTTGGTTGACCAGTTGTCTCACATGTCCAGTATGCCTGTCCTGTGTTGGTTGACCAGTTGTCTCGCATGTCCATTATGCCTGTCCTGTGTTGGTTGACCAGTTGTCTCACATGTCCAGCATGCCTGTCCTGTGTTGGTTGACCAGTTGTCTCACATGTCCAGCATGCCTGTCCTGTGTTGGTTGACCAGTTGTTTCACATGTCCAGTATGCCTGTCCTGTGTTGGTTGACCAGTTGTCTCACATGTCCAGTATGCCTGTCCTGTGTTGGTTGACCAGTTGTCTCACATGTCCAGTATGCCTGTCCTGTGTTGGTTGACCAGTTGTCTCACATGTCCAGCATGCCTATCCTGTGTTGGTTGACCTGTTGTCTCGCATGTCCAGCATGCCTGTCCTGTGTTAGTTGACCTGTTGTCTCGCATGTCCAGCATGCCTGTCCTGTGTTGGTTGACCAGTTGTCTCGCATGTCCAGCATGCCTGTCCTGTGTTGGTTGACCAGTTGTCTCACATGTCCAGCATGCCTCTCGTTCTTGGCCGTGCAGATCTGTATTCCCAGATCTCTCAGTCTGAGTAGCGATGTAGATTCACTGCCCTCGAAGTCTTCAACTCTGCCTGTCTCTCTGAGCACGTTAACAATATCAGCCTAATCAAGTAGTTGTCCATCTGGGAGTATGGCAGAGCCAGCGAACCTATCAGCCCTTGTATACTGTATGTGTTTGTGCATTTTTCTGTGTCATTGGAACGTTATTGCGTATGAGTCTTTATTTAATGTCTTGTGTGGCTCATTTTTTTGTGATTAATGTGATAGTAATCATGTCTACTCATCGTGTAATATGTTCCCGAGTTATCAAGGTAGTGAGAATCTTGCTAACCCAAGTGCACCAGCTGCTGCAGTACTAGTTCTCCTCGCCACCCCTTTATCCATTACTTGGCCATTCTGTTTCCATCCACTTCGGGGCTCCAGGGCCCGTGGGCGCTGCACCACTCGGGCCATCCCCTTCCCCATCCCCATCATGGCTGCCTTAGAGAGCTCACTTCTGGAGAAGTCTTCTAGCTCCACAGCTGTCAGGCGGTACTTCTTCTGTACTATAATCATGAGATGAAAGCACAGAGAAAGTTTCTGATGTTTTTTTTCCTCTACGAGTTCTAGCCTTACTGTTCCAGAAAATCAAAAGAGGTTCCTTCTCTAAGCCTTACCCAAGCATATCCTTCCAACGAATCGCTTTCGTTCTTTCAACCAAAGACGTTTTCTACAATGCTCAGCAGTGCTACAAGATCTTTATCATATTTCCTTCGACGACTCTAATGGCACGGGCATTTCTGTCTCTTTTACGTCGAGTCAAATACTTGCACTCACAGGATAATGTAGACAACGACCCCCTTCTGTATAACAGGAATAACCTCAATTAAACGCCCAGTGTTCGAACACTGCATGGATATCAGAAAACACATGGAAGTACATACATGAAAGACGAGCAGCCAAATTAGACATGTAAAAAGTAAAGACAGATCTTGGAAAAGATCTGGCGAAAGCAATATACAAAGAAGTAGACAAGAAAGTAAAAAGTTCAATTAGAAGGGATAAAAGAGAATACATAGACAATATTATTTTTGTTATGATGACAGAGGCAGAGAAAGCAGCAAAAGCAAGAGACGGCAAAACTTTATATAGCATACAAAAGAGGCTAACAGGTACTATTACATCTAAAGAAAGACCAATCCTTAGCAAAACTGGAACCCTATTAACATCAAGTAAAGACCAAAAGCAAAGATGGGCTGAACACTTCCACGAAATACTTAATCGACCACACCCAAAAGAACTGTTAAACCTTAAAACCGACTTACCAGCCCCACAACTAAATGTCAACCTAGATGAAATTAAATTGCATGAAATTGAAACAGCAGTGAATTTAACGGATAACCACAAAGCTGCAGGTGAAGATGAAGTAACACCCGAAATGTTAAAACCTATCAATAGTGACAACATGAGACAACTACAGAGAATGTTTAACAAGATTTGGAAAGAAGAAAAGGTCCCTTCTAATGGAAAAAAAGGAATCATTGCTAAAATACCCAAAAAAAAGCAACCTTAGTGACTGTAACAATTGTAGAGGAGTATCCTTAGTATCAGTTGTGTCAAAAGTATTTTGCAAGGTCATTTTGAATAGACTTAAAGATATAGTGAATACAGCAGTGAGATGAGAACAAGCAGGATTTCGAAAAGGGAGAAGCTGTCTTGACTAGATTTTTACTCTAAGAATAATACTTGAAGAACATATTGAAAACAGAAACCATTAATGCTGAACTTCATAGACTTCAAAAAGGCATTTGATAGCATACACAGAGATTCATTGTTGAGAATTTTAAGTCTATATGGAATACCATTTAAAATTGTCAACATCATTAAGGACCTCTACAATGGATATGTTTGTGCATTCAAAATAGAAGAAGGGATGAGTGAAAGGTTCCAGATTGAAACAGGTGTGAAACAAGGATGTATACTGTCTCCTTTGCTTTTTGAAATTGCAATAGACTTCATAATGAAAAATGCTGCACAGGTAACACAGGTATTGATTGGGTACATGGGACCCAACTGGAAAATCTTGATTTTGCTGATGACATAACTTTATCAGTAACAATATGAATTCCATGCAAGAAAAAAACAGATATCTTATCTTCACTGGCTAGCAAAATAGGGCTTGAAATTAACAAGGACAAAACAAAAATAATGAAAATTCCCATTACTCAAAATGGAAAAATACACGTAGAAGGGACAGATATTGAAGAAGTCAATCAATTTGCATACCTTGGTAGCTATATAGACCAGAATGGTGATACCAGAAAGAAATTTAGAATTAGAATTGCAAAAGCAGCATCGATTTTCAAGAATCTTGAGAAAATATGACATTCAAAAGTTATAAGCACAAAAACCAAGTTAAAACCATTTAATTCAAATGTAATATCCACCCTCATTTATGCATGCGAAAGCTGGAAAACAACTAAAGAAATAAACAAGAAATTATACTCTTTTGAAAACAAATGCCTAAGGAAAATACTCTGCATCAAGTGGAACGAATTCAAGAACAATGCAGAGATAAGACAGATGACTGAACAACAACCAGTCTCATGGGTGATCAGGAAAAGGAGATGGACATATGTTGGTCACGTGATGAGAAGAAACGATCAGAGAATCCCAAAACAAGCTATCAAGTGGAACACAACAGGCCAAAGAAAAAGAGGCAGACCTCGTGAAACTCTGAAGAGGACATTGTTAAGAGAGGCCAAATTAACAGGCATAAAATCCCTTGATGAGGCTGAAAGACTCACCGAAGACAGGAAAAATTGGCGAACTACATTGCATGCCCTATGTGACGTTTAACGGCACAGGAAGGATGTAAGATATAAGTCCGAACACACAGAAAGCCTCTTGTTCGGCTTTTGTTTGTGCCCAGTCGTAAGGTTTGTAACAGATATTACTATTTATTTGTACTGAAAGAGGCAACCTACATTATGTTCCCCCTCGTCGAGTTTTCTGTTACAGTTTATCCTCGTCTTCGTCCCGATTTAATGTCGGTTATCTCTCTGGAAAATGAATCTTCGCTAATTCTCACTGGTTCATTGAATAATCTATGATGACTGAACGAGTAAACCTCCATCCGTGCTTAGCTTAAGCCACATACACTTCTAGAACGAACTATCTCCGAAATAACGGGAAAAAACGTTTAAAGTGAAAGAAAAGATAGTAATGAATTGTTATTTAAATATGTAATAACGTAAGTAATAATTGCATTTGTAAACTTATCTGACCGTTGTTGTCATTTTAACTTGTGATTGTTGTCATTTTATCTTGTTATTGTTGTCATTTTATCTTGTTATTGTTGTCATTTTAACTTCTGACTGTTGTCATTTTAATCTGTGACTTTTGTCATTTTAATTTGTGATCGTTGTCATTTTTAACTGTGTAAGTTCTGCGGTTGTTTAAAAATGACCGTCATTTCCTCTTTGCATACGAGATCCTGGATCTGAAATCATAATCTGCTGGTTTTATTCTCTTGCAGGATGGAGTAGATGGACACAACGGTGGGTCTGGCGTGGGCGGCCGCGGCAGTGGAAGCGGAACCTTGAGTCTGGGCGGCGCCGGCAGTGGCGGCAAAGGAGGCGGAGTTACTAGTGACAGAGGCCAGGATACACGCCCACATCGTCTGCGAGAGCTGTCCCGGATAAGGACTACAGCCAAAAATGAAGACCAAAGTGAGGAAGGCGGCTCGGAATGCGAAAAGATCTCCAGTGTGTAACGAAATGGGAGTTACACGGGGAAGGGAGCACAACGTAACAGAAACATTATACAATCCCTTGAATATTCAACTGGACATAAAAGAGACATTTTGCAGACATTTCCAGCATCGTAGATATTTCTGATATGACGATAATCGCTTTTTTATTCAGGTATCGCACAGTTCGATTCTCTCAAGTTGATACTGTGTGCGCCATTTAAGTGTAATCGATCTTGTGAGACAAGTGTTTTATTAATTGGTCACGATACTAGCATTTGTTTAATTTTTATGAGACAAATCTTGGCAAGGAAGATCTAAAAATCTGTGATCACAGATAATTCAAATTAGAAAACAGCATGACTGCAGATAGAAAATAAAAGAGATAAAAAACAGATTTCCGTCAAAACGAGAAAAGAGAGAGGAGACAAGGAACGGTTGTAAATCTGGTCGGAAAGAATAAAGAAAACAAGATTTGAGAGACAATTAAATTATGCTCACAGGGGAAAGAAAGGTGAAATATCCTTTGCGATATTTAAGAAGCGGGAGGGGGAGTTGAAATATCCTTTGCTATATTTAAGAAGCGAGAGGGGGAGTTGAAATATCATTTGCGATGTTTAATATTGGGGGTGGGGGCCTGAAATATCCTTTGCGATGTTTAATATTGGGGGTGGGGGCCTGAAATATCCTTTGCGATGTTTAAGGGGATTGGGGGAGGGGAAGAGAGAGCTGAAATATCCTTTGCGATGTTTAAGAAGGGGAAAAATATTTTGAAATATCCTTTGTGGTGTTTAAGGGGGTTGGGGGGGGGGGGGAGAGAGAGAGTTGAAATATCCTTTGTGGTGTTTAAGGGGGTTGGGGGGGGGGGGAGAGAGAGTTGAAATATCCTTTGCTATGTTTAAGAAGGGGGGAAAAAAGTTGAAATATCCTTTGCGATATTTAGAAGGGGACAAAAGTTGAAATATCCTTTGCGATATTTAAGAATGGGAAAAAAAAGTTGAAATATCCTTTTCGATATTTAAGAACGTGGGAAAAAAGTAACAGAGATAAAGAAGTGGATGTTAATTATCAGGATGTTAAGCACAGTCCAGATATTCCAACCATCCTGTCATCGAAGTTGTGGTCTTCGTCCTCAGCACAGTTAGCATTGCTTTAAAATGCTCCATTAGATCGCAGTCATACTGATGTGGCGATCAAACCATTGTTCTACTGATGTGACCATCAAACCATTGTTCTACTGATGTGGCCATCAAACCGTTGTTCTACTGATGTGGCCATCAAACTCTTGTTCTACTGATGTGACCATCAAACCATTGTTCTGCTGATATGACCATCAAACCATTGTTCTACTGATATGACCATCAAACCATTGTTCTGCTGATATGACCATCACACCATTGTTCTACTGATATGACCATCAAACCATTTTCTACTGATATGACCATCAAACCATTGTCTTACCGATATCAACATGAATCCGTCTGCAACATCACCGTTTGA
The DNA here is from genome assembly GCA_009760885.1 of Achatina immaculata. Classification (NCBI taxonomy): domain Eukaryota; kingdom Metazoa; phylum Mollusca; class Gastropoda; order Stylommatophora; family Achatinidae; genus Lissachatina; species Lissachatina immaculata. The sequence goes on from CM019697.1 coordinate 45,256,901, forward strand.
TAACAGCATTATGACAATACGTTTCACAGCTGATACCACTCTTCCTGTCACATTCACTAACTGCTACTCTGAACCTGATATCACTATCAGCATCATCAAGTGGCATGTCCGCAGGTGTTGAGTGGTAGCTGATATTCCACAGACTTCATTCTTTGAATTTTTTCACGTATTTCAAATGGTGACTTCTAGTCGTGAAAATGGTGTTTAGTGTTTATATTTGCTTATTAACTCAATGGCAACAATGTCTGGACTACCGCGCTTCCAGATGTGATTTTCTGAAGCGCCAAGATACTCATGCCATGATACTTGTGAGGGTTTCGTAATGTTATGTTTGTTTTTTGTTTTCACTGTTTTGAGCACAAAATAGAATATGAGGTTTAAAATTCCCATGTCTGAAATGAGAAAGGAATAAACTTTCAATAAAAATATTGTCCGAAAGGAAGGAAGGGTCAGAAAAAAAAATGGCATGGCTAGTAAACCTACAAGAAATTTACCGGAGACCTCAGAAATTGTGGAAGCTCGAGTGACTGGAAGACTGGAACATATTTGTTTCTCTTCCATCTGCGGCTGAAGACGCTTGCCCGATGAGGCAATCAGAGACCCATAACAGGGTTAGCGAACCATAGCTGACCAAGACCCTCTCCCACCTCTCCGTTGTAACAGGCCTAGCGTGGCTACTGGGGCAGGTATCCCCTTAGCCCCCATGCTACTGAAGTCTGCTAAAGAAGCATTGCACAACACCCCCCTCCCCCCGCTGCTTTTTAGCTGTACTTGGGGACTCAAAAGGTAGCTGTCATAACCTGCTCCCACGCCGATACGATGTTGTAGCCCAGCGCTTCACAGCATCGGCTCCAAAGAAGACCAGCTTGTAGTTACAGGGAGTTCGCACAAGTCTCTTCCATCTCGCGGTCTCCTGTGTTTCTCACAAAGTCTGCTCGCTGCCACAAAGTGAACTCTGACCTTTTCCGTGCTAATTCCTCTCATTTAACTGTCCCTTTTGTGTTTTTTCTTTTGCAGTTTGATTTTCGTGATATAGCTTTCCCCGCGCTCGTCAAATATCCTCGTGGAATCGAATGTCTATTTCTTGTCACTGATTTCCACGTAGCATTTTCGTATTAGTAATCGTATCCGTCCATAGGATTCTTAATGTAAAGTAAGGACACAGTTGATCCACTTTCACATTGGATGTGTGTAATGTAATTGTAATTTATAATATAAATATTTTCTTTCATTTGTTATTTGTTATTGTTACTGAAACTGGCTGCACTGTACCAGCAGTCGTGGAATAACAATGTTCTACGAGTTTGGACTGAAAAACCGCAGAAAATCGTGATTTTAGTCCTTCAATCTTTCGAGGTTTCTCTCCCTCCCCCCCCCCCCTCGTTGTATGCCATTGACTCGTGTACTTTAACATAAATATCTGTTTAATTTACCCATTGATCATTGTGTACTGTGTGTTGAAAATTGTAATGTATCTTTTTTTTTATTATAATTAAATGTTTACCGTAAATTTGTGTTAATTAGGACAAAGTCCTCTGCTCGGGATAGGCTACACGTGAATTAGTGTTAGAATCCTGCACCACATTTTTTTTGGTTATATGTGCTTACACCTCCCCAGTAGAACTTAGGAGAGCACGCCACTGCTGGGGTGGAGGTCGGTCAGATGTAACAGGGCCAGGCAAGTTTGCGTTCATGGGCGTTTTTCAAATTGTCACGTGGACGGAACTGACCACAGATTGTATTTCCCATGCTGGTAGTGTGATTGTATTTTTTAGGCTGGTAGTGTGATTGTATTTGTCAGGCTGGTAGTGTGATTGTATTTGTCAGGCTGGTAGTGTGATTGTATTTGTCAGGCTGGTAGTGTGATTGTATTTGTCAGGCTGATAGTACGATTGTATTTGTCAGGCTGGTGGAGTGATTGTATTTGTCAGGCTGGTAGAGTGATTGTATTTGTCAGGCTGGTAGTGTTGGATTTTCCACCTGGGTAGGGATGAGGGCTGCTTATGTCATGATGATGATGCCTGTAGCTGATTATTCTGTGTGAGTAAAATATCCCAGGTTCCTACTTTCTCTTCACACATTCTTCATTAAATGAAAACAGGGAGAATTAACAGCAAAATTTGTCAAGCTAGAAATTATAATATTAATATAGATTGATTCCTCCTTCCATAACTTTGCTCCGTCCTCGTACGAGCACAATAAGGGCGCTTGTATCTCACTCATAATCTCACATATATTTGGGGTTAGGGATATTAATGCACTAGAACAAATCGCATCTTAAAACTGCAAGATACAACCATCATTATTTTTAACACAAGCAATATGTCAAAGGCAACATATAACTCAGTATGAAAATATCATCCACATTTCCCACGTAAAAATTCATCAACAGACAGTGATACTCCATTTTTTTTGCTGGGTCAGATATCCAGACAGCACGCATGTCAGTTATCAGTGTTAACCCAGCTGATAGTACTTGCACGCTACGTATACATTTTTACCTGCTCCAACTCACGTTTGTTAGAGTGCAACATGAATGAATGAGCACGTTCACACTATGTTATTTCACTAAATAATATTTGCTATAACCTCTAGCAAAATGAGTCGGGGTTTCACTCTATACAACATTCTGGCTTCCACGCCGCTGGACTTCATCACAGTGCCCACAGGCAGTATGTAGAGTCCACTAACGAAAAAACTGTTCAGCCGTACCAAGAAAACATAGATCCCTCTTTTGACCCAACCTTCGGTCTCCGACTCGCAAATAAACTACACGCTCTGATTATTATTACACAGTTCCGGTCAGTCTGTCTAATCGACGCTGCGCACACATCGCCGGGCTGGTTGGTTGACCTTCTTTCATTACTTTACTACACCACCTTGGACGACGCCCTCTACCTTGTCCTACAGTAGAGAGAGGTTGTATTTTGTCGCGCTGGTAGAGTTTACCACAGAATACAGTATGCAGCAATGATGATAGTGACAGAATTATGTTAAACACACATAACACCAACTTCAGAGCTGATGAAGTGAAAGCTCGTGGAGTCGCCATCTTACATCCGAATTTCACTCTCTGCAAACTCTGGTACTTCGTCGTGCCGGGATGCATATATTCCCCCAGGACTGTGCATATTTTTATATATCTGGTCTTTGGAAGTTTTGAACATCTTGGATGATTACTAACAAATAATGGAGATACAATGAGGGAAATTAAAAGGACATCCATCTCTCTTCAAAAAATAAAACAACTAAAGAAGCTGTGGAGAAGAACAGACGGGACTACACAAATAAGATTTTTACGGGCACGCATCTTTCCCACTGTTTGTGCAGCCAAAACAGAAGAAGGGATGAGCGAATGGTTCCAGATTGAAACAGGCGTGAAACAAGGATGTATACTGTCTCCTTTGCATTTTAGAATTGCAATAGACTTCATAATGAAAAAAATGCTGCACAGGTAACACAGGTATTGTTTGGATACGTGGGACCCAACTAGAAGATCTTGATTTTGCTGATGACATAACTCTTATCAGTAACAATGTGAATTCCATGCAGAAAAAAAAACCCAGATATCCTGTCTTCACTGGCTAGCAAAATAGGACTTGAAATTAACAAGGACAAAACAAAAATAATGAAACTTCCCATTAATCAAAATGGAAAAACACACGTAGAAAAGACAGATGTTGAAGAAATCAATCAATTTGCATACCTTGGCAGCTACGTAGACCAGTATGATACCAGAAAATACGAATTGCAAAAGCAGCATCGATCTTCAAGAATCTTGAGAAAATATGGAATTAAAAAGTTATAAGCACAAAAACCAAGTTAAGACTATTCAATTCAAATGTAGTATCCACCCTCATTTATGCATGCGAAAGCTGGAAAATAATTAAAGAAACAGACAAGAAATTAGACACTTTTGAAAACAAATGCCTAAGTAAAATACTCGGCATCAAGTGGAATGAATTGAAGAACAATGCAGAGATAAGACATATGAGTGAGCAACAACCAGCCTCACGGGTGATCAGGAAAAGGAGATGGACATATATTGGTCACATGATGAGAAGAAACGATCAGAGAATCCCAAAACAAGCTATCAAGTGGAAGACAACGTGAAACTCTAAAGAGGACATTGTTAAGTGAGGCCAAATTAATAGGCATAAAATCCCTTGATGGGGTTGAAAAGCTCACCAAAAACAGGAAAAAATTGGCTAGCTACCTTGTGCGCCCTATGTGACGTTTAACGGCACGGGAAAGATATAAGATAAGATCTTTCACATTGCAACATATGCCTGTGAGACCTGGACACTTAACAGAACAGCTGAGAAACACATAGATGCCTTTGAATATAAATGCTATAGAAAAGCCCTTTAATCATCATGGATACAAAAAATAATAAATATATCTATCTACAAGAACTTAATATTGAAGAAGGTTGGCTAGTAAGGAAGATTAAAAGGAGAAAACTTAATATTTTGGACACATTAAAGATCATGAGAATTTAGAGAAGATAGTCTTTGATAGGTGCATAATGGAAAAAAAGAAAGAGAGAAAGAACAAGGCAAAGATGCGGCAAGACGTCGCTAATGATGTGCGAATGGACGCGTCAGCACCAGAAGATCTTGCTTACAACAGAGAGGCCTACAGGAAATATGTTAGGGAAGCAAAGTTCCACAAGGGACATGCAAATGACTGATCTGATCTTTGAGAATAAAGAAAAAGCCACTTGTGGCTCATCATCTATCCTATGTGATGCCTTGTTCCACGATCTTCACTGCAACATCAGTTATTAATTACTTTCTGTTGGCAGTTACACATCAACAATGATGAAACAAATACAACAGGAATATGCCATAAATGAATTATTTTTGATTCGCTTATTGACGTTTTATCAAGGAAGACTGGAGCTAGAGTTTGCGTTGGAGTGGTGCTGCTGGTGTGTATTCTAGAAGACCTCACACTTTCCTAGAGTCTGTCTTAGAGTGATGGTGTAGGTGTCAGGGCTAGCAAACCTCACATCTTCCTAGAGTCTGTGTTAGAGTGATGGTGCAGTGTCAGGGCTAGCAAACCTTACATCTTCCTAGAGTCTGTGTTAGAGTGATGGTGTAGGTGTCAGGGCTAGCAAACCTCACATCTTCCTAGAGTCTGTGTTAGAGTGATGGTGTAGGTGTCAGGACTAGCAAACCTCACATCTTCCTAGAGTCTGTGTTAGAGTGATGGTGTAGATGTCAAGGCTAGCAAACCTCACATCTTCACTCTTTCTGGTAAGTCTCACCATAGAAGAACACAGATATTTTTGTTACTGCTACTTCATAGACCTCACAATTTTTGCAAACATTCTAAAACATCTACATTATTTTTTTTCAATAAAAGCAGTTATTCTCTTTAGACCTTTTATGTCCTTGTAGTCTTTATGTCATTGTATCTTTCATGTCATTGTATCTTTCATGTCATTGTATCTTTCATGTCATTGTATCTTTCATGTCTTTGAATGTTTCATTACTTTATATCTTTTATGTCCTTATATTTTTTATGTTCTTGTAAAGCTTGTCACCGAGAGACACTTACCAGACTTAATGATTTCATGAGGAAGAGCTTTGTGATGGTTTTATCAATAACATAAGGACACAGATAAGCAGTTTCAGTTGGAAGCTTGTTACTGAAGTTTGTTACTGAAATTTGTTCTCATTCTGCCATGTCAGTCTGAAATTTGTTCTCATTCTGCTATGTCAGTCTGAAATTTGTTCTCATTCTGTCATGTTAGTCTGAAATTTGTTCTCATTCTGTCATGTCAGTCTGAAATTTGTTCTCATTCTGTCATGTCAGTCTGAAATTTGTTCTCATTCTGTCATGTTAGTCTGAAATTTATTCTCATTCTGTCATGTTAGTCTGAAATTTTCAACAGAGATGCACTGTGGAAAATCCTAAGATGGCATGGCCTCCCCCATAAAATAGTTAATGTAATCAAAGCCCTATACGAGGGTTTTCAGTGCAAAGTTATCATCCAGCAGCTTTAGGGTACAAACAGGAGTGAAACAGGGATGTGTACTATCACCAACATTATTTATCTTGGCAGTAGACTGGTTAATGAAGGAGGCAACATCAGACAAACGCAGAGGATTACAATGGACCCTTGACACAGTGCTGGAGGACCTTGACTTTGCGGACGACATTTGTCTATTATCAAGCAGTCACAAAGATATGCAAGAGAAAATAAACAAGCTAACTCAGAATGCAAATAACATAGGACTAAAGATCAACGTAGGAAAGACAAAGTTAATGAAACAAAATGTGAACAACAGAAATGTACTCAGAGTAGATAACAAGTTAGTGGAGGAGGTCAACGAATTTGTATACCTTGGCAGCAGAGTGGTGGAAAATGGAGACAGCACAGAGGACATCAACAGCAGACTTACTAGAGCAAGCCGGGCTTTCGCAATGCTGCAGACTATATGGAAATCAAAAAAACTAAGCATAAATATGAAAATCAGGATATTTGAGAGTGATGTTCTAAGTGTGCTACTCTATGGTGGTGAATGCTGGGGGGTCACCAAGGCCATAGAAAACAAGTTAAATTCTTTCCAGACTAAATGTTTACGAAGAATTAGAAAAATATTTTGGCCAAACACCATAAGAAATAACATCTTGTTGGCAGAAATGCAGATGAAACCACTGACAACAATTATTGAGGAAAGACGCTGGCGATGGTTGGGACATGTGCTCCGAATGACTGACAACTCACTACCAAAAATAGCACTAAGATGGACACCACAGGGGAATAGAAGTGAGGGTAGACCAAAAGAGACATGGAGAAGAACAACAGAAAGGATGTTGAGCAATAGAGGGCTCACCTGGGCAAGAGCAGAAAAAAAGGCGAAGGACAGGCATTTGTGGAGGACCCTTGCGGAAGCCCCATGTGCCCTGGGCACTTAAGGTTCAGAGAAAGAGAGAGAGTCTGAAATTTGTTCTCATTCTGTCATGTTAGTCTGAAATTTATTCTCATTCTGCCATGTCAGTCTGAATACTTAATAAATTTTCTTCTTTTCTGGTGAGCTCGCCAAGTGCAGCAGTTTTCAGGTGTCTCAGGTCTCTCTCTGTGTGTCTCAGGTCTTTCTCTGTGTGTCTCAGGTCTCTCTCTCTGTGTCTCAGGTCTCTCTCTGTGTGTCTCAGGTCTTTCTCTGTGTCTCAGGTCTTTCTCTGTGTCTCAGGTCTTTCTCTGTGTGTCTCAGGTCTCTCTCTGTGTGTCTCAGGTCTTTCTCTGTGTGTCTCAGGTCTCTCTCTCTGTGTCTCAGGTCTTTCTCTGTGTGTCTCAGGTCTCTCTCTCTGTGTGTCTCAGGTCTCTCTCTGTGTGTCTCAGGTCTTTCTCTGTGTGTCTCAGGTCTCTCTCTGTGTGTCTCAGGTCTTTCTCTGTGTGTCTCAGGTCTTTCTCTGTGTCTCAGGTCTTTCTCTGTGTGTCTCAGGTCTTTCTCTAGGTGTCTCAGATCTTTCTGTCTCAGGTCTTTCTGTCTCAGGTCTTTCTCTGTGTGTCTCAGGTCTTTCTCTAGGTGTCTCAGGTCTTTCTCTGTGTGTCTCATATTTGTATCTATGTATCTCAGGTCTTTCTCTAGGTGTCTCAGGTCTTTCTCTGTGTCTCAGGTCTTTCTCTAGATGTCTCAGATCTTTCTCTAGGTGTTTCAGGTCTTTCCCTATGTGTCTCATATTTGTATCTATGTATCTCAGGTCTTTCTCTAGGTGTCTCAGGTCTTTCTCTGTGTCTCAGGTCTTTCTCTAGATGTCTCAGATCTTTCTCTAGGTGTCTCAGGTCTTTCTCTGTGTTTCAGGTCTTTCTCTAGGTGTCTCATGTCTTTCTCTATGTGTATGAGGTCTTTCTCTGTGTGTCTCAGGTCTTTCTCTATGTGTATGAGGTCTTTCTCTCTGTGTCTCAGGTCTTTCTCTATATGTCTCTGAACTCCTTGGGTGTATCAGGTCTTTCTCTGTTTCTCATATCTCCCTAGGTTAGGTGTGTCAGGTCTTTCTCTATGTGTCTCATGTCTCTATAGGTGTGTCAGTTCTCTCTCTCTTATATATATATATATATATATATATATATATATGTGTGTGTGTGTGTGTGTGTACATACTGTATATATATCTTATTCTGCGTAGTTTACAAAGACTATTACTAAGTCTACTTTTAGCATTGCTTCTACTATAACTACTACTGCTGACATCGCACTTTTCCCGAATGCTGTTGTTACTAGCAACAACAACAACAACAAACCACTCCCACTTCTTGACTTCACATGTTTTAGATTAATCAGCACACTGAGTCTGTATAATAACGTGCATTAACCAGCACACTGGGTCTGTATAATAACGTGCATTAACCAACAGACTGGGTCTGTATAATAACGTGCATTAACCAGCACACTGGGTCTGTATAATAACGTGCATTAACCAGCACACTGGGTCTGTATAATAACGTGCATTAACCAGCACACTGGGTCTGTATAATAACGTGCATTAACCAGCACACTGGGTCTGTATAATAACGTGCATTAACCAACACAGTGGGTCTGTATAATAACGTGCATTAACCAACACAGTGGGTCTGTATAATAACGTGCATTAACCGACACACTGGGTCTGTATAATAACGATTGTGAAATCCTTCATAGATTACCATAAAACTGTTTGAAAAAAAAGAGCTCTCAAAAATATTTAAAAAAAACAATTTAAAATAATATAAAAATAACATAATAATAACATTTAAAATAACATGAAAAATAACATTAAAACTAATAAGGAAATAACTGTCACGTTTACACAATTTTATCTACAAATACTAGGACATTGCTAATGTTCGCTTCATGTACAGCAGGTCATTGAGTTTTGTAATCGAAGAGATATTGAGAGTAAAGAGAAAGATGAAAATGTGAAAGAAAGAAAAAAAAAAAGGCAAAGAAATTCTATTTTTGTATGAGCGCAGAAGGTTGTGTTGTTTTCCCTCTGTATGTTCTGTAATAACTCATTGTGTTTACTGCCATATTAAAAAAAACGATTTGTTTTTCTAGTAGCTTATTTGTTCATTTTCTTTCTTTACTGGTTGGTTTGTTGGTTGACTGGTTGGTTGGCAGATTCGATGACTGGTTTACTGATTGGTTATTTCGCTGGTTGATTGGATTATACCTGAGAAGGAAATAGTTTTTCGGTACTTTACAGACTTCATGTGAAGGGCCTTGACCTAAACCCATTACTTGGAGTAACCTTTCACCGTCTCTTAATTCTTGCAAAATTCTGGAACAAATCAGTCTGGATGGCAGGGTATGTTTATATATCGATCGTTGTTTACGTATGATGAGGGCGTGTCTAAAACAGGCTACTGATTACAGAGAGAAGAAGGTGTGAGATGTGAATCAACACAACTGGACAGGGTCAAACCGCAAGTGCTCTGCTGCCTAGTCAACCACTAACTGCACGAACTCCGTAGCCAGCGGAGACATTCTCAATCCTTCCCAGAGCGAGGCTGGGTGATCTCCTGGAGTTTTTTGCGAGCCACGGTTGGAAGATGAAACTAGTCCACTTCGCTAACGCAGCAACCCAGAGACGAAAGAAGAAAAACACGTAATAATAACTTTAACCAGAGACAAAAAAATAACAGTAACTTCACATGATAATCAAAGACAAAGAACTAACAGTAACTTCACATGATAATCAAAGACAAAGAACTAACAGTAATTTTATATGATAAGCAAAGACAAAGAACTAACAGTAATTTTATCTGATTCATTAATTCAGTCCTCGGCACTCCCAGTATATAAGGTATAAACAAAGGTTCCCCAGGCAGGCTTGTCTTGAGAAGTCGAGACACCTCAAACTTTGTCTCTCCCGCTTCTTGTAGCTCCTCCTGTGCGTCTCCATGCCCCCCCCCCCCCCAAGGCCAGCCTCCTCTTTCTTTTCCCTTGAGATGTCCAAGCCAGGGCGCGGGATAGGAATGTTCTGTTCTTTCCACTCATAGCATGTGGCCCAGTCATTTCTGTCTTCGTCTTTTGACCTCTTTAGTAATGTTGTTCTCAATGCCTGTGAATTTGGTTAATTCCTCTTATGTCACGTGTTCATTCCTGTGTATTCTTAAAGTTTGCTTTTTTTTTATGAGGCATCTTCCTTCAGATCCTCTCAGCCTACTTTCGGTTATTCTGTGGCTGGTTCTCCATGTTTCGACTGCGTATAATAAGGTGAACTTTATCAGAAAGTGGAAGGCAAACAACGCAGCTCTGTGACTTTAGCTTTTCTCATACAATCCACGATTGTGGATGACCGTAAAAAGCACATGTGTAATTCTACATTTTATGACTTCAATGAAACAAAAACAAACATCTCAGGTCTTTCTCTGTGTGTCTCAGGTCTTTCTCTGTGTGTCTCAGGTCTTTCTCTGTGTGTCTCAGGTCTTTCTCTGTGTGTCTCAGGTCTTTCTTTCAGATACATCCCTGTATCAAAGTAAAACGGCTTCGCCTGGACCTGACATTCTTTAACTAAGACAAACAATGAAGAATACCCTTTCCAAATGTTTGCTCTTGCGATGTTCCCAAGGCCGTATCCTTTGCCGAAATGTGTTTCTAAATTCTACGAATCCAGCGCCATAACCGGAGGGGAGGCGGGGGGGGGGGGTGTGAGGCGCTGGGGCTAGAGCGAGCCAGCGAAATGAAACACTCCCTCTCCCGTAATTAACGATCAGGGCAAGAAATATTGTCTTAACAGCGCAGATGATGAATTTGATCTGTTCCCAGCGTAACAAGGCGAGGCAAAGCTTGACAGAATGGACGCCAGGAAGACACCCTCGATGTATGACCGAGCGTCGCTTGTCTATGCTCGTTTCGTCAAAATAGACAACTCGTCACAGGTTCTGTGTACAGTATTATTTACTTCCTCCAAAATCAAGATGTATGCCGAAACACGACGTGTGCGTTACTAGGCGAGCATTCAATTGTGGATAGACCGGACTGGGCATCGAAACTACCACAAAACAAATCACAGCAAGCTATCTGGATAATTCATTGCGTCTCACTTCTAAGACAGTTAATAGATATCCAGATATGCCAGAGAAGGCGGTCACAAGGTCAGCGCAGTGCAATAAATAACCTTCGTGTTTAGAAGCACTGCGGAGAGTCACGAGTCATCGGTCTTGTAACAACATGTGACGAAGAAAGCGGCCTACGGCGATCATTTTGCCTTCATACCTAATCGAGCTTGTCTCCCTGGGATAATGACTCTTCGAGGACGGCTAGAAACAAAAGGATTATCAGATAAAACTTCCTACTGTCAGGAGCTAGCAGTTCTTGAAGATCTGTGCTTGTCCCTACGTTAAGATTGTCTAAAATGGTTCGCATTCTTTTGATATTTAATGCTTTGATAATTATGTATGCACATGAGATGAGGGAAACAAGACCAAGGAGTAGACCATGACAGAGATGGAAAGACAACAACACCATCATCATCATCATCCTCAAGTGCCGTGCCGACTGGGGTTGGCTATTATGCTTCTCCAGAGTACCCGATCCTTCATGCAGGCCATCAGCTCAGTTGGTGATCTCCTCTCACACCATATCTTCAGACTGTCCAGTATCATTTCTCTTGGTCTTCCCCTGGCTCTTATTCCCTCTGTTTTTCCTGTTGTTATAATATTTTCAATGACCCCTCTTCTCGTTGCATGTCCTATGAGTATTCTCATACTTTCTATTAGTTTTTTCTCACTTTATTCTCATACTTTCTATTCGTTTTTTCTCACTTTATTCTCATACTTTCTATTCGTTTTTTTCTCACTTTATTTTCCTACTTTCTATTCGTTTTTTCTCACTTTATTCTCATACTTTCTATTCGTTTTTTTTTCTCACTTTATTTTCCTACTTTCTATTCGTTTTTTCTCACTTTATTCTCATACTTTCTATTCGTTTTTTTCTCACTTTATTTTCCTACTTTCTATTCATTTTTTCTCACTTTATTCTCATACTTTCTATTCGTTTTTTTCTCACTTTATTTTCCTACTTTCTATTCGTTTTTTTTCTCACTTTATTCTCATACTTTCTATTCATTTTTTCTCACTTTATTCTCATACTTTCTATTCGTTTTTTCACACTTTACTCACTACCTCTGCCACTTTGTAAAACTACACCATACACCTCTATCTGCCATGTCCTATGAAGCTACGTTGTTTCACTCTTATGTTTTCTTTTACAAGATTTTTTGTGGTCTCTCCAGCTCTTCCTATACATTCTTCATTAAAAGTCAACATAGAAGAGGATATAAAAGAAATTGGTGTCACCAAATGGAGAGGAATGGAGCGAATTTTATATGCAGCAATGAGCCGTAATGGCTCGGAGAGCAGAAGAAGAAGAAGAAGAAGAAGAAGTGTGGCAGAATTATGTTAAACACACATAACATCAACTTCTTGTTTCTTTCTTTCTTTTGATAATCAAAGGAAGTAAAACTCTGTGTGGACCGTGCGAAAGCTTGTAGTCTCGGAGAACTATCTCCCAGGGGCTTGATCATTACAGAAAGCAGAGCTCTTTGAGCGTCAGATATAGTCAGTCATCTTCATGTCCCTTGTGGAACTTTGTCTCCTTAACAGCTCTCCTGTAGGCCTCTCGGTTGTAAGCAAGAAGCCCTGCTGTTGATGCGCCCATTTGCAGATCATCAACGATGTCTTGCAGCCATCTTCTCCTTGGTCTTCCTCTATTTCTTTTTCCCATTATGTACCCTTCCAAGACTGTCTTCTCTAAATTATCAATACGTTTAATATCTCCAAAATATTTAAGTTTTCTCTTTTTAGTCTTCCTTACTAGCCAACCTTCTTCAATATTAAGTTCTTGTAGTATGGATGTATTTGTTCTTTTTTTTTTGTGTGTCCATGATATTTGAAGAACTCTTCTGTATAATTTACATTCAAAGGCATTTATGTGTTTCTCAGTTATTTTGTCGTGAGATATAACCTCTAGTTATTGATTACCAGTTACGATACTCGAAAGAAACAGCTTAGAAGTGGAAGAGTTGTGAGATAGCTGAAGGCGCTAAAGAAGATAAGCAGACAGATGTTTTCATAGGGATGTAATGATGATGCAGTCACAGTAATGATATAAAAGTTACATTATATATTGGCACTTTAACTTAATTAAGAAAGTGCTGAGGTGAGGCGGTGAGTAATGTACTGACTTACCGATCAGAAGGTACCGGTTCGATTTCGCACTCGGGCAGAATTTTTTTTCGACCGACCGGCATTGGAATCATCATCATCATCATGTGCCGTCATCATCAGGGTTCACCCAGTCTCACCCCCCCCCCCAAAAAAAAAAAATGGTTGCCTGAGACTTCCGTAGGACAACAAAGGCAGCGAAGTCAGGTTTGACATCCCTGTATCAAAGGCTGCAGTGGCCTAAGAGTGTGAAGATACCAACACTTCACACCGGTACGGCATGCAGTTGCTGCAGGACATAGATGTACCTGCAAGAAGCAGGATTTGAGTCTGGCAGGTATCAGCTGTGGAGATGATTGTTTGCCAGCAGCATCGTCCTAAGCAGGTCTCTTCTCGTGGCTGTTTCGATCAATGTTGGATTTACATAATCGGCCACAAGAACGAGGAGTAACATTTGTGTTGCTCCTACAGAGTGACGCTTTAAGACCATCTAGGCAGTGTTGCCAGTTGCGTCCACTATATAAAAAAAAATATTGGTGTAATAACCTTGAACTGTAAGTATGTGTGTGTGGTTGCTGAGATGAAAAATAACACATCATTGAGTTGTTCTGCTAGAAAGAGGCAGAAACAGGCAGGCATTGTTAGACGAAGGACGAAATAAAACACAACACGGAGTCGAAAGGCTTTCCGATCTATACCTCCCACAATCGTTTGTCAAATGCCACTTTACAGCTTCGGTCTGGGCGCTCCGACTGATTTGTTATTGCTCTGGGACGCGTTGAAGCTGCTCTGGGGCAGTTTTCTGTTCTGGAAGAAGTTTGGGCTATGACGAACTGTCACTCCGAAATAACTTTTAAGTCATTCTGGGGCATGTTTCAGTTTAAGTTACTGTGGTACAAGTTTCACTTTACGTTGTTCTGGGACAAGTTTCATTTATGTCGCTGTGGGACAAATTTCACTTTACGTTGTTCTGATACAAGTTTCAATTATGTCGCTGTGGAACAAGTTTCACTTTATGTCGTTCTGAAACAAGTTTCACTGCTGCTTCATACACTAAGCGCATATTCGAAAACAGCTACTTTTTTTCAATAAAAGCAATGATTCTCTTTAGATCTTCATTTCTTTGTATGTTCTATGTCCTGTATCTTTCATATCATTGTATCTTTCATGTCTTTGTTTCTTTCTTTCATGTCCTTGTTTCTTTCTTTCGTGTCCTTATTTCTTTCTTTCATGTCCCTGCATCTTTCATGTCCTTGTTTTGTCTTTCATGTCATTATATCTTTCATGTCCTAGTTTCTTTCTTTCATGTCCCTGTTTCTTTCTTTCACGCCCTTTTATCTTTCATGTCCTTGTATCATTCATGTCCTTGTATCTTTCTTGTCCATTTTGAGACAAGTTTCACTTTAAGTCATTCTGGTACACTATAAGATCTAACTTTCTGGAAATAAAGGCGCACAAGAAGATAAAGATGATGAAGAAAAAATAAACTGATGATAATGTGTTTTGGACAATAACACTGTGTCATTAGCATATCTAACCTCTGGTATTTCATAACCTCCAATTGTTATAGCATCGTAATATTCTTTGCTTACATCTTCTCTAACATTCCTCGTTATTAGATCTGTCCGAAAGGTTGCCTGTTATAATGTGACGACAGATGTGACTGTCAGAAAGATTGCTGGTTATAATGTGATGACAGATATGACTGTCAGAAAGGTTGCTGGTTATAATGCGATAACATATATGACTGTCAGAAAGGTTGCTGGTTATAATGTGATGACATATGTGACTGTCAGAAAGGTTGATGGTTATAATGTGATAACATATGTGACTGTCAGAAAGGTTGTTGGTTATAATGTAACGACAGATATGACTGTCAAAACGATTGCTGGTTATAATATGACGATAGATATGACTGTCAGAAAGGTTACTGGTTATAATGTGATGACATATGTGACTGTCAGAAAGATTGCTGGTTATAATGTGACGAGAGATATGACTGCGAGAAAGGTTGCTGGGATGGTCTGCTGAGCCAACTGGGCTGCGGGACCTGGACGTAAATTCTGGATGTAAGGAGCTCAGCCTCTGATACTTTTCATGTATGTGGTCGTAAGAGGTGACTAAGTAAGTTGGAGCATGGGTCCAGCCAGCCCATCTCCGTCAAAAGAAATGACAGCTACAGAAACTGCCTTGGCGAGAGGGGCCAAGTTAGCCAGAAAATGGGATCCATGAGGGATGTTAATGAAAGCTTGCTACAAGAAGTCAAAGTGCTGACATCAGAACCACGGACACATAGCAGCAACATAGTAACACAAAAGACAGTGCTGAAAATTGCAAGCTGGAACGTTAGAACGCTGAATCAAACAGGGAAACTAACAGGAGATTATAAACAATGCAATTAGGACACACACTGACAGTTCAAGAAGCACAGAAGACAGGGCAGGGGAGAAGACCAATAAATGTACAAAGATGGAAAGGGACCATGCTATGGTCTGGAAGAGAAAATAACCAGCCAAGATGGAGTAACATTAACCATGAACCTAAAAGCTTCTGAAATATTAACAGAATGGTAACCAGTAGATCGAAGAATGGTTCATGCCAGAATAAAATCGCAGTTCACGAATCTGTTATTCATGGCATGCTACGCACCAACAGAAAATGCAGAAGCGAAAGAGAAATTATTTTGCAATCTGCAAACAATAGTGGACAATGTCCCTAGACATGACACTACTACTAATATCAGGCGATTTCAGAGCATAAGTTAGCAGCTATAATGTACATTGTCAAAATATAATGGGTAGAAAATGTGTGGGGGAGATAAATGAAGAGAAAATTTGTAAATAAGCTGGTCATAGGAAGAACTAATCTTCCAGCATCAGAATGTTCATAAAATGACATGGAGGTCAACCTGATGGAACAACAGACAACCAAAGTGATCATATACTCATAAACACCAGATAAAGAAAATCTCTACAGGATGATATCATCAGAAAAGAAGCTGATGCTGGAAGCGATCACAACCTATTAGTGGCCAAAGTCAAATCGAAACTAAAGAAAAAAAAAAGAAGGAACCTACACTTTGATACAAACCATCTACAGGACAGTTCCATCAGGGGAAAGTTTTCCCTTAAAATAACAAAAATCCCTTTAGTGCCATACAAAACAGCGAAGAAATGCAGACTTTAACAATGCATTGGAAGAAACAGCAAAAGAGGTCTTTGGATGTAGTAAAAAAGAGGAAAAAAAAAAGAATGGATTATTAAAATCGCTTGAGACAACAGCGAGCTAAAGACGAGAACGGAAAGGAAAGCTACTAAAAGGAAAGCTACTAAAAGGAAAGCTACTAAATACAAAATCACAGCGATTAAAAGATCAGCAAGAAAAGATTCTGCCTAAACAAGACATGGAAGTAAAAGTGTCAAGCCACAGACGACATTTTTATGATGCATTGGCAGAAGCAGAAGCAGCTGCAGACAGCAATGACATGAGGACACTCTACAGAACCGATAGAAGAACTGGAGGCAATCTTTGTATAAGCCAAAATGAGCACAAGATGGAAAATAAATAAATGGAGAAATAAGGAAAACTCAAAAGATGGAAAGAATATTTCAGCTGTCTACTAAACAGATCTCAGCCTCAGTTTATAGCCAGCATACCACCGGCTAGAGAACTTAAGATGAGTTATAGCTTTGGAAGAGGTTAAGGCAGCAATAAAGGAACTGAAATTTAGTAAAGAACCAGATGAAAGTAAGGCAGAAATGTTGAAAGAAGAAGACAAGGGACGACCAAATTATCTATGCAAAATACTACAAAGCATTCGGGATAAAGGGGACCCCCCCCCCCCAGAGGAATGGAAGAACGAGTTAATAGTCAAACTACTCAAGAAAGGAGACCCAAGTATGTGAACTGTAGAAGCATTTCACTCACCAGCAAAAGTTTTCAGTGGGATCATCCTAAAGGGAATCATGACAGCGGTATAAAACAGAAACCTTAAAGAACAAGCAGACTTAAGCGAAACATACTCTGCATAGATCAGATCTTCAGCCAGAAGTAGAAAAAAAAAAGAACTACCCATTGAGTAGAAGAGTCCATTCTATGCCCATACATAAGAGACTTTGAGAAGGCATTTGACAGCATAGATAGAAAATATACTATGCTACGTGCAGAACTCCCAGGTGATATGGATTCCCACAAAATAAAAATGTTAATCTTATCAAAATAATATACGAACAAAATTCCACTGCAGAGTAATATGTGGAAATCATCTCTCAGACCCTTTTGGTGTCCAGACTAGGGCGGAAGAAAAAGAGATGCGTTCTGTGGCCAGCACTGTTCACCTTTGCCACAGGTTGGATGATGTGTGAAACAACAGAAAATCAACGTAGAGGCGCCCAGTGCTCATTATAACGTCCACACTAGAAGACCCGGGTGTCGTAGATGACATAATATTGCTCTCAAGCAAATGGCGTGTAAGAAAAGATAGGCAGGCGGACAACAAAAGCAAAGCGGCGTGGGACTACGATCGAACATAAAGAAGACCAAATTATTGAAACACAAAGCTGAATTCATTAGACCGGTCACAATGAACCATTTTGCCAGTCGAAGGAGTCCAGAAACTAAATGTACCTTGGTAGAACAGTCACGGCAGATGGAGACAGTTCTAAAGAAGTTGAAATAAGAAAAATACAAATCGGACAAGTTTGGACTGCACTCATCCATATCTGGAGATCCCAGAAGATAGAACGGAGAACCATATATATATATATATATATATATATATATATATATATATATATATATATATATATATAAAGTAAAGGTAAAGGTAACCCTGTCATGCCTTAGAGGCACATAGGGATATAGTGTTAGTGCTCATATTTTCCTTGACCTGTCAGCACACTAGAGGGTGATATGGTCAGTATCACGCCTGGCTGCCTTTTCCTTCCCCAACTCCAGAAGAAGTCGGGTACCCATTTCTACAGCTGGGTGACTGGGGTGCCGCCGGCCGGATTCGAACCCCCGACCTTCGCCATGAGAGACCAGTGCACTAACCACTTCGCCACTCAGACACACACACACACATATATATATATATATGGATTGACCACATTATGCACATTATGAGAATGACAGACGAATCCTTACTACGACCAGCTTTGGTGTAGGCTCCACAGGGTAAAAGGAAGCATGGGACGACCCAAAACAGACATGGAGACGTAGAGCAGAGAAAATGCTGGTAAACAAAGGACTGACGTGAGAAACGGTACAAAAAGACAGCGAATGACCGAGAGAAGAGGACATCGTGTGCTACCACTACAGCCCCGTGTGTCTTCGACACTAACAAGGCAGGAGAGAGAGAGAGAGAGAGAGAGAGAGAGAGAGAGAGAGAGAGGAGTTGCTGACAGGCGAATTAGAAGATTACTAAAGATAACTTGAGGAGATAAAAATCAATGAACGCAGAAATCAGCCAACCCTTACAAGCGACAACCCTCGAGATACAACAAAGACGGTCACGATCAGCGCCTGAGAAGACACTCATCAGAAGTACTGACTGACATCTAAGGCAGCACAGAATCAAGGTCAGCAGGAGGTGATCTTCCTTGAGAAAACTCATAAATGTAAGAAGAGAATGTGCCAGGCAAGACAGAAGAGAATATGCCAGACAATACAGAAGAGAATATGCCAGACAAGACAGAAGAGAATATACCAGACTAGATAGAAAAGAATATGCCAGACAAGACAGAAGAGAATATGCCAGACAAGACAGAAGAGAATATACCAGACTAGATAGAAGAGAATATACCAGACTAGATAGAAGAGAATATGCCAGACAAGACAGAAGAGAATATACCAGACTAGGTAGAAGAGAATATGCCAGACTAGATAGAAGAGAATATGCCAGACAAGACAGAAGAGAATATACCAGACTAGATAGAAGAGAATATACCAGACTAGATAGAAGAGAATATGCCAGACAAGACAGAAGAGAATATACCAGACTAGATAGAAGAGAATATGCCAGACTAGATAGAAGAGAATATGCCAGACAAGACAGAAGAGAATATACCAGACTAGATAGAAGTGAATATGCCAGACTAGATAGAAGAGAATATGCCAGACAAGACAGAAGAGAATATACCAGACTAGATAGAAGAGAATATATACCAGACTAGATAGAAGTGAATATGCCAGACTAGATAGAAGAGAATATGCCAGACAAGACAGAAGAGAATATGCCAGACTAGATAGAAGAGAATATGCCAGACTAGATAGAAGACAATATACCAGACTAGATAGAAGAGAATATACCAAACTAGATAGAAGAGAATATACCAGACTAGATAGAAGACAATATACCAGACTAGATAGAAGACAATATACCAGACTAGATAGAAGACAATATACCAGACTAGATAGAAGACAATATACCAGACTAGATAGAAGAGAATATGCCAGACTAGATAGAAGACAATATACCAGACTAGATAGAAGAGAATATGCCAGACTAGATAGAAGACAATATACCAGACTAGATAGAAGAGAATATGCCAGACGAGACAGAAGAGAATATGCCAGACTAGATAGAAGTGAATATGCCAAACTAGATAGAAGAGAATATGCCAGACTAGATAGAAAAGAATATACCACATAAAACAGAAGAGAATACGCCAGACAAGACAGAAGAGAATATACCAGACAAGACAGAAGAGAATATACCAGGCAAGACAGAAGAGAATATACCAGACAAGACAGAAGAGAATATGCCAGACTAGATAGAAAAGAATATACCACATAAAACAGAAGAGAATACGCCAGGCAAGACAGAAGAGAATGTGCCAGACAAGACAGAAGAGAATACGCCAGACAAGACAGAAGAAAATATGCCACACAAAACAGAAGAGAATATACCACAGAAGACAGAAGAAAATATACCACAGACGACAGAATAGAATATACCAGGCAAGACAGAAAAGAATATGCCAGACAAGACAGAAGAGAATATACCAGACTAGATAGAAGAGAATATGCCAGACTAGATAGAAGAGAATATGCTAGACAAGATAGAAGAGAATACACCAGACAAGACAGAAGAGAATACACCAGACAAGACAGAAGAGAATATACCAGACAAGACAGAAGAGAATATACCAGGCAAGACAGAAGAGAATATACCAGACAAGACAGAAGAGAATATGCCAGACTAGATAGAAAAGAATATACCACATAAAACAGAAGAGAATACGCCAGGCAAGACAGAAGAGAATGTGCCAGACAAGACAGAAGAGAATACGCCAGACAAGACAGAAGAAAATATGCCACACAAAACAGAAGAGAATATACCACAGAAGACAGAAGAAAATATACCACAGACGACAGAATAGAATATACCAGGCAAGACAGAAAAGAATATGCCAGACAAGACAGAAGAGAATATACCAGACTAGATAGAAGAGAATATGCCAGACTAGATAGAAGAGAATATGCTAGACAAGATAGAAGAGAATACACCAGACAAGACAGAAGAGAATACACCAGACAAGATAGAAGAGAATACACCAGACAAGATAGAAGGCTCAAGAGCGAAAACTTAGATGAAATGAAAAGTAAAATGAAACTACGGTTAACGTCTCTGGCCCTTGAAGTGTCATCTGAAAAGCAAAAGATAATTTGAAAGAAACAAAGTATAAGTTGCATAAATCTGACCAGCCAACAGCTGGCGAATGCAACAGCCGGCCGAAAGATGGAATGGATAGAACAATGTAGACTGAAGAACTAAAAGGCAGGTAGCACACAATATCGAGACAAACCTTACTATGCAGAAAACCTTGATGTACAGTATTTCAGTCAAACAGCACGTTTAAACGAATAATAATCGAGGACTTCTGAGGACAAAGACAAAAAAAAAAATGAAGCACTGCCAAGAGTGTTGCGCTGGACAAAACGAAACGTCCCCTTATCATTTCCAGTCAGCTCTACTGAGTTCTAACATCAGACCCTAACCTGGTTACTGGCCAGTGCTCACATCTCCTTATTAAATCTGCTTCAACCCCAATTTCTGGTGCAACATTTCTGTCCTCGAAACTGGCATTATGTTTTACAAGCGCCAGGCGTCATCTCGCAAGCAGGGTCCAGATATGGTCTTTATCGTCTATGATGTCCAATATTTATTCCCTCATCAACAAACATCGCTTCCTGGGGCGCGCTGGTTAGGCAGCAAAAAAGAATTAAATAACTAAATTACAGGCACCGCAGACAACATTGCTATGAAGTCCAGCCGCATCTCCCAGGCAGGACACATCTAATTCAAATCCTGACGTTGAATGTCATGAAAAGATTTAGCAAAGCTTACAGGCCAATAGACCATCTACGTTGTGGGAGAAGCAGCTAGACCCCTGCGACCTCAATCAGCCGCTAACGTCACGAATTTATAAAATTGTGTTGGCATAAGTTGCCAAGCGAAAAAATGAATTCCAATTATCTTCCTCTATAACGGATTGTCTGTGTTCCAAACTGCTTTTTATTCTGTAGCTGTTGGCGGCGGCAGAGATAGCGAGGGCAAACGTTCAAGTTTTTATTACCAGATTGCGGGTTTCATTTCTGGAATGATAACATTCTTGAGGTCCAAGACTTTGAAAGAAACAAAACAAAATTAATCATATTAGAAAACTGTCCTTTTTAGGGCAATGTTTAACGGGAAAAGACTCAAATTAAAAAAAAATGTAGAAAATCAGCTGCACCTCCAAAAAAATGCATTAACCTCATACTAATTAGCCATCGGAATGTCTGCGTCTGGCACAGTTTTTGGCCAATTTTCATTTTCCGAATGCTTCATTTGCGAATCTAATCCGCGTTATGTTTCATAGATGAGAGTGTTTTAAATGTTGATGTCTGCCTGTTTTAAATGTTGATATCTGCGTGTTTTAAACGTTAATCTCTGTGCTTTAAATGTTGATCTCTTGTGTTTTAAATGTTGATCTCTGTGTCTTTTAAATGTTGATCTCTGTGTGTTTTAATTGTTGATCTCTGTGTGTTTTAAATGTTGATCCCTGTGCGTGGACTGTTTGAAATAGTGGTTAAAATATGGAAAATGCCTGACAACCACACTGTGCACCCTGTATGCTCTGGCAAAAAAGAAAAAAGAAAAATTTCCGGATGATAATGCTAGCTCATGATCACTGACAGACAAAAGATGCCAAGATTAGGTATCAATTTAGAGCAGAATATTTCATGAGCGTATACAAAAAAGTGTTATGATTTGGACACTAGAGAAAACATTCTAGACAACTGTAGCAATTTATCACAGAAACTGTAAACAACCCTTATTTTTCTTCAGATCTGCCCAGAACTGCCAGTCGATGTTCTTTGCAGCCGATGCGGTGGAGATGTTGAGGCACAGCATCGTGTCGGCTTGGGAACGGATTATGGCGGCTTTTTTTCAGTCCTGGGGTGGATCTTTAAAAAAAAGCAAAAAACAAAAACAGAGTGTGTGCAATACTTCTTTAGCAGACTCCACCACCATGGGGACTATAGAAACTCCAGCCCTCGTTAGTCAAGTTACTGAGAGTACCAAAGATGAGGTGGGCCAGGGTCTTCGCCAGCTATGGTTCGCCACAGAAATCGCTTATTTGTATTGTTTATAATCATAGCAATGTTATTCATCAATGGATTGCTCTAGTTTCCACAGTCAATCTGTTTCTGATTCTGGTTAGCTTCGTGATAATTTGATCTTTAAAGTGTACCTCAGCCATTGGTTGATGAAATTCTGTAGCCTTTTGTTTGTCATGGCATCTACTTCCCAAAAAAAATGAAACACATGAAGGAGAAATGACTTTTTAACCATCTAGTTCTCCACTTTTCGTGGCTGTGAGGGAGTAACCATCATTCAGGCCCTTAGGCTAAACTTGGTACTGACCCCTCCCCCCTCTTCTGACCTATATGTTCTATCTTCAGATATGAACTTCATAAAGCAATAATATATATTCGCAATCTTCCCATGGTGTTTGACCCTCTCCCTTCCGGACCCCTAAGCTTAAGTTTGGCCCCTACCCTTCCGGGCCCCTAGGCTTAAGTTTGACTCTACTTTTCCTCCAGGCCCTAGGCTTAAGTTGCGCCCCCTAACCTTCCAAGGCCCTTGGCTTAAGTTTGGCCCCTACCTTTCCGGGCCCTAGGCTTAAGTTGCGTCCCTACCCTTCCGAGCTCCTGGGCTTAGGTTGCGCCCCCTACCCTTCCGAGCTCCTGTGCTTAGGTTGCGCCCCCTACCACTCCGGGCCCCTAAGCTTAGCCTACTCAGCCTAAAGGGTAATCCGCCTCTGCTCCCCGTGAATCACTTTTAAGAGAATTAATTATGTCCTAGAAAAAGTCTTAAATTATATATCTCGTCTTCGGCCGGGTTCTCTGTTCTCACACAGCGTTGCTGCAACTTCATGTTCTTAATTATTCTCTCTAAGCCCAGGTTTCACTCAAGGCTCTTTTACTCTTCATTTTCCCATGTTTCTAGTACAGAAAAACGTTCATGTGAGCGTCAGTAACTTCGTTGCTGTCAGTCTCTCAGAAGCATTATCACGATATGGGCACCAAATTCTGTGCTTTCTAACTAAAGTTTCGTATAAAATTACCAAGGGGTTGAAGACGCTGTCAGGTCAGGCAATCAGCGATCCATAGCTGATTAGTTGACATGCTAGCGTCAGGGTTAGCGAACCATAGTTGATATGCTAGCGTCAGGGTTAGCGAACCATAGTTGATATGCTAGCGTCAGGGTTAGCGATCCATAGTTGATTTGCTAGCGTCAGGGTTAGCGATCCATAGTTGATATGCTAGCGTTAGGGTTAGCGAACCATAGTTGATATGCTAGCGTCAGGGTTAGCGAACCATAGCTGATATGCTAGCGTCAGGGTTAGCAAACTATAGCTGATATGCTAGCGTCAGGGTTAGTGAACCATAACTGACATGCTAGCGTCAGGGTTAGCGAACCATAGCTGATATGCTAGCGTCAGGGTTAGCAAACTATAGCTGACCAAGACCTTGCCCTACCTCTCCGTTGGTACCCCCAACCTGGCTAACGGAACTGGGATCGCCATAGTCCCCATGGTGGTGGAGTCTGCTAAAGAAGTATTGCACACTCCGTGCATTTTATCTGCGCTCCGGGACTGAAAAAACTAGCTGCCATAACCCGCTCCCAAGCCGATACGATGCTGAGCCTCGACACCTTGACAGCGTCGGCTGCAAAGAACACCAGATCACCAGACAAGACAAGATAAAATTACTTAGACACGGTTAAAAGACATGGTCTCCATAACAGCAGGAGTCTCAGCAAGACGTAGCTTTGATTCTACAACAGACTGAGAATAAATAAGAAATGATTTTGAAATACTTTGAACCTGAGGTAATATCTATATTCACAAAAAAGTGATTTAAAAGACTATGGGCAATGTACCACAGGGGAAGTAGGACATCTTAACGTCAATCAATCAAGTGCCGTGCCGCGTGGCGTAAGCGAACGTTTCTTTCCACAATTCCCTGTCTTTTGGCTTGATTATGAGATCCGCCAGTGACTTTCTTCCTAGCCACACTGACAGCCCATCCAGTAATTTCTCTCTCTGTCTCCCTCTGTCTCTTCTTCCTTCAATTTTTCCAGTTGCCACAATGTGTTCTAACTTTCCTCTTCTCAGAAAATGTCCTACAAATCTTGCTGATCTTTGCCGTAATTTGCCTTTTAACTCCAGCCTCTCTTAAGACTTCTTCGTTGGTTTTCTTAGCTGTCCATGGTACCTTCAACATCCTTCTTATGAACCACATTTCCATGGCCTCCATTTCTCGCTGTACTCTCTTATTCATGGACCATGCTTCACATCCATAAAACAAAATTGGCTCGATGTAACATTTAAGTTCTCGGAATCTTGTTTTCATTAATATGGATCTGTTGCACAAGATGTTTCTCATTTTCTGGAATGCTGACTTGGCCTGAGCACGTCTGCTTTTTATTCCATTGTGATATCTCCCATCGGTTGTTATAATTGTTCTTAAGTATTTGAATTTATCACCTTGTTTCAGATCTGTGCCATCGATGGCAGTGCTACATTTTTGTGGATATTAATTGCAGTACATGATCTAAATCCCGGGAAACTAAAGTTTTGAAGAAACAGCGCTTAGAAAGTTCGAGGTAGGGATTTTGATACATTCCGAGGAGTTTGTTGTTACAATATTTGTATCTTATCTCTCGTGTTTTGTTAGTATCCTTGGGAAATTCCAAGACTGGGCAAGAAATAATTATTTTCATGACAGTATATGCAGAGTGTGACCGTGCAATGACACTAGGGCAAGATCGATTGTGTACATCTGCACAACGCTCGTCATTAATTTTATTATTTTGACACAAAAAATACAAAACTGCGCAGGCCAAATTTTGAAGTTCAATTGTCCGAGATTACACAGGCAAAATCACGCCATTGAAACATGAGTTGTTTCCGATATCATAGTAATACCGCGTTATGGTAAAGCTGTGGAGTTAAGTTTTTTTTTTTTAAAATGACTAGTCATAAATCTAGTCGAGTCGCTGCTGTTCGTCTCTTCACTTCTTTGAATCGAGTAGAATTTTGTTCAGTTTTATGACTCAAAATTGGACTCGAGTAGTATTTAATTCACTTTTATGACTCGACTCGGACTGGACTCGAGAAAAGAAGACCAAAAACTGCTGTTTTCGAAGGTAGTAACTCTTGAGCTTTTACTTCAGACTTGTCTTTACTGACTCGGATAGAAGGATGCTGGGTAATAAACACTGCCAAAACCGAAATAAAAGTTACTGTTACGAAAATGTTTGCTACATATTTTCAATCAGCTGCATCTAAACTAGCAACCAACTCAGTGAAATCAGCCGAGTAGGGTAAAGTATACACTCACTCGCCATTCGCCTTGTTCTCCTCTGGGACAGAGTGTCACTGGTATAAGGGTCTGTGCTGTTATTTCAGACCATGAAGATGTGGCTTTTCTGACCTCATTTCTGACAATGACGTATTGCTTTTCTTACGTCATTTCAGACCATGAAGCATTGGCTTTTCTAACCTCATTTCTGACAATGACGTATTGCTTTTCTTACGTCATTTCAGACCATGAAGATGTGGCTTTTCTAACGTCATTTCAGATCATGAAGTGTTGTCTTTTCTGAAGCCATTTCAGACTATGAAGTGTTGGCTTTTATGAAGTCATTTCTGGCACTGAAATGTTGCTTTTCTGAAGTAATTTCAGATACTGAAGTGTTTCTTTTCTGAAGTCATTTCTGGCACTGAAATGTTGTTTTTCTGAAATCTTTTCAGACCATGAAGTGCTGGCTTTTCTGAAGTCATTTCTGACAATGAAGTGTTAGTTTTTCTTAAATAATTTCTGACATTGAACTGTTACTTTTTAGATGTCATTTCTGACAATGAAATGTTGCTTTTTTGAAATCTTTTCAGACCATGCAGTGCTGGCTTTTCTGAAGTAAGTTCTGACAATGAAGTGTTGCCTTTTCTTAAGTAATTTCTGATAATGAAGTCTTGGCTTTTCTGAAGTAATTTCTGACATTGAACTGTTACTTTTTGGAAGTTATTTCCGACAATGAATTGTTGCCTTTTCTTAAGTAATTTCTGACGTTGAAGTGTTGGCTTTTCTTAGGTAATTTCTGGCACTGAAATGTTGGCTTTTCTGAAGTAATTTCTGACACTTAAGTGTTGCTTTTAAGAAATCATTTCAGAACATGAAGCGTTTGCTTTTATTATGTAATTTCTGAAGTGATGTTTTTCTGAATTCATTTCAGACCATGAAGTGTTGCTTTTCTGAAGTCGCTTCTGACAGTACGATAAAGGACCTATGCAGTCATGCGTAATAAGAAGATGAAAGTTTTCACAAGTAAAACCTAAACATTTTGTCGGTAGTTTCTTGTTCAGAGCCCTTCTCTAGCTAAAAAAAAGGAAAATTTTCTGTGTTTTTCATAACTTCATTGCTAAAGAGGAAAAAAACATGTTCCCATGTTGCATTGCTACTTGCGTAATCGTTAGTGGCATAAGCAACAACGAGTAATAAGCGGTTACTGTTTGTAGGTACTAGAATACTCAACGAGTAATAAGCGGTTACTGTTTGTAGTTACTAGAGCATTCAACGAGTAATAAGCGGTTACTGTTTGTAGTTACTAGAATACTCAACGAGTAATAAGCGGTTACTGTTTGTAGTTACTAGAATACTCAACGAGTAATAAGCGATTACTGTTTGTAGTTACTAGAATGCTCAACGAGTAATAAGCGATTACTGTTTGTAGTTACTAGAATACTCAACGAGTAATAAGCGATTACTGTTTGTAGTTACTAGAATACTCAACGAGTAATAAGCGATTACTGTTTGTAGTTACTAGAATACTCAACGAGTAATAAGCGGTTACTGTTTGTAGTTACTAGAATGCTCAAAGGTAAAATGGAGGCCCTGGAGGCTGTGAGAAAAATATGTCAGCGTAGAAAATGAAAAGTATCTGAACTGATCGGAAACACCAGCGACTGCAACAGATGGAGAAACACAATCACAGACATTAGCTGGCACGGCCTGTAGTGCGGTGTAACGTAATGTTAGTACTTGTAACAGTACCAAGTATAGCGAGACCAACGTTCTAACTGAGGCACTTTTGTTTCTTCTGACGCTGTGCTTAGTTTTTTTGGCCAAATACCATAAGAAATAACACAATGTTGGCAGGAATGCAGGTGAAACCACTGATTCGATAATTGAGGAAAGACGCTGGCGATGGTTGGGACGTGCGCTCCGGATGACACTATCAAAAATAAAGTAAGAGAACAAATTTTGTAGGATTAGACCTCGTAAAAAATCGTAGACAAAGCACTTTAGTGAGACGTGAGAAAAAGAAAAATCACCTGGGATTCGAACCACGGACTCTGGTAGGATGAGCAGCCGTCTAGCCACGAGAGAACAGCGTACTATCGACTTAGCCAACTAGCACCCCCCCCCAAAAAAAAAGGTGTTTTGTTGACATAGTCTTTAGTAACTGCTCAGCAGACATGAAGGATCGTGACACCCGGAAAGAAACGAGGTCGTGACAAAGAAATTCAGTCTCTCTAGCAGGTACCAACTTTTTTAGACAAACATACACACGATCTCCTGTCATTTATAAAAAAAACTGTTCCTTAAAACTATCAAATATAGCACTGAAATGGACACCTCAGAAATACAGGAGTAAGAGTAAACCAAAGGAGACATGGAGAAGAACAACAGAGAGGATACTGAGCAATAGAGGGCTTACCTGAGTTAGAGGAGGAAAAAAGGCAAAGGACAGGCGTTTATGGAAAACTATTGCGGAAGCCCCATGTGCCTTGGGCACTTGAGGTTCAGACAGAGAGAGAGAGAGAGAGAGAGAGACAGAGAGAGAGTTAGTTAGTTAGTTAGTTAGTTAGTTAGTTAGTTAGTTAGTTAGTTAGTTAGTTAGTTAGTTAGTTAGTTAGTTGCAAGTTAGCTAGATCGTTAATTAGTTGCAAACTAGCTAGTTAGTTAGCTAGTTGGCTGGTTAGTTAGCTAGTTAGTTAGTTGCAAGTTAGCTAGTTAGTTAGCCAGTTATGTTTTAGTGAGTTAGTTAGTTCATGCACTCCAGACACATTAAATAGATGCTCCAGTCTCCTCTTCAAGATCTCCTTCAGAGTACAGTAACTGTTGACCACTTGTTCTATATATATTTTTTTTTTGGTTGACCATCATACTGGAACTCTTGTTCATTTTTCTCTACCTCTAGTTCTACTTCCAACTTCTTCGTTTTTTGGGGGTTTTTTTTAAAACATTTTTCTAGCACTGACAAAGCCCAACTGGGCATCAGTAAATTTGTTTCTACGAGTCTCTACAAATAAAATCTAATATCGATATCATCATATGATGTTTTTCACAACAGCTATAAACTAGCTATAGGTTCAGCTTTCCTAACCTCTTATGTTCCAGGGACCGTGTTCGATGTCTCCTTTAGATGTGGACTCTCTATTTCTTTGTCTCTTCCGGCGCCGATTCTATTAATCTCAGCCAATTCGACAAGCAACAAAATAACAATCGGCAAGGCCATTTCTGCTCCTCCGACTTCGAGCTGTCGCCATTAACGGTATCGATGCACTTCATCATGGCTTTCCTTCAAAATCTTCGAGAGAATCTTAGCCACGAAGATTGTGTCCCCTGATACAAACAGCTATTAATAATTCCACAACGGGTTGGCTAGATCATAGATCAGGGAAGAGGTCCTAAGAATTCGTGTATCTTCGTGCAATCACGCAAGGCTGAACACTTGCCTCTTGCAACATTACGAACAGTTAAAAGCGAAAGAAAGTTGTGGGCGCTATACGGAAAGATGATTACACAAGTTTGTTTTACAAAAGCCGTGTTGACATCGTCATCATTATCAATACATGGCGGTTTCTGTTTCGAAGTCTTCCAATTTTTAAGCCGGTAAACGTTAGCTAGTGTGAAACTTTTTGGGGGATATCGTTTTGCTGAAGAGCGTATCTGATTCTACCAATGTTTGATTTACACAATCAGTTACAGTAGCAAAAAAAGTGAGGAGCAGAGTACGTAGCGATAGCCATGAAAATTAACATCACTTCAGACACGAGAGAAAGTAAAACAGTGAAAGAGTGACTGTGTCTACGAAAAGACAAGGTACTATCAGCTCAGAAACAAGTCACCAGCTAGAGTTGCTATGGCATCATCTTCGCGGGGCTGTGCGGCTGCTCTTCCTCTGGAGTCCGGGGTTCAATTTAAAGTCACGGTTTTTTTTTCTTTCTCTCTTCGTCTACAGTGCTTGTTATTTTTTAAAAAAACCAGACTGGGACCACAACAAGACAGCAGACTAGAGACACACACAAAAAAACAGCAGACTAGAGACACAACAAAACAGCAGACTAGAGCCACAACAAAACAGCAGACAAAAACCACAACAAAACAGCAGACAAGAGCCACATCAAGACAACAGACTAGAGCCACAACAAAACAGCAGACTAGAGCCACAACAAAACAGCAGACAATAGCCACAACAAAACAGCAGACAAGAGCCACAACAAAGCAGCAGACAAGAGCCACAACAAAACAGCAGACTAGAGCCACAACAAAACAGCAGACAAGAGCCACAACAAAACAGCAGACTAGAGCCACACAAAAAAAACAGCAGACTAGAGCCACAACAAAACAGCAGACTAGAGCCACAACCAAAAAATCAAACCTTTGCATGGACGCTCTGCCGTAAAGCTGCGCTAGCTAACCAAGTAACTCGCAGCTGTGCTGTCAAATAACGGGCCTATACAGAAAGAAGGAGAGGCCACTGTAAACACAGAAATTCTGTCACTAGAATCACAGAACAAAGACGAACACTTCCACAGCTCAAGGTGGAAAAGTCAAGCATATAATGGTCAAAGCTAATAACAATGTATTCTCATCTCTGTTCTGGATTTATTAAGGCAATCTTTCCACAAGAGCTCCATGAACAGTCGCTAGTGATTCCTGGAGAGGTCCTGCATGTCTCATCTTGCTAAAGATTCCTTGAAAGAACTCTTGGGGTTTCGTGAGAGGTGGCTAGAAATTGTGATTACAATGATTAAATAAATATCATTTATAATCAGACTCACCGAATACAATATTTCCTGCTTCGGATATCTGAGTTATTTCAAATTTTCCTGGAATGTATCACGGTTGAGAGTTGATGTACAGAGGAGACTTGACATTGAGTTATGAAGGATATATGTAGTACATGATGATCTTCAGAGAGTCCCAAAACAAACTATCAGGTGGAGCACAGCAGGCCAAAGAAAAAGAGGCAGACTACGCGAAACTCTAAGGAGGACATTAAGAAAGGCCAAATTAATAGGCATAAAATTCCTTGATGAGGTTGAAAGACTGGCCGAAAACAGGAAAAATTGGCGAACTATCTTGCGAGTGCTATGTGACGTTTAACTGCACGGGAAGGAGATAAGATAAGATAAGATAAGATAATCTTCTTCTTTTTTCTTCTTCTTCTTTTCTATCTCCTTGGAACTACGGGCTGGTGTTTTTTGTAGCCGATGCTGTAAATATGTTGAGGCACAGCATCGTGTCATATTGGGAGCTTGGTTACGGTGGCTATTTTTGCAATCCTTCAGTGGAGCTAAAAAAAATCAGGCGGTGTGTACAGTGCTTCTGGCCACAGGAACGACTATGGCGATCCCCGCCCCAACAGTCAGGCTCGGCCTGTTACTAGAGGTGCCAAAGGAGAGGTAGGACAGGGTCTTGATCGGCTATGTTTCGCCAACCTTGACAGTAGTACGCCAGCTGTGGCTCTGCGTCAGCCCTAGTCTGGCTAACGGGGCTGAGATCGCTATGGTCCTCTTGGTGGTAGAGGCCGATAAAGAAGCATTACACAAACCCTTGCTTTCAAGTTGCACTCAAGATCGAAAAAAAACCCCAGTGGTTCTCTCCCATTCGATCCCATATCTGTCCCTCAGCATCCCGTCAGCATCAGCTGCAAAAAACATCCAGGCACAGTTTCAGGCTGATATTTAAAAACAACAACAACAACAGCAATAATAATAATAATGAAAATAACAGAACAATAACAGCAACAAAAAACAACAACAGCAACAACCACAACAATAACAATAAAAACAACAAAAAATATAATAACAGTTAAAAAAAATAATAATAAAGACTAAAAACCCAACAAGAAATGTAACAAAAACAAAAACAACAACAACAGCATCAATATTAACAACAAAATCATCAACACCAGCAACAAAGCTAACAATAACAGAACCAATAACAACAATAGCAAAAACAACAACAACAACAGCAACAAACCAGCAAAAACAAAATAGTAACAGTAAAACAATAACACTAACAACAACAACAACAAATACAGCACACATTGCAAATCTGTTTTTTCTTTAATTCGACATTAATTAACGGGTCATTATTTTCTAATTCCCTGTAATTATGCAATATCCGTTTCATTTATGTTCTCCTCGTGCTAAACCCAGTTTAAAGCCATCCAAGACGAAGTGTCAGTCATTAAGTGAAAATTCTCCCCTAACTGTGCGCTCATTGCACAAAAAGTGCATACTGGGAGACACGGAATGTGCCATATGGCATGCGCGTAAGAGCCAGGGAAGTTAATTTTGTGTTTAAGTTGACGAGTGACGGGCGTAGGGCACGTGATGGCACGTGATCGCACCAGGTAGACTTCACTGCAACAAAAGTAGAAAGTTTCCAGGCTGTTTGGAAACAGCTTTTACACAAGTTTGTAACAACACAAAAGTATATACATTTAGATATGTATTCTAGAGGAGCGGTTCTCAGATCCTTTTGCTTCACGGCCCACATTTAAAAGTCAAACATTTTTTACGGCCCACTAATAAAGTGCTCTATATTTGCAAGGTATAAATCTAATTTTATAAAGTATTATGTCATATTTTCTCTACATGTTTAACTACATATTCATTGCTACACAAAAGTTCTTTTCATTTACCTTAAAGATGGCACTGTATCCGGTTGGATAGCATGTCTATTCTGGCTGGAATTTGTGACAAACACACTTGAAGATGATACCCCACGTTCATTCTTGAACGATGTTTCGTTTTCATGGCAGTCAATGTAGAAAATGAAACTTCGCATAAATAAGTTGTTGAAAAGTGTAGAAGAACTTTCATAGCCAGGGCTGACAAAAACGGATATTCCAGCGAAACAGTGCACCAAAAGGAAGAGATATCCACAGCGGAGCTGTTAAATTTGGTTTGGAATGTGCGATCGCTAGACAGTTCCACTAATTCTTCTCTCGCACGACCGGTTAATTCAGAGAATGCACGCTGAAAAGGATTATGAATCCAATAGTACGCTTTCATGTTTGTGGGCCTGAAGTGTGCATTGCGTTAAGGATGCGGAATAATTTTATATTGTATCTACTGTTTTCTCTCTTTTTTTTTCTGGTTTGAGACTTCGGCCCACAGTACTCCCTGTCACTGCCCACCTTTGGGTTGAGAACCACTGATCTAGAGTAAAAAACTGTTCGTGGGAGAAAAAGAGAGAGAGAGAGAGAGAGAGCCAGAGAGGGGGAAGGGTGGGAGAAAGATGGGAGAGAGGGAACGAAGAAGAGAGAGGAAAAAGAGGGAGGAGAGAGAGATACAGAGAGAGAGAGAGAGAGAGGAACGTTGGGAGTGAGAGACGGAAAGATAGGGGACTGGTAAAGTGGGGAGAGGAAAGAGAGAGCGAGAAGGAGAGAGAAAGAGAGAGGGGAAAGAGATGGAAGACAGATGGAAGAGGAAAGGGAGAGGAAGAGAAAGAGGGAGAGCGAGGAGAGAGAGAAGGAGGAAATATATGGGAGAGATCAAGAGAGAGAGAGAGAAAAGAGAAAGAGAGAGAGGGAGAGAGAGTGGAGAGAGGGGGAGACAAGAAGAGAGAGAAAGAGGAGGTAGAGAGCAGGAGTGAGAGAGAGAGAGAATGGAAGAGAAACGTAGAATGAGAAAGAGATAAGAGAATGAAAGAACGAAAGAACAAACTTTATTTTCGACGGATAAAGAACTAGTCAGCCGCGCCCGTCTCACACGCGACGAGAGAGGAAGAGAGGCAAAGAGAAAAGGAAAGTGAGAAAGAAAGAGAGACGGGGATGTCACTTTTGTGTATCTGCAAACCTTTTTCTTTTTAAGATTTTCCTACAGATCTCTACATTTTAAGCGACGTTGCGATGTCTGCTCAGTTCTCTTGTTTGGAGAGTATGTTCCTTCCAGCTCAGACATAGACTTCACCTACATGGCTGCCCCGTGTCTTACATCTGTTATCAGGCATATTTTCTGTGGAGAACTGTTAACTGTAACCCCATCTGGATTCCCATGAGTGCTCCGCCTCCCGTTCCAACACCCACTGTGCGCCTGCCGATGTTGTATGGAGAAGAACAGTTGCAACTTCCACCATCTGGTTACGTTGTAAAGGATTCTGTCTTGCTTCATATCTTTGGATCAGCGAGAAGGTTGCTGTGTGCAGATGATATGATGAAGGTGTAGCACAAGGATCGTGTGAGATGGAGTGTTGTTTACGGCGATTATCTTTTTTTTTTTTTTTGCATACTCAGACTGAAACTAAAAAAGCAGGAAAAACTACAATACTTCTTTAACAGGCTCCACCAACACGATGACCGCAGAGGTCACTGTTTCCGTTGGGCGGAGTGAGTCTGTGAACTAGGGACACCAAAGAAGAGGAGGGACAGTGCCTTGGTCGTACATGGCTTTGAGGCAAGCAGTCAGCTATAGATCTGTGACTGTTATTTCACGGATGCATCTTCACTCCAAGCTATAAGAGATAAGTGAGGATATGTTTCATACATACTACCCTGTCCCGTCTCCCCTCGTGAGGTTGACTGCAGTGGCTCTGGAACTTGTTGTCCTTTGGTTTCAGAGTTGACCCAGCCAAGCTGAATCCAGTCCACCCCTTTCCGTTCTCACCCCAACTATATCAGTGTTATCCTCTTGCTCTTCTTCTTTCAAACTTTCCTAACATATGTGCTCTCTCTCTCTCTCTCTCTCTCTCTCTCTCTCTTAACTTCATTTGATTTAGTACTGTCTTTATTTTATTTTCTGCAGAGAGAAGTGCTAGAGCCTTATTAAGATTAAGGTTTAATCCATAGAATAAGATTAATATTTCATCCATAGAGTACCATCTCAGAGAAGTGTCAGAAGAAACAGCCGCACAGACAGTTGATGCACTTATGTCTAAACATCTTCAGCCTTGTCCACAGAAAAACGAGGGACAATATTAGAACAAGGAAAGTAATCAAGAATCTTTGTTTCTTGTCTAATGACAAAGAATACTATTACACAGATGTTAATTGAGGCAATGTTGTTCAAATATTCAGCGTAATTATGTAAATGATTGCTACTTTGCAAGTTTTGGCCCTCACATTTTCCGCACTCACGAAGTACTCTCTAACGAAATACAATGAAGATCCCGAAGACTCTGGTCCAGCGGTTCTGCTCGTGTTCATGTTTGAAGTCTGAGGAAAATATTTTGAGAAATTCTCGGGATATTTTACCTCGTGACCGCGCATTATCTCCCCTCTAGCCCTGACGCACTGACTCACACGTGACATATGGCAGCGGGGGGAAGTCCTCAAGGACTCCCAACAAGGAACCTCATTAGGGTCTTCTCCTAGCAGATGCCACGAGCAGCATCCCTACAATAACACGTGCCTCACCCGGCGGTGCCTTGGTTTTTCAAGTGTGAGCGGCCACAGCAGCACACGCGGCTCGTGTAACTAAAACTAGTTGTCTAAATATTGCCTACCACAGGTCGCCATGATGTCTGGCTTTGTGTCTCGGGAGGGCTGGGAACAATCTCCGTGCACCGCGAACCGCGGCCTTGTCACTCACAACCGGATAATTTCCTAAAAATGAGCAGGTCTGGCTTAAATGAAAATCAGTTTTCTCAGATGAGTACTGCCAACTCTCAACATGAGAAGTGAATGAGAAAAAAAATACATACATCGAGCGCCTCAGCAGCTCTTTCATTTTACAAGTTATTGATTCAGTTGCCTGTATGAGCTCTTTCCTCTACCCCTAATAAATTTCTATGAGAACCATTGTACAACTATCACATATCTGTGCGAGGAGCATTGTCCAACTATCATATATCTGCTCTGGGATCTTTGTACAACTATTGTATATCTGTGTGAGGATCATTGTACAACTATTATATATTTGTGATGGGATCATTTGTACAACTATCATATATTTGTGTTGGGATCATTATATGCCTTCTCTCTCTCTCTCTCTCTCTATCAGGAGAGAAGTACCAGAGAGGAAAAAAAAACTCAAACAAGGTTCAAATGAAAGATCACCTTAAGTCCCACTACTTTGCTAAAACATAACGTCTCTCTTCCAGGAAACAAAATGATTAGTGTGTCCTCTGCTGGAGATATTACGGCTCAGGAGCAACACGGCATGCGCTGCATCCACATGTCTTACACCACCATTTTCTTTTTCCTTGAAGAGGAAAAAAAAAGAGATGTTAATCACGTAAAACTTGCTCTGACCACCCCGTATCTCGCTAGCTGCGTGCATCTGACAGACTGCACCACAGAAGTAACTTTTCTTCTTTCGGCTGGCTTGGTAGATGATCTAACAGAAACTCGAAACATCCCCGTCTGGAAATAGAATTATTAGTGGAGTTTAGCCAAACTAGTTTAGACTTGGGACGTGAGTTTCATATGGAGATAATGTCCACAAGAAAATCTGTTGAGGAAGATGGAGATAATGACCACAAGAAAATCTGTTGAAGAAGATGGAGATAATGACCACAAGAAAATCTGTTAAGGAAGATGGAGATAATGACCACAAGAAAATCTGTTGAAGAAGATGGAGATAATGACCACAAGAAAATCTGTTCAGGAAGAGCGAAAACCAATTCGGTAAAAGAAAACGTATACTAAGTCTAAACTAAACAAAGAACAACAACAGACCATAATCTTCAGGCTACGAGCCGGCCACTGCAGACTGTACGCTCTCCTCCACAAGATAAAGGCTGCACCAACAGCCCAGTGCGTGTGCCGCGGCCTGAGTCCTGACCATATACAGGGGCCTGGGAGCCCAGGTACGGCCCCGAAAGAGAAGAATGGAGGAGAAACTCTGGGGTTTCTACGAAGACCACCAACTGACAGCAGGAAGAAAAAGAAGAAAAATGATGATGATGATGCTGATGATGATGGTTGTGGTGGTGGTGGTGGTGGTGAAATATCTGACATATCCTAGAGTTGCGATAGTCATTACTTATAATTCCTGGCCATCTAATTCCTAGAGTAGCGATAGTCATTACTTATAGTTTCTGGCCGTCTAATCTCTTAAAGCAACGACAGTTACTCCTTATAGTTTCTGGCCGTCTAATCTCTTAA
Organism: Achatina immaculata; assembly: GCA_009760885.1. NCBI lineage: Eukaryota > Metazoa > Mollusca > Gastropoda > Stylommatophora > Achatinidae > Lissachatina > Lissachatina immaculata. The sequence continues at coordinate 45,293,964 of CM019697.1, forward strand.
AGCAACGACAGTTACTCCTTATAGTTTCTGGCCGTCTAATCTCTTAAAGCAACGACAGTTACTCCTTATAGTTTCAGCCGTCTAATCTATAGAGTTACTACTTATACTGTAGTTTCTGTTCATTTGAACTTCAGAAGAACGATGCTGTGGATCTTTTCACGAAGATCTGCATTGTGCTATTTTCTTATTAATGCAAACAAAGTAAACCGCGATTTTAATTTGTCCCGTTCCACATTCTGACTGATAGAGTAATAGAACGTAGTCATACAAGTTGTTACTTCATCTTGCGAAAACCTGGCTGTTTCCTACTTGTAAACGTTCTGACCGATACAGCATCTTGTGACTTCCAGAGAATCTCGCTCTCCGTCCCTCGGCCTTCCGTCGGTCAGTATTAATAAAGATCTTTAGTCTCGTGCAGCCAGAAGATCAGGATAATGCCAGGAAAGGCCGCAGGTCTATTAGCGCCGCTGGATGGCCACCATCTTTGTCCTCTCAGTTCAGCTTTGTATCAAAATGAGCGACACGGTCGCCGACAAAAGCAATTTTTTGTAGCCACTTCCGGTGCAGGAGTTTTGGGGGGGGGGGGGTGCCTTTTGAAGGGGACTTCCGCAATGACTTGTCATAAGACACTCTGACATGTCCCGGGGTTAGGTCGTCCACCATGGGGTCTCCATTGTGTTCAGGTGAGAGCGAAAGACAAGTAGAATACGCCAAGGTTGTACGAGGCGGGCCACGAGGTGCGGAACTGAGGGCCACGAATCACTATAATCTGGAGTTGGGAGAGTTGAATAATGTGTCCGGAGCGAACATGTGTAGAATATGGAAGGTGCAGTTTTTTTGTATAAAGAGGAAACAACGAGGCTTTCTGCGGTAAATGCAGAGAACACAGTTTTGTAGGATTAGACCTCGAAAAATCGTACACAAAGCACTTTAGTGAGACGTAAGAGAAAGAAAGATCACAAAAGAATTACCTGAAATTCGAACCACGGACTCCGGTAGGTCGAGCGGTCTAGCCAGGAGAAAACAGAGTAATAACGAACTGAGCCAACTCACACCTCGAAAGAAAAAAAAGATGTTTGTAAGCGTAGTCATCAATAACTGTTCAGTAGACACACGGGATCGTGACACCCGGAAGGAAACGAGGTCATGACACAAAAATTCCGTAGCTTAGATTCAGTCTCTCTAGCAGGTACCAACTGAAAGTTGACAGGCGATACAGCAGCCTTCACTTTTGTTTGTCTGGAAGTTTTTTTAATGTTTTTTTTAAAAATTCCTTCACAAGATATCAGTAGTAATATTTTCAGGCTGAATGTTCTCCACAGTCTCGTTTATCTGTGTTCTCGTTCTACAACCAAACGATCTTTTCACATGTCTAACAGGTTAAAGATAAGCATGGCTGGTGAATGCATCTCTGGCACTTTTCTTCTTCTTCTTCTTCTGTTCTTCTTTTGTCTCCCTGGAAATGCTAGCTGGTGTTCTTTGCAGTCGATGCAGTGAAGATGTTGAAGTACAGCAAGGAAACGGATTGGGAGCGAGTTATTACGGCTGTGTTTTCAGTCCCTCAAGGAAGCTTTTAAAAAAAAAGTAGAGTGTATGATATGCTTCTTTAGAAGATTCCACCACCGTGGGAAATATGGCAATCCCTGTTCCATTAACCAGGTCAGACTTAGTACTAGGAATACCAACGAAGACGTGGGCCAGGGTTTGGTCAGTTATGGTTCGACAAGCCAAACGCTATGTAGAGCTGGAAACATGACTGTCTGGCCACTGCAGGGCTACCTCATATGTGAGGTGGTAATAAGACATGCATGGCCGTCAACAACGCCATTTCTGATTCAACTGTACACCGATCTCCACAACATAAGACGCCCTGCTCTGTTCTTCAAGGATATCCAAACTGGCGTTCAAGAATGTAAGAAGAAGAAGAAGATGATGATGATGATGAAGAAAAAGAAGAAGAAGTTCTCCTTTCGGTTTTTATTTTATTAACTCTTTCATTCCAAAACAACACTAGCAAGGTTGGTTGATCTTCCACATCTACGCGAATCTTCATGGCGATATTTATGCCCAAGTCTAGATAAAATGAAGAGTAGCATATTTTCAACCCAGCCAATATTTTTGTTATTATTTTTTTTGTTTGCAGTAACCTCAACCCAGTTTCTTTCTTATAAATGTTCTCATAAACATTTATCCCGGCAGAGCATAGAAATAAATTCTGAAGTGAAAGAGTTTCATTTACTAACCATATGTGATATCTTTCTTTATGTAGTGCAGGCTTCTGTCTTGTGTGTAACATATGTTCAAGAGACATAACTGTCTGAATGACTACTGGAATGTATGACAAAATGAGGCGCCCTTTATACATAGCCAACCACTTCTTTTATTTGTTCTCTCTCTCTCTCTGTGTCTTTTCTCTCACTCTTCGTAAAGATTTTTTTAAAACTTTTTTTTTCTTTGTTTTACCTGTTTTACCTTTTATTTCTGGATCTTTCTGTCTTTACTGAACATCGTACATTTTATTTGTTTGTTTATTTTTTTAAAACCACGAGTACTGTTTTATTTGTTGGTGTCTGAATAAATAAATGAATCAAGATTTGCTCACGTTCCAGAGAGACAGGGATGGTTCGTGTGCGGTTGTGAGTGTTTTTGTATGAGTTTGTGGGTGATTGGAGGACTAAGTGAGGGAATGAGAGAGAGAGAGAGGGAGGGAGCAGAAGAATAAATAATGCCTTACAATAAAGTACTAGTACCACAATATGCTCTGTAATCCTTTGAAAGACAAACACTTGAATTTTGAACATGAAACGGCCTCCAGACAGACCGCTTGAGGACCTGCGGGTGTCTCCACACAACTAGGGATTCTCAGCTCTGTTTTCACACTTCACCGATTCCCTGGCCAAAAGAGGAACCTGAGACGAATTTCAAACAGCTTTTTAAATAACCAGGAAACAAGAAAGAAAACTGAAAATCAAATCTGTCGCGGGTGAAAGGAAAGACGCGGCCTGCTGCTTCTGTGTCAAGTACCGTTTGTGTCCCGGTTCACGGCGGATAACTTTATTCTCCCTTAGTGGTTCTCACTCTTTTTTACTTAAAAAGCCCCCGCTCTAAATATTAAAGTGTTCTCTATACTACACTCCTCTCTCATACCATAGGTTTTAGATTCTTTTTTTTTTCAAACACGCTATGAGAACGGTTCTAGGAAATGGACACGAAAAATGTGGAGAAAACATAAACAAGATATCAGCCTTCACGTTTATTACAAACCTACCGATTTTTTCAGTTCGAATTCGAATCCGTTAAAATTAGTATAAAATTTGTGATTGTTCTTGGTGGACAAGATTTTCGAAGAGTACAGACAAGAACATCTGAACTTTAAAATTTTACAACAGATTTTCACAAAATTTTGCTATTTCAAAATGTTTGAAGTATGAATCATTAATTGCTGCTGAAATAATGTTCTATAATTGCTGTCATTATTGCCTGGCATGTAACAGTCGAACACTCCGAGAACTTCCCCTTTTCTTGGCCATCTTCGGCTACAAAAACTCGCTTTTTTTTTCTAGTGTAAACAAAGGTTTATACTTGCACTTCATTGAAATCTTTTGACAAAGTTAGACATTAAGATATGACACATTTCTTAGCGTCAGCGAACTGTTGCTGGCCAAGACCCCGTCTCATCTCTCCTTTGATGCTCCTATTAAACAGTCTCCGCTTGAGAACACGGAAGAGATCGTTATGATTTACCTCAAGTCGACGAAATGTGCCGAAAAGGCATTGCCCGTTTTCCTGCGCTTTAGCGACGCTCTAGGGCCGCTGGCTATGCGGACGGACATGATACTGACCACATCACACTTTCATGTGCCGAAGATCATGGAAAATACGGGCCTAACACCGTATCTCCCCCCCCCCCCCCCAAAAAAAAGTGCTTTAATTGCATGGAAACCGGAATTTAGCGAACTTTCCGTTCGACACGATATTTGTACCTCCAAATCTTCACTGCACCAACTGCTCACAGTTCCAGAGAGAGATTCTCAGATATTAAACGAATAGTCTGAACCACAATAGAACGCCCGACAAAAGTAGGGATTAATTGTTATAACAGCGAGAGGGTAGAATTTTAACATAAACAATGCCCATAAACAACTCAAACAAGAGAGAGAGTCGGAGATCTGTTCATATCAAAATCTACCAATAAAGAGTAGATTGATGAAAAATGCCACAACGGAACCCAGCTAACAGACTCGCATGATCTGCTGTATTGGCACATAACGTGATAGTGATGGAAAAAACATCCTTCGGTCTAGTCGCTCATGATGTCCCTCACATGGACTTGCGGAAATAAAACATCCTGAACCAAATCTGTGTCCCCAGATAGAACACACCCTCTCGTATTTTCTCGAAGTAACTGCGAGAACGGGAAATTTGATAAGCACCAACTTCCTGAATTTCCGGGTGCGACCGACCCGTCCAGGCGACAGAGGAAAACAGCGCCCATTGTATGGGACAACACCGGAGCTGTGACACAAAAGATATAATGGGTCAGCCCCTCCCCCATCACCGGCAGAGCTGAGAAACACTGGGTGAAAAATATACCACATAATGATTATTGCTACAAAACATGGCGCTTATCCTCATTTGTTCTGAAACGCTGGTTGTGGACAATGTGAATTCTTGTAACATACATACTCTGTCACTGAATTCTTGTAACGTACATACTCTGTCACTGAATTCTTGTAACGTACAATACTCTGTGAATTAATTCTTGTAAATGTACATACTCTGTGACTTAATTCTTGTAAATGTACATACTCTGTGACTTAATTCTTGTAAATGTACATACTCTGTGACTTAATTCTTGTAAATGTACATAAGTCTGCCCCTGAATTCTTGTAAATGTATATACTCTATGACTTAATTCTTTTAATTGTACATACTCTATGACTTAATTCTTTTAATTGTACATACTCTATGACTTAATTCTTTTAATTGTACATACTCTATGACTTAATTCTTTTAATTGTACATACTCTATGACTTAATTCTTTTAATTGTACATACTCTATGACTTAATTCTTTTAATTGTACATACTCTGTCACTGAATTATAAACACTTCTCATAACTTGACGGCGGTGGTGATGATTTGGTTAGCTAAGCTAGAAATATTTCTTATTGTCTTCCTTTGCAACACATACCCTGGAACTAGCAGAAACAACAAGCGAAGACGTACTCAAAGAAATTTCCAGAAAAACGCCAAAATCGTTAAAATGATGAGAAAATGACAATCAAAATTTCTTGGACATGTCATGAGAAGCCAGGCGTTGGAAAACCTAGTAAAGACCGGAAAGTTCAATGGAAAAAGGAAGAGAGGATGGCCAAGAGAGGAAAAAAAAGATGCACGTTAGTGGACCGACCAAGTGGCACGGAAAAAAGAAAAAGCATAAGAACTAACAGAAAGCGTCAAGGACCTCACAAGATGAAGAAGCATGATCAGCGAGGCTAACCGGCACGGCACATAATGATGATAATTCCCTTGTCTCTTCATGTTTCCTGTAGCACTGGAAGGAAGAGATCTGTACACAGGAGAGAAGATGCTGCCATCAAGAGGAAGAAGCTACAGCAGATCACCGCTCTGTTATACCTCCAAGCTGTGGTCTCTGTAAACAACTGTTACGAGTATTATAGTGGGGCTAACTTGGGAAATGAACTATTCTGTTATACCTCCAAGCTGTGGTCTCTGTAAACAACTGTTACGAGTATTATAATGAGGCTAACTTGGGAAATGAACTATTCTGTTCTACTTCCAAGGCGTGGTCTCTGTACACAAATGTTAGGAGTATTACAGTGCGGCTAACTTGGGAATTGAACTATTCTGTTATACCTCCCAGCTGTGGTCTCTGTAAACAAGGTTTACAAGTATTATAGTGTTGCTAACATGGGAAATGAACTATTAGGTTATACCTCTAAGCTCTGGTCTGTGTAAAAAAATATTACGAGCATTATTGTGTGGCTAACATGGGAAATGTCGGTTAGCGGGGTAGGGGTATCCCCTATCAAAGGAGAGGTAAGACGCCTCCTTACCTCCGTTAGTCTACGGGACACCCTTGGGCAAGGTGGAGTACCCGTATAGCCCCCCGATCAGGGTGACGTGAAGCCATGGGAGCAGGTGGTGGATGGAATGGGAGAGCAGCTGACAGATAATGTTGGTTATGGTCACCATTCTATGATGGTAGGCAGATGATCTCAATGTAGGGACAATGGCTACGATCACTGACTAGTACAGTCACTGCCCGGAAGGAAAGCAATGGTAAACTACCTTCTGGAAACATACCAAGAAACCCAAGCAGCAATCATGGAAAGTCAAATAGGAAAAAGATCTGGTGGTGAGTCCCCCAGGCCAGATAGATCTAATTTTAACACTGGGGAAGAGTGTGAGGCAGAGGTCGGTACTAGTAATTGTGATGACGGACAAAATCCTGACGGTGTTACCAAGGAAAACCCCTGTATCAAACTAAAAAGAAAAATAAGAGTAGGAACATGGAATGTAAGAAGTATGTATGAGGGAAAATATCAAGTAATAAGTGACGAGATGAAAAGAACGCGGATACACATTTTGGGAATCTGCGAACATCGATGGAAAGGATCAGGACACATTATTTATCTTGGCAGTAGACTGGTTAATGAAGGAGGCAACATCAGACAAACGCAGAGGATTACAATGGACCCTTGACACAGTGCTGGAGGACCTTGACTTTGCGGACGACATTTGTCTATTATCAAGCAGTCACAAAGATATGCAAGATAAAATAAACAAGTTAATCCAGAATGCAAACAACATAGGACTAAAGATCAATGTAGGAAAGACAAAGTTAATGAAGCAAAATGTGAACAACAGAAATGTACTCAGAGTAGATAACAAGTTAGTGGAGGAAGTCAACGAATTTGTATACCTTGGCAGCAGAGTAGTAGAAAATGGAGACAGCACAGAGGACATCAACAGCAGACTTACTAGAGCAAACCAGGCTTTTGCAATGCTACAGAATATATGGAAATCAAATAAACTAAGCATAAATATGAAAATCAGAATATTTAAGAGTAATGTTCTAAGTGTACTACTCTATGGAAGTGAATGCTGGAAAATCACCAAAACCATAGAAAACAAGTTGAATTCTTTCCAGACTAAATGTTTACGTAGAATTAAAAAAATATTTTGGCCAAACACCATAAGAAATAACATTTTATTGGCAGAAATGCAGATGAAACCACTGACAACAATTATTGAGGAAAGACGCTGGCGATGGTTGGGACATGTGCTCCGAATGACTGACAACTCACTACCAAAAATAGCACTAAGATGGACACCACAGGGGAGCAGAAGTAAGGGTAGACCAAAAGAGACATGGAGAAGAACAACAGAAAGGATGTTGAGCAATAGAGGGCTCACCTGGGCAAGAGCAGAAAAAAAGGCGAAAGACAGGCATTTGTGGAAAACCCTTGTGGAAGCCCCATGTGCCCTGGGCACTTAAGGTTCAGAGAGAGAGAGAGAGATATTCTGGCGGAGAAGTAGGAGGAAAGAATGGAGTGGCTTTTTATTTGGACAAATCAACATCAAAAGCATTACTAGGCTACAATCCAGTAAGTGATAGAATCCTAACAATCAGACTTAAGGGCATTCCTAGAAATGTAACAGTCATCCAGGTATATGCACCTACATCAGCAGCAGAAGAAGATGAAGTAGAACATTTTTATAACACACTGCAGACGACAATGGACCAGGTACGGAAAAATGATATTGTATTTATAATGGGTGATTTTAATGCAAAAATTGGTACAGAAAGAGCAGAAGATGAAGGACAAGTTGTAGGGAAATTTAGCATAGGACACAGAAATGAGGCAGGTGACAATCTAATGGCGTTTTGTATGGAAAATGAGCTAATGATCGCTAACACACTTTTTAAACAACATCCAAGAAGACTTTACACATGGACATCACCTGATGGGAAAACCAGGAATCAAATAGATTACATTTTAGTGCAGAGAAGGTGGAGGTCAAGCATAACATCAGCAAAAACTTTACCAAGTGCTTATTGTGACACGGACCATGAGTTATTAATAGCAGACATGAAGATAAAGATAAAAAAGTTAGTTATGGGATCAAGACCACTCCGCTTTGACCTTACAAATATACCAGAACAATACGGTATAGAAGTGAAGAACCGTTTCGAAATCCTGATGGCTGTACAGGAAGAGATGACACCAGATGAATTGGCTACGCAGGCCAAAGATATCTTAGTAACAACAGCTAAAGACATGGTTCCAGTAAAGAAAACACAAAAGAATAGATGGATCACAGCAGGTACACTAGAACTGATAAAACAATGTAGAGAAATGAAGACGCAATGGAGAGTGACAAACAACAACAAAGATAAATATAAAACTTTAACAAAAGAAGTACGAAGAAACATAAGAAAAGACAAAAAACAATACATACAAGATTGTTGTGAAAGAATAGAAGAACATCAGAGGTGTGGAAGAGATAGTGAAATGTTTAAAGAAATGAAGACATTGACGAGAAATGTCACACCTAAGTTAAATGTAATTTGTGATGAGATGGGGAATACCCTGACAGAGACAGAGGAAATTCTGGAAAGATGGAAGGATATTGCAAAAGAATGTATGAAACAACCGACTGTGGAAGCAGAAATCAACAGTGTGAATTATTATTGGAGGAGAAAGAACCCGAGCCGACAATGGAAGAAGTTTTATGGGCAATAAAGAGTCTGAAAAATGGTAAATCACCAGGATGTGATGAGATAACCGCTGAATTTATTAAAGCAGGAGGAAAGGAGTGTGCAACAATCTATCATGCACTATGTAAAAAGATATGGCATTCAGGTATTTGGCCAAAAGAATGCAAAAGAACTGTATTCATACCACTGCCAAAAAAGGGTAACCTGAAATTATGCACCAACTACAGAACTGTTGCCCTGATTAGTCATGCCAGTAAAATTCTGTTAAAAATCATAATGGGTAGACTTCGAAAGAAAATAGAAGAGAGTCAATATGGTCCAAGCTGGCTTCAGGCAAGGAAGAGGATCAAGAGATCATATATTCAATCTAAGATTAATAATAGAGAAATGCAGGGAGTTTAATGTGAATCTATATTTATCCTTTATAGACTACTCAAAGGCATTTGATTGTGTACAACACCAGAAACTTTGGGAAATAATGGAAAAAATGGGATTTCCAACACATTTGATACAATTAACATCACTGCTGTATTAGACCAACAAGCAGCAGTAAGAATAAATGGTGAAACAACAACTTGGTTTGACATAAAACAAGGGGTCCGTCAGGGGTGCATATTGTCACCCTACTTATTTAACTTGTATACTGAAAATATAATGAGGAATGTTAGAGAAGATGTAGACAAAGAATATTACGATGCCATAACAGTTGGAGGTTATGAAATACCAGAGATTAGATATGCTGATGACACAGTATTGCTGTCCACAACACAAGAAGGAATGGAAAAACTAATTATGTCAGTCCGCAAGAACAGCGAAGAGCAGAACCTCTATCTTAATGCAAAGAAAACTAAAGTGATGACAACTGACAAAACAAACAAGGCAACTGAAATATGTATCAGTGAGGAAAAACTGGAAGAAGTGGAGAGTTTTGAATATCTTGGATCACTACTAACTAATAATGGAGATACAATGAGGGAAATTAAAAGGAGGACATCTATTGCTCTTCAGAAAAAAAAAATAAAGAATCTGTGGAGAGGAGCAGACAGAACCACAAAAATAAGATTTTTAAGGCATGCATCTTTCCCATCGCAACATATGCCTGTGAGACCTGGACACTTAACAAAACAGCTGAGAAGCACATAAATGCCTTTGAATGTAAATGCTATAGAAGAGTTCTCCAAATATCGTGGACACAAAAAAGAACAAATATATCTATACTACAAGAGCTTAATATTGAAGAAGGCTGGCTAGTAAAGAGGATTAAAGAGAGAAAACTTAAATATTTTGGCCACATTAAACGTCATGATAATTTAGAGAAGACCGTATTGGAAGGATACATAATGGGAAAAAGAAAAAGAGGAAGACCGAAACGAAGATGGCTGCAAGACATCGTTGATGATCTGGAAATGGATGCAGCAGCAGCAGGCCATCTTGCTCACAACCGCGAGGCCTACAGGAGTGCTGTTTGGGAGGCAAAGTTCCGCAAGGGACATGCAAAGGAATGAATGATAAGAAAATGTGTGGTTTAATGACTTGCGTGTACAGAATGTAAACTGTTTACATTTTATTGTTTTGAGACCAACAGTTTGACCTCATAGCTACAGGGATAGTTTTAGATGTTGAGAATTACTAGATAATATCTTACATTCTTCCTGTGCCTCTAAGCGTAAGCGTAAACATGGGAAATGAAATATTCTGTTATACCTCAAAGCCGTGGTCTCTATAAACAAATGTTACGAGTATTATAGTGTGGCTAATATATATCAGATTTTTAAGGGCATGCATCTTTCCCATGGCAACATATGCCTGTGAGACCTGGACACTTAACAAAACAGCTGAGAAACACATAAATGCTTTTGAATGTAAATGCTACAGAAGAGTTCTTCGAATATCATGGACACACAAAAAGATCAAATATATCCATACTACAAGAACTTAAAATTGAAGAAGACTGGTTAGTAAAAAGGATTAAACAAAGAAAACGTAACTATTTTTGACACATTAGTTCTTATAATTAAAGGGAAACACTTTCGTTTCTATTTTCATATTGTGTTTACAGTAACATACATGACGGTAGAGGTGGAAGGAAAAGGTAAGGCTATATTATCTGTCTGAGAAGTGAAGTATATATATATATATATATATATATATATACCAAAATAAAAGTGAACAAAATAATCACCAGGACTTTTATGTAACATAGTGCCTTGTGAGTTATGATTGTAGTATTGTTTTAACCTTGTAAATCAGGATATTATTCTTATTCTTCTTCATCGTTCATTTCTACCATCAAGACCGCCCTGTGATCCTACTGAATTTACGCCTGTGGTCCTCGTTAAGTCCCGTGGTCCCCCATGTGGTCCCCGAAAGGACCACACGAGATCCCCGAGAGGAACACAGGAGGTTCAGAGTATCTCAGGGCTTGAGACTGAAATTCTTGGTGGGTCTCAGAAGCGGGATTGCGTGACACCGTGGTTTTCGTTGCACCAGTTTAGTCTAGAGTTGGACTTTCTCACCGGGAGACCTCGACGTGTTTAGAATATCAGCATATATATCCCCGCTGGGTGAGAGTTGGTAGCCCACCCAGGCCAGAGTTGGACTTTCTCACCGGAAAACCTCGACGTGTTTTGAGATACCCGTGTATCACCGCCGGGTGAGAGGTGGTTGCCCATTCAGTCCAGTGTTGGACTTTCTCACCGGAAAACCTCAGCGTGATTAGGATACGCACACATCCCCGCCGGGTGAGAGGTGGTTGTCTCTCTAGACTGCCCTGGTCCAGTGTCTCCGACTTCAGCATTTTGTGGTCGTGACCGCTACCCTTCCTAGTTGTGACCAGGATGGAGCTTTTGTCCAGGAGGACGAATCCCCGCCACTAGTGACTTCTACCCCTGGGTTGAGCCGGTTTAGGCATATTATCCCAGTATGGGCGTGTTTGGGACGTGACCGACCTCTAGAGCAGAGGTACCGTGACATGCGTAGCCTTCAAGTTTTATCCCTGGTATGAGCCGGTTTAGGCAAAATTCACCAGTATGAGTGTATATCAGGCGTGACCGACCTCTAGAGCGGAGGAGGTGTGACATGCCTGGCCACCAAGTATCACCTCTGGTGTGTGCCGGTTTAGGCATCTTTCACCAGTGTAGGTGTATTTCGGACATGGCCGGCCTCTAGAGCAGAGGCACCGTTGTATGTGTAGCTCTCGCAGCGATACTACTGGACATACCGATTAAATTTCACTTTATCTTTTCCTTCACTTTTCCACGTCGGCGCCACACAGCAACCTTTATTTCTTTTCCACATTTTCTTCCTTGACCAGGGGGAACTTCACTCCACACGCGGCATTCGAAGAGTCTCGCCAGCAGTGTCTTAACCTCTGGGTTAAGCCGGTTCATGCATTTCACTCGATATGACTGCACTCAGGACGTGGCCGACCTCCAGACCAGAGGTGCCGTTATGTGACTGTTTCCTTCGCCTTATCCCTTCTACCACTTTTTCCGGAGTGGTGTCGCGCGGCAACCCCTTTTGCACCTTTATTCATTGGCCGAGAGGAGCACCGCTCCACGCACGGCAGCTGAAGAATCTCGCCAGCAGCGGTAGATGAGCTACCAAACGTGCCATTCATCTACCCTAAGTGTCTGGTTTTCAGGCGCCAGACATTCGCCCTCGCCCCTTCTCCTGTCAGTTTAAACAGTTCTGCCACGGGAAGGCCAGGAGCTGGACTTGACTGCCAGAGGCTGTTTGAAACGCACGCCGTTGGAGTGGAGATCGAATTCTTCACCCCACCTCCGGCAATAGCAGTCCTTAGAACCATTCTTACTCTTATAGTTGTCATTGTTATTGATAAGTAGAAAGTAGGTAAGAAACTAGGGAAACTTTGAGAACCGGTGGGAAAGGAACACTCCCACGGTATTAGTAGTATCACGATAGAATTAGGTAGATACTTAGAAATACTAGACATGATGAAGCTGAGGGAAATGCAGATTAATGCCATACACCAGATTGTAATAGTCCTGACACGACTAAACTGAATGGTTAAATCAACAATACGGAGGCAAACAGACGGACACTGTGTACACAGATATCCCCTATAGATATAGCAAACACCTTATACTGTATAAGAAGAGTTTACCCACGCGAGAAAATTGAATAGACGGATTTGACGCAACAGACTTACTGACAGGTGAGGCATATTTGCTAATCTTAGGATGCAATTCGCACACATGAATAGTTTAGCGGACCAATAAGATAACCAAAGGGAGTGGGTCGACTTTTCCCGAAGTCCAGTCAGAATGCTGTCAACCAGCTGACGAATAGAAAGATCTAGTAGTGTGTCCTATTGGACAACTGACTTACGATATATGAGCCAGGTAGGCAGTTTTGAAAAAAAAAAAAGACAAGAGGACAGAGAACAAAGAAGAATAGAAGGATAAATAGGAGAGCAACGATAGATATAACAGATGGATAAATAGAGCAGATATATATATATATATATATATATATATATATATATATATATATATACATATATATATATTCATTCATTCATTCCTTTGCATGTCCCTTGCGGAACTTTGCCTCCCAAACAGCACTCCTGTAGGCCTCTCGGTTGTGAGCAAGATGGCCTGCTGCTGCTGCATCCATTTCCAGATCATCAACGATGTCTTGCAGCCATCTTCGTTTCGGTCTTCCTCTTTTTCTTTTTCCCATTATGTATCCTTCCAATACGGTCTTCTCTAAATTATCATGACGTTTAATGTGGCCAAAATATTTAAGTTTTCTCTCTTTAATCCTCTTTACTAGCCAGCCTTCTTCAATATTAAGCTCTTGTAGTATAGATATATTTGTTCTTTTTGTGTCCACGATATTTGGAGAACTCTTCTATAGCATTTACATTCAAAGGCATTTATGTGCTTCTCAGCTGTTTTGTTAAGTGTCCAGGTCTCACAGGCATATGTTGCGATGGGAAAGATGCATGCCCTTAAAAATCTTATTTTTGTGGTTCTGTCTGCTCCTCTCCACAGATTCTTTATTTGTTTTACTTTCTGAAGAGCAATAGATGTCCTCCTTTTAATTTCCCTCATTGTATCTCCATTATTAGTTAGTAGTGATCCAAGATATTCAAAACTCTCCACTTCTTCCAGTTTTTCCTCACTGATACATATTTCAGTTGCCTTGTTTGTTTTGTCAGTTGTCATCACTTTAGTTTTCTTTGCATTAAGATAGAGGTTCTGCTCTTCGCTGTTCTTGCGGACTGACATAATTAGTTTTTCCATTCCTTCTTGTGTTGTGGACAGCAATACTGTGTCATCAGCATATCTAATCTCTGGTATTTCATAACCTCCAACTGTTATGGCATCGTAATATTCTTTGTCTACATCTTCTCTAACATTCCTCATTATATTTTCAGTATACAAGTTAAATAAGTAGGGTGACAATATGCACCCCTGACGGACCCCTTGTTTTATGTCAAACCAACTTGTTGTTTCACCATTTATTCTTACTGCTACTTGTTGGTCTAGATACAGCAGTGATGTTAATTGTATCAAATGTGTTGGAAATCCCATTTTTTCCATTATTTCCCAAAGTTTCTGGTGTTGTACACAATCAAATGCCTTTGAGTAGTCTATAAAGGATAAATATAGATTCACATTAAACTCCCTGCATTTCTCTATTATTAATCTTAGATTGAATATATGATCTCTTGATCCTCTTCCTTGCCTGAAGCCAGCTTGGACCATATTGACTTCTTCTTCTATTTTCTTTCGAAGTCTACCCATTATGATTTTTAACAGAATTTTACTGGCATGACTAATCAGGGCAACAGTTCTGTAGTTGGTGCATAATTTCAGGTTACCCTTTTTTGGCAGTGGTATGAATACAGTTCTTTTCCATTCTTTTGGCCAAATACCTGAATGCCATATCTTTTTACATAGTGCATGATAGATTGTTGCACACTCCTTTCCTCCTGCTTTAATAAATATATATATTCAGGAGGTAGAAAACCAGGAATAGTTTAGAACAGACAGGAGATGTGTTACAAGTTTGAAAGTGGTTATTAGCACTGCATGAGAAATGCAGAAGATTTGATATATTTGGAACTTTGTGTAGAACCCTTTCAGAGATGCCTCAAGCTGGTACTTGTGAGTTTCGTTTGGTGAACATTAAAGGTGAGCTATAGTTTTATTCAAGAACGAACCCTCTGAATTTTCTAGTGACTATGTGTGTTAAGATTTCCGTCTTATGGTGAACCATATGGTATCACATTCTGAAATGTCGAAGTGAACCAAAAGAAGACACGTAGTAATACATTCGCAAATAAAAACTGACAATGGAGAAAGATAATATCGTCGCGGCCGCAAAGTATTAACAAGGCTGGACGAAAGTGTCTTAGGTTTAAAACATTTAAACAGCCAAAGTGTTGTGCTATACGTGACAGCCGCGGTCACTTAAAGTCCAGCAATATAATCAGAACACTAAAGACAATATGTCAACCAGAACTAAACAATATTATACTTACACCAGGCCCCTATCACTGCTCCGACCCCCGACCCCACACACATGGGTTTTCTACTTAGTAACACATAATAATTAGTGTAAAGGCATACAACTATACGCAAAGCACTGCAGTAAAGCTGTGATACCACAAAGTATAAACTAGGGAAAATAGTAGGAACAGTTTTATTATTTAACGAGAACACACTTGTGACGTTTCGTCACGAGTCTTTGTCAAACAAAAACAAACAGGACGAAGAATCAGAGAGAGAGAGAGAGAGAGAGAGAGAGAGAGAGAGAGAGAGGAGACAAAGTATAGATTCACATCAAACTTATGTAAACAAAATAAAAAAAAATGAAAAAAAAAATTAATGAAAAATGTAAGTGAATGAAAATTTATCTCAGTCCTTGTAAAGTCATATCTGTTCCTGAGTTCACACAAGCGATACTTTTTTGTGAAGTTCATAAAACAGTAACCTATATATATATATATATATATATCTTTTTTTTCATAGTGTCCTTAGGCCCCCTTACCCTTCCGGGGCCCGTAGGCTAAGTTTGGTCGCATTAATGGATAATCCGTCATTAATCTGCTGGCTCATGGGGCGGTTGTGGCGAAAGAAAGTACAGGGAAATAGGGCACGCTTTGTAACTTTTGAACTGCCAGACAATATGATTGGCTGCTTGTACGGAATAATATTATGGAAGAATAATAATAATATAACATGGCGAACGTAAATAACAATGTTATTTTATCTCAAAGCTGTGACCTCTGCAAACAGATGTGATGTTACAGGGTGGCTAATAGGGAGACAGCGACATCTCTACAACAGCATAGAACCTGCAGGCAGATCCGGCAGGTATATCTTCTTAAAGAAACCTACTTAATAAGCACTTGTTCTGCATTATATGATACCACTTACATAAGACTTTTACCACTATGTCAATGATAGGAGAGCTTTACCACTATGATAGAAGAGCTTTACCACGATGTCAATGATAGAAGAGCTTTACCACTATGTCAGTAATAGAAGAGCTTTACCACGATGTCAATGATAGAAGAGGTTTACCACTATGTCATTAATAGAAGAGCTTTACCACGATGTCAGTGATAGAAGAGCTTCACCACGATGTCAGTGATAGAAGAGCTTTACCACTATGTCAGTAATAGAAGAGCTTTACCACGATGTCAATGATAGAAGAGGTTTACCACTATGTCAGTGATAGAAGAGCTTTACCATTATGTCAGTGATAGAAGAGCTTTACCATGATGTCAGTGAAAGAAGAGATTTACCACTATGTCAGTGATAGAAGAGCTTTACCATGATGTCAGTGAAAGAAGAGATTTACCACTATGTCAGTGATAGAAGAGCTTTACCATGATGTCAGTGAAAGAAGAGATTTACCACTATGTCAGTGATAGAAGAGCTTTACCATGATGTCAGTGAAAGAAGAGATTTACCACTATGTCAGTGATAGAAGAGCTTTACCATGATGTCAGTGAAAGAAGAGATTTACCACTATGTCAGTGATAGAAGAGCTTTACCATGATGTCAGTGAAAGAAGAGATTTACCACTATGTCAGTGATAGAAGAGCTTTACCATGATGTCAGTGAAAGAAGAGATTTACCACTATGTCAGTGATACAAGATTTTTACCACGATGTCAGTGATATGAGATTTTTACCACGATGTCAGTGATATGAGATTTTTACCACGATGCCAGTGATATGATATTTTTACCACGATACCAGTGATATGAGATTTTTACCACAACACCAGTGATATGAGATTTTTACCACAACACCAGTGATATGAGATTTTTACCACGATGTCAGTGATATGAGATTTTTACCACGATACCAGTGATATGAGATTTTTACCACGATGTCAGTGATATGAGATTTTTACCATGATACCAGTGATACGAGATTTTTACCATGATGTCAGTGATACGAGATCTGACTTTACCACGTGGTCAGATATTAAAAATGCTAGATCTGAGCTGTTATGCAACGATAAAATATTTTTTTTAAATCGGTAATCTTTTTGTTGTATTTATTTATATGTATATTTTTTATATTACTTAAACAGTGTTGAAAAATATTTATTAAGTATTCAACTGGACCCTTGTCTGGTGTCGGCTGACCAGTACAGATCCTGACTGACAGATTTTTACAGAATCAAGAACCATACATCAATTCCTGGCAAGTATTGACGCACGAAGAGATATCGCTCAACCGCTTCCAGACTTCCTGCAAGCCAATGGGATGTTTTCTTTCAGTGCAGCGAAGCCCAGTTTTAAAACCACTAGGGACAGTTAAGGCCCCTTACCCGGTCTGTATTTCTGGATTGTGTCCCTTGTCTTTCGTCTGATATGTTGAGGAGGTGGGAGGGAGAGAAAGGTTTAAGAAACCGACATCCAGCCTCCAGAGTATCAACACGCGACGCCATTCACGTAGCGGACCAATCAGAAGTGACGCTGCAAACAGTTAGCGCCTTCTGGAGTGTCTTGTGACAAGCTTGGCCTGTGATAAAGCGGAGTCATGCTTGATTAGACCAGCATGAATCCAAAATTCGGATGTTTGAGCCAGGAGAGAGAAAGTGTTAAGATTCTTGTTTGAAATAAACAGTTCTTCAACCGTTAACATGTCCTCAAACAAAGCGCCTTACCTTGAGCAACTGTTTATTCTGGAAGGCCCTCGTTGAGCGCTCACAGCGGATTTCAGCAAGTTCTCGAAGATATAACGAGGCCTGTAACAAGTTGTTTTCAGTCGTTTATCATCAGATTACTTCAGCCTGCAAGATTCCCCTCGAGTGAGTTATCTACATCAAGGCAGCAACCGCATGCTGACGGCTTTATCAGTGAGTGAGCTAAGCTTTACAGTTACGTTTTAGAATGTTGTTTCTTAATTTCTAATCTATGTGTTCATTTCTTTAATCCACTAAAAATTATTTTCTAATATTTCCGTCATAGATTATCAATTGTTTTTTTAAAATTCTCGTCTATCTATCTATCTATCTATCTATCTATCTATCTATCTATCTATCTATCTATCTATCTATCTATCTATCTATCTATCTATCTATCTATCTATCTATCTATCTATCTATCTGTCTGTCTGTCTGTCTGTCTATCTGTCTGTTTTGTCTGATTGTCTCTCTGTCTGTCTATCTCTTTGTCTGTTTGTCCGTCTGTTTTGTCTGATTGTCTCTCTGTCTGTCTATCTCTTTGTCTGTTTGTCCGTCTGTTTTGTCCCTGTAATTTATAGCTATCTACCACTTTGTTACTTATGTCCATTTCTTCCTGTCAGATTGTCTGTCTGCTGCCTGCCTGTCTGTCTGTCTGTCTGTCTGTCTGCCTGCTGCCTGTCTGCCTGCCTGTCTGTCTGTCTGTCTGTCTGTCTGTCTGTCCGTCCTATTTATGAGCTTCACGCTCGTCACAAAAAGCCAGAGAAACAAATTTGTCCTGGGAGATACGCTGATGAAATTAAGTTGGAAACCCGGCACCCTGTAGATTCCAGCCACCGCTCAGCTATGAAGCACAACTACAGGAAAGAGAAAGAAACACTCGACCTGGAAAGTAGTACCTATCGCATTACTGAAATAAGACTTTAATAAGACTAAGAATCTATAGACAACATTCACACCTTACTCAAATTTGAGGTGTGGCTAAATGAGTGATATATCAAACGTGCGAGATCGAGCTCGGCAAACCGTTGCTTTCCATTCTCTTTCTGCTTGTTTCATTCATCGTCCAGGAAGCTGAACCAGAGCCACAGACACCTGCCTGTTTGAGGTACTGCTGTGTTATCATCGCTGATGGGTTTCTTGATGTTTGTGGGTTGGTCGCGGACATTTTTGCTGCCGGCGTTTCCCTGATCTCTCAAAGCTGTGGCTGTTCTTCAGTTCCATTGTGTTACTGTGTGCCTGTGATACGACAATGACAGCGTGGAGGAAACCTAAAGCAGTGGGGGAAATATAGAGAAGTTTTGTTAAATAAATTCGCTGTCTGGTCCATGAACGGTTTAAACAGAGCTTGACACTGTTTCTATGGTAGTCCATTTTTCCTTGTCACACTTTTCTTGTAGTTATTTTTTCCGTGAAACATAATATTCTTACTTACAATTCTGTTTATGTGGCATAATAGAAGATTTAAACTCATATTCACTCAAATTAGATCTTCCTTCCTTCCTTTTTTTCTTTCTATTCCGTTGTCACCATCATCATAATTTTCTTCTTCCTCTTCTTTTTTTTTTACTTCTTCTTCTGGTACTCACTGAACTTTCTTCGATGATAAATTGAGTTCATATCATGGATTTTAAGAGCAACTCTTCTCTAATTCCTCAGTTTTCAATGTTATCAGAAATCCATATCTCACATGTGTGATTCACCATTTCTACACATCTGTTTCTTGAATTTCTTGTGGAGCTTTGTCTAGCTAAGTCTTCCTTGCGTGTACACGTACCATGCCTTGTCTTGTCTTGTCTTTTCTTGCCTTGTCTTGTCTTGTATTTTCTTGCCTTGCCTTGTCTTGTCTTGTCTTGTCTTGTCTTGTCTTGTCTTGCCTTGCCTTGTCTTGTCTTGTCTTGTCTTGTCTTGTCTTGCCTTGTCTTGTCTTTCTTGTCTTGTCTTGTCTTGTCTTGCCTTGTCTTGTCTTGTCTTTTCTTGCCTTGTCTTGTCTTGTCTTCTGTCTCCCTGGAGCTGCGAGTTGATGCTCTTTGGAGTCCAACGCTGTGAAGATGTTTGGGTACAGCACTGGCTTGGGATCGGGTTATGGCAGCTATTTTTTTCAGTCCCTGAATGAAGCTGTAAAGCGGAGGGTGTGCATTGCTTCTCTAGCAGACTCCACCACCTTGGTGTGAAAATGGGAGAAATCACGTTTCATATTTAAACTGACAGAATTACCCCCTACTAAGGCCTGGATGGTATATATTTGCATGAGAATTCTCTACAGTGGCACTGTGAACAAATAACAATTCAGTGGATCGAGTTTTAAGAATTTCATAGAAACCATAAACTGCGGTCATGTATTTTTAAAAAGGAACCCACAAGACGTCGGAAATAAGCCAACTTACTGCTTCTTCTTCTTCTTCTTCTTTCCGAGCCATCATTAAGGGTCACTGCTGCAGATAAAGTTCCTCCATTTCTTTCTATTCCTTTTCCTCTGTTTCTATCTCCAGTTGGTGACACCAGTTTCTTTTATATCCTCTTCTATGTTGTCTTTCCATTTCTGCCTTGGTCTTGTTTCCCTCATCTCTTGTGCCTATATAATTTTCGTTTGTCTGTTCTCTTCCATTCTTTCTACATGCCCCAGCCAGCGCAGCCTGTTCAGTTTCAAGACATTTATAATTCGTTAGGATTTAAATAAGCTGTTCAGTTCAGTGTTCTTTCTAGCTCTCCATTCTCCTCTGTTGGTATCCTTTATCGGCCCAAAAATTCTTCTTAGGATCTTGTTCTCAAAGATCTGCAATTGTCGTTCATTCGTCTTTGTTGTTCTCCATTTTTCTGATCCATACATATAGTTTTCTAGATTGTTATTTTGGTGTTTTTGGGACAGGATTTTAGATTTTAACAGGCGTTGCGAGGCAAAGTATATTTTATTTCCTATCTGTACTCTGATTATAATTTCCTCATTTACTGTGTTTCTTCTGTTGAAGGGTATGCCTATATATTTGTATGTTTATGCTTTCCTAACTTACCATTTGTAGTTTAATTACTTTAAAATTAGTATCTTAGGAAACCAGAATAAAATCCTATGAAAGCAATTATTCTATTCGTATATATATATATATATATATATATATATATATATATATATATATATATATATTCTTTCGTCATTCATTTGCATGTCCCTTGAGGAACTTTGTCTCCCTTACAGCACTCCTGTAGGCCTCTCGGTTGTGAGCAAGATGGCCTGCTGCTGATGCATCCATTTGCAGATCATCAACGATGTCTTGCAGCCATCTTCGCCTTGGCCTTCCTCTCTCTTTCTTTCTCCCATTATGTACCCTTCCAAGACGGTTTTCTTTAGATTATCATGACGTTTAATGTGTCCAAAAATATTTAAGTTTTCTCTCTTTAATCCTCTTTACTAGCCAGCCTTCTTCATTATTAAGTTCTTGTAGTATGGATATATTTGTTCTTTTTTTTTGTGTGCATGATATTTAAAGAACTCTTCTGTAGCATTTACATTCAAAGACATTTATGTGTTTCTCAGCTGTTTTGTTAAGTGTCCAGATCTCACAGGCCTATGTTGCGATGGGAAGAATGCATGCCCTTAAAAATCTTATTTTTGTAGTTCTGTCTGTTCCTCTCCACAGAATCTTTACTTGTTTTACTTTCTGAAGAGCGATAGATGTCCTTCTTTTACTTTCCTTCATTGTATCTCCATTATTAGTTTGCAATGATCCAAGACATTCACAACTCTCCACTTCTTCCAGTTTTTCCTCATTGATACATATATCAACTGTCTTGTTTGTTTTGTCAGTTGTCATCAATTTAGTTTTCTTCGCATTAAGATAGGGGTTTTGTTCTTCGCTGTTCTTACGGACTGATGTAATTAGTTTTTCCATTCCGTTTTGTGTTGTGGACAGTAATACTGTGTCATCAGCATATCTAATCTCTGGTATTTCATAACCTCCAATTATTATGACATCGTAATTTTCTTTGTCTACATCTTCTCTAACATTCCTCATTATATTTTCAGTACACAAGTTAAATAAGTAAGGCGACAATATGCACACCTGACGGACCCCTTGTTTTATGTCAAACCAAGTTGTTGTTTCACCATTTATTCTTACTGCTGCTTGTTGGTCTAGATACAGCAGTGATGTTAATTGTATCAAATGTGTTGGAAATCCCATTTTTTCCATTAACTCCCAAAGTTTCTGGTGCTGTATAATATTTTAAAATAGGTATTTATTTTTGCCATGGTATGAAAAGAGTTAAATCTTCAATGCGCGGTTGTTTGCAGAGAATAAAGGTCGTAGGTCAAATGTCCTGTAGCGGAAGGTAGAAAGTCAATTTTCGATCGTGAAAAGGTCAAGAAAACGCAAAATTCTATAACAGATAACTAATGTTTAGTGGTAAATAAAACTTAGCATTAAAAAAAAAACATTAGCTGCCAATTTTGGAACTAATAAACAGAAGCACGATTGTGACTGAAATTTAAATATAGAGACATTGAGAGTGAGAGAAAGTGTGGATGTAGATGTTAGAAATGTCTTTGTTTACAGAAAGAGTGGTTGTAGATGTTAGAAATGTCTTTGTTTACAGAAAGTGTGGTTGTAGATGTTAGAAATGTCTTTGTTTATAGAAAGAGTGGTTGTAGATGTTAGAAATGTCTTTGCTTATAGAAAGAGTGGTTGTAGATGTTAGAAATGTCTTTGTTTATAGAAAGAGTGGTTGTAGATGTTAGAAATGTCTTTGTTTACAGAAAGTGTGGTTGTGGATATTAGAAATGTCTTTGTTTATAGAAAGTGTGGTTGTAGATGTTAGAAATGTCTTTGTTTATAGAAAGAGTGGTTGTAGATGTTAGAAATGTCTTTGTTTATAGAAAGTGTGGTTGTAGATGTTAGAAATGTCTTTGTTTATAGAAAGAGTGGTTGTAGATGTTAGAAATGTCTTTGTTTATAGAAAGAGTGGTTGTAGATGTTAGAAATGTCTTTGTTTATAGAAAGTGTGGTTGTAGATGTTAGAAATGTCTTTGTTTATAGAAAGTGTGGTTGTATATGTTAGAAATGTCTTTGTTTATAGAAAGAGTGGTTGTAGATGTTAGAAATGTCTTTGTTTATAGAAAGAGTGGTTGTAGATGTTAGAAATGTCTTTGTTTATAGAAAGAGTGGTTGTAGATGTTAGAAATGTCTTTGTTTATAGAAAGTGTGGTTGTAGATGTTAGAAATGTCTTTGTTTATAGAAAGTGTGGTTGTATATGTTAGAAATGTCTTTGTTTATAGAAAGAGTGGTTGTAGATGTTAGAAATGTCTTTGTTTATAGAAAGAGTGGTTGTAGATGTTAGAAATGTCTTTGTTTATAGAAAGAGTGGTTGTAGATGTTAGAAATGTCTTTGCTTAAAGAAAGAGTGGCTTTAGATGTTAGAGATTCTTTGTTTAGAGAAAAAGCGGTTGTAGATGTTAGAAATGTCTTTGTTTAGCTCGTGTATGTGTATGTGTTTTAAGACAAATCTTAAACTCTAGTTTAGTCCACTCGGATGTTTTCCAGCGTCTATAAAGACCTTACTCTTCTCCTCTGTCCTGTTCTCCGTGGTATCTTTTTTTTTCTAGCTTTTTCATCGTTGTCATATTTTAAAACTGCCAAATACTCAACAAGAAGAGCAACGTCAACGGGGCATAGAATGAGACAAACAACAGAAATTCTACATAGGAAGTTTGTTCAACTGAAAAACTTAAAACTGCGATTACAAAATTGCAAGCAGCGTTAATTCGTCATGCAAGATGAAAGCATGGCTATAAGTGACGCAAGGAATGTCCTGCAGGTGGGACCACTTTCAGCAAAGTACATGACGTAATCTCTCTCTCTCTCTCTCTCCTCTCTCTCTCTCACCTGCTTTACCCCTGTGTAGGGTATAGGCCATAAACAAGGGCTCTCCATTTATTTCTGTCCTGAACTTTTCTTGTGTACGGCTCCAAAGGTAGTAGATCTTTTTGATCTGTTTCAAGACTCCGTCAGGTGTTTTATGTCTTCTTTGTTTTCATGGGGATTCCAAATGAGAGCTTGTTTGATTATGTTTGTTGTAGGATAACTATGTGTATGACCAGACCATCGCAAGTTTCATTTCATTATCATTTCTTTCACTGTGACTTGGTTCGTTTTCTGCAATAGCTCTTCATTATAGATGGTCAATCAGTCAGTTATTTGCATGTCCCTTGCGAAACTTTGCCTCCCTAACAGCTCTCCTGTAGGGCTCTCGGTTGTAAGCAAGATGCCCTGCTGCTGATGCGTCCATTTGCAGATTATCAACGGTATATTGCAGCCATCTTCGCCTTGGTCTTCCTCTCTTTCTTTTTCCCATTATGTATTCTTCCAAGACGGTCTTCTCTAAATTATCATGGTGTTTAATGTGTTCAAAATATTTACGTTTTCTCTGTTTAGTCCTTTTTAATAGCCAGCCTACTTCAATATTAAGTTCTTGTATTATGTATGTACTTTTTTTCTGTGTCATGATATTTGAAGAACTCTTCTGTAGCATTTGCATTCAAAGGCATTTATGTGTTTCTCAGCTGTTTTGTTAAGTGTTCAGGTCTCACAGGCATATGTTGCGATGGGAAAGATGCTTGCCCTTAAAAATCTTATTTTTGTACTTCTGTCCGTTCCTGTTCAATTTTTCCTCATTGATACATATTTCGTCTGCCTTATTTGTTTTGTCAGCTGTCATCAATTTAGTTTTCTTTGCATTAAAATAGAGGATTTGCTCCTCACTATTCTTACGGACTGACATAATTAGTTTTTCCATTCCTTTTTGTGTTGTGAACAGTAATACATCATTAACCATTACTGATGGAATCTGATCAAATAATCTGAAGGATCTTCTTCAGACGCGTGTTAACAAAGGTCTGCAATCTCTTCATACTTTTGGCTGATGCCGTTTGTGTTTCTGATCCATACAACAGGACCAATTTAACGTTTGTATTGAACAGCCTAAGTTTTGTTGTTAAGGGTTATCCCTTGGGCTTAAAGATGACCGCTGCTCTAGAGACGCCCACGAAAGAGAAACACGTTCTGTCAGCTGTTTGTAAGCAGTAAAGGTATGAAGCACCGACAACATTCATTGGCGAATGAAGGTTTAGTGCGGCGATGCATGTCCGTCAGTGCAAGAGATTCATGGGTGGAGTCGAGACAGTTCTGAAGTGGCCTCTGAGTTCTGTATCTGAATCTATTCGTCCAGGTCAGGCACACTTAAAGTTAAACCAGAGTCAACTCCAGAAGATGAAGACATTTGATGGAAAATCATCAAGTGACAGTGAATGAAATAAACCATAGCTGTGTATACCAATCATGCTCCTGCACACCACATCTGCTAAAAATAAAAACGTTTGATAGAAAAGCTGTTCCTCTATTTCTTGCATGACGTAGCTCGCTGGCACCATGCTGCCATCTACAAGATGTTCCTTCATGGTCATCATCATCATCAATGTCCTTCACTCCCTTTGGGAGTATAGGGCACGAATAAAGAGTCTCTCTAGTCTTCCCTGTTCTTACACTTGTTCTCTCTGCTTCCATCCATGTCTCTAAGCACATTCATAACTTCCCTTCTCTAGGTAGTTGTCGGTCCACATTGATCTCTTATGTCCCTATCAGTGTCTCCCTTACTATGGTAGTTCCTGATGTTTTCTATTTTCCTGTCAGTGTCTCCCTTACTATGCTAGTTCCTGATGTTTTCTATTTCCCTGTCAGTGTCTCCCTTACTATGCTAGTTCCTGATGTTTTCTATTTTCCTGTCAGTGTCTCCCTTACTATGCTAGTTCCTGATGTTTTCTATTTTCCTGTCAGTGTCTCCCTTACTATGCTAGTTCCTGATGTTTTCTATTTCCCTGTCAGTGTCTCCCTTACTATGCTAGTTCCTGATGTTTTCTATTTCCCTGTCAGTGTCTCCCTTACTATGCTAGTTCCTGATGTTTTCTATTTCCCTGTCAGTGTCTCCCTTACTATGCTAGTTCCTGATGTTTTCTATTTCCCTGTCAGTGTCTCCCTTACTATGCTAGTTCCCGGCCTCATGAAGCTGTCAACGTACATGACGATGGGACTAGGCTTGAAATTTTTATCGCTATTTTAAGATTCTAATTTTATCACTCTCGCATCTGTTAAATTATATTCTGTAGAGTGAAGATTCTTACGGGCGATTTTCAGTGTCTTTCGGACAAGAGGATTTTAGAAAGGAGAACTATTTGCGGCCTTTCGGTCTTGCTCAAAACATCTTCCTTTGTAGTTTCAGCACCGCAGGCCTTTGACTCTTTCACTCTAAAACAACTCTGGTAGACTTGGTAGATCCTGCACATCAACGCAAATAAATGTTCAGAGTGATATTTAGACAATTTTTTATAATTTTTTATAAATAGGAAACTACGAGGCTTTGGTATAGTAAAGTAAGAGAACAAATTTTGTATGATTAGACCTCGAAAAAATCATAGACAAAGCACTTTAGTGAGACGTGAGAGAAAGAAAAATCACAAGAGAATTACCTGGGATTCGAACACGGACTCCGATAGGACGAGCAGCCGTCTAGCCACGAGAGAACAGCGTACTATCGACTTAGCCAACTAGCACTATGTCAACAAAACACCTTTTTTGGGGTGCTAGTTGGCTAAGTCGATAGTAAGCTGTTCTCTCGTGGCTAGACGGCTGCTCGTCCTACCGGAGTCCGTGTTCGAATCCCAGGTAATTCTCTTGTGATTTTTCTTTCTCTCACGTCTCACTAAAGTGCTTTGTCTATGATTTTTTCGAGGTCTAATCATACAAAATTTGTTCTCTTACTTTACGATATTTAGACAAAGTCTGAATACAATGAAAAGTAGCACATTTGTAACCCAACCTACGAGGATCATACCGAAAGTCGTGAGCAAAAAAAATTTTTTTTAAATCAGAACTTATAGATTGAGAAAATATAAATGTATCACCTTAATCTGTCCTACTGGAGTCCGTGTTCGAATCCCAAGTCATTTTTCTTTCTCTCACGTCTCACTAAAGTGCTTTGTCTACGATTTTTTTAGGTCTAATCCTACAAAACTGTGTTCAGAACTTTACCGTACGAAAGCCTCGTTGTTTCTATTTATAAAAAATTGTTCTTGAAACTAACTTCATGTAATAAGTATTCGTTCGTTTGTTATTGTTGTTCAAGTATGCACCAGACATGGCAGGAGACCGTGTGTATGTTTGTCTAAAAGTTGGTACCTGCTAGAGAGACTGAATCTAAGCTACGGAATTTATGTGTCACGACCTCGTTTATTTCCGGGTGTCACGATCCCTCGTGTTTACTGAACAGTTAGTAATGCTATGCCAATAAAACACCTTTTTTTGGAGGTGCTAGTTGGCTAAGTCGATAGTACGCTGTTCTCTCGTGGCTAGACGGCTGCTCGTCCTACCGGAGTCCGTGTTCGAATCCCAGGTAATTCTCTTGTGATTTTTCTTTCTCTCACGTCTCACTAAAGTGCTTTGTCTATGATTTTTTCGAGGTCTAATCATACAAAATTTGTTCTCTTACTTTACGATATTTAGACAAAGTCTGAATACAATGAAAAGTAGCACATTTGTAACCCAACCTACGAGGATCATACCGAAAGTCGTGAGCAAAAAAAATTTTTTTTAAATCAGAACTTATAGATTGAGAAAATATAAATGTATCACCTTAAGCTGTCCTACTGGAGTCAGTGTTCGAATCCCAAGTCATTTTTATTTCTCTCACGTCTCACTAAAGTGCTTTGTCTACGATTTTTTTTTTTTAGATCTAATCCTACAAAACTGTGTTCTCTTACTTTACCGTACGAAAGCCTCGTTGTTTCTATTTATAAAAAATTGTTCTTGAAACTAACTTCATGTAATAAGTATTCGTTCGTTTGTTATTGTTGTTCACGTATGCACCAAACATGGCAGAAGACCGTGTGTATGTTTGTCTAAAAGTTGGTACCTGCTAGAGAGACTGAATCTAAGCTACAGAATTTATGTGTCACGACCTCGCTTATTTCCGGGTGTCACGATCCCTCGTGTTTACTGAACAGTTAGTAATGCTATGCCAATAAAACACCTTTTTTTTGGAGGTGCTAGTTGGCTAAATCGATAGTACGCTGTTCTCTCGTGGCTAGACGGCTGCTCGTCCTACTGGAGTCCGTGTTCGTATCCCAGGTAATTCTCTTGTGATTTTTCTTTCTCTCAAGTCTCATTAAAGTCTACGATTTTTTCGAGGTCTAATTCTACAAAATTGTGTTCTCTTACTTCACCTTAATCTGCATCTTTTGCACTTCATGTAAAGGACACATGATATCACCATCATGTGTCACGTGACCACGCGGAACATAAACATAATAGCTGGTGCTGAAGTTTCGTTTCGTCAACGTGCTGTTTACCTCATTAAAGAGGAAATCCCCGCTGCTGAAATTCACTAAAGACTTCAACTTGCTTATGGAGATGTGTATATGGGTGCCAGCAGTGTTAGTAGGTGGGTGAAACATTTCAAAGATGGAAACACGAGCATCCAAGATATGACTCGCAAAGGGCGCCCTCGAACTGCCTCCACTGAACGCAACATGGAAAGGGTTGACGACATCATTAAAGAAGACAGGCGCAGAAGACAGACGTGGCACAGTTTCTGAAATCGCTGTAAATCTTGGAATAGACACGATGCAGTACAGGAAATGATTGAAACCCTAGGCTATAGAAGAGTTTGTGCTAGCTGGGTCCCACAGGAGAGAACGTCCAGAAAGCAGTGAGTCTGTGCCGTCGGTCAGCTGGAACGGAATTCTATCGGGAGGGTATTTTAAAACTTGCAGAGCGATGGGGAAAATGTGTGCAGAGAAATAGAGATTATGTTGAAAAAGTGAAGAAAAGGAAGCAGATTAAGCTGATACATTTATATTTTCTCTATCTATAAATTCTGATTTTTTTTTAAAAAAGTTTTGCTCGCGACTTTTGGTATGACCTTCGTATATTGCTCAATTACACTTTCTTCTTACCAAACTTTCTCACCAAAATGTATTCCAGCAGAACAGGGAAGTAATTCCGGAGTCAAGGAGTTAATCTTTTTTAAGCTTTCTCTGACAAACCATCGCCTTCTTTTCTCACAAAGCTTTTCAGTGCTAGACCGGTGCTATCCGTTTTCAGTATATGCTAAAACATTTTAGCAGTTTAATATGTTGATTTGTTTCTCAGCATACTATCATCATCATGTGCCGTGCCGGGAGACGTTGACGGTGATGCTTCCCCATAGATCTCAGTCCTTGATGACTTTGTTGTTGTTGTTGTTGTTGTTGTTGCGCCATCGCATTAAACTGTGCATTAATTTTTTTTTCTCTTGGTCTTCCCCTACGTCTCTTCCCATTTATCTTTCCTGTTTGTTGTTATGATGTGTTAAAGCCCCCTCCCCCCCCCCCCCCAGTTTCTCACTATTTGTCGTTTTCCTGTGGATTTAACCAGGTTCTTTTCTACATTTGCTTTTATTTAGACACTCCTCGTTTGTCATCCTAGCTGTCCGTGGTACTCTCTTAACGTTCTTCTAGGAAACCACTTCTCTGTCGCCTCTCTTGATATCTGTGTCGATTTCTTGATTGTTTATGGTTCATATCTATATAGTAGGATAGGCTCAGTGTAGCTTGTCGTGGCTTCTTTTTCTACGTACACAAATATGTATATCGGCGTATCATTGTTTATATATATGTCTATGTGTGTGTGTGTGTGTGTGTGTGCATGGTATACTGTACTGTTCATCATAAGAGACTTTATTTAATTGTCAGAATTTATATGGTGAATTTGACGTTGAAAACGGTTCCAGAACACTGTCACTATGCTTCCATCCATAGCTCATTCTGGCGGCAGCGCATCTTTGGCTGACCAGACAAAGTGTCCTTGAATGCCCCTGTATATTTACATTAAGGTTTTAGGTATCAGAGAAGTTTAAATAATATGTTAGGTATCAAAGAAATTTAAATAATATGTTAGATATCAGAGAAGTTTCAATAAAATGTTAGGTATCAGAGAAGTTTAAATAATATGTTAGGTATCAGAGAGGTTTCAATAAAATGTTAGATATCAGAGAAGTTTAAATAATATGTTAGGTATCAGAGAAGTTTAAATAATATGTTAGGTATCAGAGAAGTTTAAATAATATGTTAGGTATCAGAGAAGTTTAAATAATATGTTAGGTATCAGAGAAGTTTAAATAATATGTTAGGTATCAGAGAGGTTTCAATAAAATGTTAGATATCAGAGAAGTTTAAATAATATGTTAGATATCAGAGAGGTTTCAATAATATGTTAGATATCAGAGAGGTTTCAATAAAATGTTAGGTATCAGAGAAGTTTAAATAAAGTGTTAGGTATCAGAGAGGTTTCAATAAAATGTTAGGTATCAGAGAGGTTTAAATAAAAAGTTAGGTATCAGAGAGGTTTCAATAAAATGTTAGGTATCAGAGAGGTTTCAATAAAGTGTTAGGTATCAGAGAGGTTTAAATAAAATGTTAGGTATCAAAGAAGTTTCAAATAAATGTTAGATAAATTTCAAGGCAAAATTTTTATATGTAAAACGCTGCCTTCTTTTCATCATTTCATACCTCCTTTTTCTTAAAAAAAAAACAAAACAAAAAAGCATGTTGCAATGTAATTTACATTGTCTTTTTTTTTTGTTGAACTTTCACTGTTCTGTAACTATACTATACGCTGGTATGTGTATATTTTATGCACGCTAAATTGTTTATGAAGCCTCCATAGTCCGTTGTTGTTGTTGTTGTTGTTGTGTTGTTATTGTATGAACTCTTAATCCGATAAATGTGTTAGTCCAGCAAGGCTAGCGAGTTCAAGGTTGTAGCAGAAAATCATTGCAGACCTGGGACATTATTTCCTGGAAAAAAGTGCAGTAGTTTATTATATACGCTTTCCCGCCGCGGAGCGATATAGCACTACACATACTGCCTTTCTCTTCTGTTGTTTTTGTTAAAATATTTATCGCTCTGTTCTCAGACAGTTAATAAATTACTAAGTCATTACTTCTTCTTTTTCTTCTTCTTCTCTTTCTTTCTTTCTTTCTTTTTGATCTCCTCCTTGTAAGAAAGACAGGCACAAAATGTAAAGTCTATATTTTTTTTTATCTAATTTTTTTATTTTTATTTTTATCTGCTGTGTTGTTTGTTGTTTTTTTTTTGTTTGGAAAAGGCTTTTGCCGAAATATTGGATTGTATTTTCCTCTTTTTTATGTGCTCATCTTGCTTTCTCCCATCCTTGTTCTGCCAACTTTCCCCACTCTTTCTACCTTTTTCTAAAACTGAACCATGCTCCCTGCCTCCTCCAATTCTCTTCCCCCCTCTCCTTTTTCTTTTCAAATTTCTCCTTCGCCCCCCCCCCCCCAGTAAACTACTTTCATTGCTAGAGCCAGTTTTGCCTCAGTCGTCGTCTCTCATCTATGACACAGTCTTGGTCGGCTATGGTACCCAACCCCCGATGCTAGCATGTCAGCTAATGGGTCGCTTGACTGAGAAACCGGGCGTCTTTATCCCCAGTACCTAATTCACACTACATTTTAAACCTTAAAAATTCTTGACTCTATATGTTGATAGAAAACTCCATTATAAAGATACTTGGATTCTAAGCTGACAGTATCATCACACTACTTAAAGACAATGAATGATATTACTTGTGTGTTCATTCAAACCCAGACAAGTTCCATATTATTTCTCTGATTAAAACGAACGTAGTAACCCAAGATGGTCTAAAAGCAAGAAGCTTCTGTGTGTTCTCCAGCTACAAATGACTGTAGTCGCCAGATGAATCCCACATTGCCTGTCACAAATGATTGAGAAAGTGATGACTTTCCTGGAGCTGATACAAGATGCCGGCCGGTTTGTTTCCCTCTCTCCCTCTTCTTCCTGCTGTGTTGTAGACTATTGTTTGTCTCCTGTGACAGGAATATTATTGTTTTTGATTACTTTCCGGCCCGTCTAATCTCTTGCTGTTATCACGTTCTGTCTGTGCTTGTTTTAGGGAACAAGAGAAAAAGAAAAAGTATTTTTCCGGTTATTGGTCCCAGAGAAATGGCTCGTTCGCGCCTCTTTTTTTTTTTTTTTGGTTCTTCTTTGTACTCGCTGGTCGTTTGATCAGATCAGAGGAGGGGATTTATTTATCCTGGTCCGGCATAGAAAACATGTGACGGGGGAGGGAAAGGGAGGGGAGTTTAAGAAGAATTGCATAAAACGGTGTAAAACTGGTCTCCCTCTTCTTTCTCTCTCTTATCTCCCTCTTCTCTCTCTCTCTCTCTCTCTCTCAACTCCCTTTTCCCCACCCCCCGCCAACCCCACACACACCCCACCCCGCTTACGCTAATAATTATCAATTCCCCTCCCAGCTCCTTTGAAGTTCTCTGACTCGCTCACTTAAGACATGTGAAGTTCTTCGGGTCCTAGTGCACTGTATAAGTTAGAAACACAGTTCCCCTCTCCCCCTCCCCCTCCCTAGTTTGGATGTACCCGGTGACAATAAACATAAAACATAAACAGACTTGCTTGACTTTCGCCTGATTATCACACGAAAAGTCTCCTACCTTCTCTGCATGTTTTATTTTAAATCATAAATTAAAGTTCATAAAAACATAACCTGTTTCCTAAAAAAATTATGTTCCTTTTATTTTGGAACTTGGAGACGGGCAGGATTATGGAAATAATCATTTATATTAATGTTCTCACGAGACATCTAAAGACCATTCAGTGTTACTGCATAGAATCAATAGCGAAGCTCCATTATAGTGAATTTTCACTTTCACCCTTGTCTCAAACAAACTACCCCCCCCCCCTCCCAGTTTTACCTCTTGATTTTGTCAGCTCATTTATAAAAATGTTTTAATGTTTTTTGTTGGTGTTGTTCTGATAATTTTATCGCTAGCTAGTTTTCAGTATAATGTTCAGATTTTTTTTTAATGTTTAAATAACATCACTTTTCGTTCCTTTAAAGTTTTTTTTTCTTTCTTTCTTTCTTTCACTGATTCTCTTATTCAGTTTCAGTGTTGAAGTATTTCTTTATCTTCCTTCAAGCCATGTATTACGTCTGTTCTTTATACATATATAAGTTCCTAAGGCTGTGCTTTTTTTTTTCCTTTTCTATTTCTTTGTGTTTCTGTATCAAAGAGCGTTGTTGTAATTACATGGCTTTTTCGAAACTTTGAGCTATATTATTTGTCAGGATTGTTTTGTTAGGTGGCCTGCTTGGCTGAGTGGTTAGGCGCTCGGTATACTGACTGACCTGGTGGTACCGGGTTCAAATCGCAGCAGAGGGGTTTTTTTTTTCCCTTGTACCACCACACCAAAAAGGTCACGAGGTTCACCTAGTCTCTAAAAATTGGTACGAGAGAAATCTGGGAAGGTAAATGTTGGCAGGCATAATACTGACCACGTCACACTTTCATGTACTGAAGGTCTTGAAAGTAGAAGCCTAACAATATATCCCCAATATGGCTTAATGGCATGGGAACGGGAATTTTACCTACATTATTTAGTTAGAAATGCGCTGACAATCTTTGTTTTCCTGTAGCAGCAACTCAGAGTTTTAATATATCAGCAATAGTACCGCGTTAAAAACTCAACGAAAACAAGAGCAATGTTCATGGCACCAAGACAAGACACTGCTAAATGTGTGAAGTTTACCACTAAAACTGAGTGCTTGAACTTCACGCATACAAAACTGGTGAGCAATGAAAAGCACTGAACGCCATCATTGGCCAGTACGTAACGTAAGACTTACAAGTACACGAGCTAACACAGTTTGTACGTAACTTAAATTCTCATGTACACCACTCAGTCCATACGTAACTTGGAACTATCATGCACACCATCTAACAAAATCCATACAAAACTTGGAACTTTCATCAGCACCACTTAAACAAAGCCCATAGAGCATAAAGTTCACAATTCGACCAAAATAAAAGCACATTATGGACCAGTACTAAAGTAAACCATTTCACAAACGCAGCACACTAAGACCACAGTTGCACAGTCTGTGATTACTGGTCAGTTTCATGCACAAAAGCACATCATTCACTTCAGAAAACGAGCAGTCTCCCTTCAGACTTACAGAACATTCTACAGATTCAGCAGTCTTCTCGGAATCCTACATCTTTAATAATAATAAGAAGAAGAAGAAATGATACCTTCTGGAATAGAACCAAATTGCTGCATAAAAAAAATCCTGACTTAGAATGAACTGCTGTGTTTCTCTACGTACGCGTGCAAAACGAAAGAAAATACGTTAGGGAAAGACTAGAGGACACTAGAAATAGAAAATGTATGTCTTTGGTCACGTGGTGCATCACTGAGTGCTCCATGGAAGTATTATCATATAGCAGACAAACGTAGCAGCAGACAGTGCAGTACTTATCTGAATCTGACACTATAGTAGGTACTATGAGTCGTATTAAATTCCTTTTTTTTTTTTGTTACCAATTCGACCTGGAAAAGTAGGACGAAGCTAACCCATATACAGTCCTTTAAAGTTGCAGAATGAAACTGTTGACAAGAAGTTAATATTGAAGAAGGCTGGCTAGTAAAGAGGATTAAACAGAGAAAACGTAAATATTTTGGAAACATTAAAGGTCATGATAATTTAGAAAAGACCATCTTGGAAGGGTACATAATGGGAAAAAGAAAGAGAGGAAGACCAGGGCGAAGATGGCTGCAAGACATCGTTGCTGATCTGCAAATGGATGCATCAGCGGCAGGGCATCTTGCTTACAACCGAGAGGCCTACAGGAGTGCTGTTAGGGAGGTAAAGTTCCGCAAGGGACACGCAAATGACTGACTGAAAGTTGCAGAAAAGAAATCAGGTTCTCCATGACCTGTGTTTAACGTTTGAAAAGTTTATAAGTTCCCAAGATGAGCTAGAAAATATTGCCCCAGAATAGCGTTTAATCCCGGGCATCCGCAGAATTAATTACTTGAAAAGTGCTTCCCTTGTTGAGCACTGTCATACACAGCCTACCCTGCCCAAGCCAGCAGACACATGCATGCCCCTAATTTTCTCTCTACTTTTTCAATCTGGGCTCTCCAGACCGTCCTCTGCCAAGTGTTTGATTAAAACTGATCTCATTTCCCGTTTACAAACATCCGGGGACTGGACACAGATACAGCTCCGAAGAATGAGGAGACTACTCTCATATAAAGCAACATCTCCACCATTCGGTCATCGCCACGTCAGGTCTGGATGATGTATTTCGAATTTATCGCCACTATTTCTAAAAGGTTGCCGATGAGGTTGGGAGCAAGGAAAGCTTCGCTATAGGACGACACTGATTGGATAAGCAGATTGCTCAAATATTTCCGGGTCAGATGTCTCCGTCGCCGTTTTTCTTATGGCCGGACTAGTCGCGTCTGGGTTCGGCTGAGATTGTTTTGTCTAGAACTGACAGAAATATCGTCTACTCTGTATCACTCCTTCATTTCTTGCTTCACTCCTGCAGAAGAGCATCTGATGACCCCCAACCCCTCAACTCCGATAGTTATATCGTATGTATCTACTATTTTTAGACATTGTTGAATGTGTAGTTTAGTGGTGGAATGTTAGTTTTGCACGTTTAAATATTACTCATGATCGCATTTAGTAAAACAAAAGAGAGAAAAGTATGGCTGTCTTGCCATAAAGGGGAACTTGAGACTCTGGTGCTAGAGCCCATATTTTGCTGCACGCTAGAGGGCGCTGTGGTTCCCATTTCTGCGGCTGGGTAACTCAGCAATCTGGAACTGGTCTACTATCTATCTATCTATCTATCTATCTATCTATCTATCTATCTATCTATCTATCTATCTATCTATCTGTCTGTCTGTCTGTCTGTCTGTCAGTCCGTCCGTCCGTCCGTCAGTCTGACTGTCCGTCAGTCTGTCTGTCTATCCGTCCGCGCCCGCCCGCCCGCTCATCCATCCATCCATCTATCCATCCATCCAATCTATCTATCTGTCCGTCCGTCCGTCAGTCAATCTGTCCGCCCGCCCGCCCATCCATCCATCCATCCATCCATCCATCTATCTATCTATTATCTATCTATCTATCTATCTATCTATCTATCTATCTATCTATCTATCTATCTATCTATTTGTCTGTCTGTCCGTCCGTCCGCCCACCCGCTCATCCATCCAATCTATCTATCTGTCTGTCCGTCCGTCCGTCCGTCAGTCTGTCTGTCTGTCTGCCCGTCCGCCCGCCCGCCCATCCATCCATCCATCCATCCATCCATCCATCCATCCATCCATCCATCCATCCATCTATCTATCTATCTATCTATCTATCTATCTATCTATCTATCTATCTATCTATCTATCTTTCTATCTATCTATCGACGCTGTCCGATTTAGCACTCAGCGACACATAGCTGATATGCTGGCGTCGAAGTTGGCAAAACATTTTTGACCGAGACCTTAAGGTGGTAACCCCAGTAACAGCTCAAGTATGGCTGATGAGGCAAGGCTCATCGTATTTTCCATGGGGGGGGGGGGGAGGTGGAGTCCACTAAAGAAGTATAGCACGCATCCTGCTTCTTAGCTCCACACAGAGACTGAAACAAATGGCCGCTATAACCCGCTCCCTGTCCAGCACGGATGTAAAGATCATCAAGCTCTGAGCTCTAAATAAATAATAATAATAAGAAGAAGAAGAAACGAACCGTACTCACAAATCAGAGCATAAAGCAGAGAACCTTTGATACTCTTATAAACCTTTATCTTACAGGCCAAAGAAAAGAGTACGTCGCGCTGGAAGAATCAGATTGTGTAATAAGTTTGGACCGTTTCAGTTTGTGAGCACCTGGAAGAACAGATTTCTGTTCCTCAGTGCATAACGTTAAACCAAGCGGGCACCGTATGGCTGTGAGCTAGACAACTGCGGTAAAATATAAACACAGGTCACAGGTCATAGGTCACAGGTCACTGCACAAAAGCTTTTCAGAACTGGTGACATCACAGAGATGTAACAACAGTAAAACACTCTCCTTCTCTCTCTCTCTCTCTCTGCCTCTCTCTCTATCACTCACTCACTTGTCGCAATTTTTTTTTACTGAAATAATGCAATAGTTCGGATGAAATTTCTTATTCTGACGAAACAAACCGTTGTAACAAACGATGGTTAACTTTTGTAACATACGATGGTTAACTTTTGTAATATACGATGGTTAACTTTTGCAACATATGATGATTAACTTTTGCAACATACGATGGTTAACTCTGATTGTAATTTCAGAGATCTGAATTGATTTTTTTTTTAATCTAAAGAATTATAATTTGACCAAATTTTACTAGCTATTTTATAACCCTGCATGGAATCGAATCTCAAGAATTCTATAAAAACACATTCAGGGAAAAAAATAGGTACGTGGACTGTAACATTCAGGTAACGTAACTAGTAAGATATCGCATATGAAAATATGACACTGTCTGCCGCTGTTTTTAAAAGAGGAATTTCAGATGCAACAGCAATAGGGTCTCTGAAAATCTGGACTCGAAACGTTCCACAAGATAGGAAGCAATCCAGGGAAGCCATGAAAAGATAAAGAGCTTGTTATCACATATTGACTGTTATCAGTGAAAGATAATGAAGTAATCGTTTTTGGGAAGTCGTGGACAATCGACTCAACCAACAGAAATAATAACAATAATATTAATCACAGAACTTTTTTTTATTTAAGAGTCTTCGGAATATCTCGTAAGAATAAGAGGGGCAATAGAAACACAAAAAGAGGGGCAATAGAAACACAAAAAGAGGGGCAATAGAAACACAAAAAGAGGGGCAATAGAAACACAAAAAGAGGGGCAATAGAAACACAAAAAGAGGGACAATAGAAACACAAAAAGAGGGGCAATAGAAACATCTTAGAAGAACTTGACATTGATGAGAACATGGTCCTTGACTCCATCCAGGAAAAGAAAGTTATCCATTTTAGGTTATGGCCATCCAGATGATGACCTAGGCAGAGAAACAGTAGAGGTTATAATTTCTGGGTAGCCAGAAAAGGATACCCGAGGAGACAGTATGCTTAGGTTGTCAACGGTGCGAGACAGCGCAGTTCGTTAGTGCGCTGTTCTCTCGTGGCCAGACGGCTGCTCGTCTTACAGGAGTCCGTGATTCGAACCCCAGTAATTCTCTTGTGACTTTTCTTTCTCTCATGTCTCACTACTTTATCTACGATTTTTTTTTCCGAGGTCTAATCCCACAAAACTTTGTTCTCTTACTTTACCGTACGAAAGCCTCATTGTTTCATATTCATAAAAAAAATGCTCAGACAATCAGAGTCTTATGAACACCACACTCACAGATGTTCACATCCTGACTAAACTACAAGACTTTTGGCTGTCAAAAGATACAGTGAACATGGGCATGCCAAATGAAGACTGATCCCCTGTTTATATTAAACAGAAAACGGAAAGTCGAAGATGTTCTAACATATACTTTCTGAGTTTGGCGCTCTTCTCTGATTCTAACTCCTGTCTCTGAATCCACTGAACAAAGTTTTTGGATAAGATCACTCTGAAGGTTCGTGTGTGACCAGGGATGTGAGACAGTTGCTGAAGTTGTTAACATCCAGCGACGAGTGTTTACGTAGATTTACGTGTTTGTCTGAGGCCAAACAGAAACCTTTCAGGTGGGGCAGTGCCCTGGACCCTGGGCATAACAGGGGTAAAATGGGCAACAATGTGGGTGTTTGCTGCCTATTGTGTCGCGTGTCCCTTCAGGGCTTGTTCGGTCCCTTTTGTGGCAAAAGGGCGGTGGAAGGGCCTCTATCAAAGGTCAGAGAGTGAGAGGCTAAAGGGCGACAGTTCAAAGGGAAGCTCAGACTGCCACACCCACTCTTTGCGGTCGACTGGAGACTTGGTGATTTGAATGTCCACCAGGGCCAGAAATCCCCCACAGATAAGACGGAAAGCTTTATCTGTTAAGCTTTCTGTTTTCTAGATTACTACTTTCATGTTTCAGTTTTACCGCAAGCTCAAAGGACGCCGGTAACAGCTGTCAAGTGTGTGTGTGTGTGTGGGGGGGGGGGGGGGGAGGAGATAATATAGCGTAATTCTAGAAAATCCGATTGCCTGTTTCGGAATGTCCAATTCCCGTTAGCTTCACACCAAACAATGTGTGCAAGATTAGCCGTGGATTAACCAGCGGATAGAGTTGTTGACCGGGGAAGTAATTTCACTGTTCTTTGTTGCTCATTATAAAGTACAGGTGTACATAAAGACGCCTGATATGTCTTTTTAAATGTAAACATGATTTAAATCTTATAGGGACCTGAGACCTGATCTTTTACTTTAAAAAATAGATTAAGATGAAAAAATTTGTTAGTTTATATTATCTTCTTCTTCTTCTTCATTGCCTGTCTGTATCTGCAGTCCTGTCTCTTGGATAAATTTCACTGTTTTTTTTAAATTTTTTTTGTAAATCATGTATGGAACTGTAGAGCTTATCTTCTTTAGTGGTTTCACTGGGCCTTTACTTACTTCTCAGTGTCTCGTAGTTGGTGCAGTTCTGGAGGATATGTTCCACAGTTTGGGGCACCTGGGCACATGTACATAGATTAGTAGTACCAACCTTAAACTTTGTATACATATGACTTCGGAGTCGGCTGTGTCCTGTTCGGAGACGGAAAATGGTGACTTGCTCCTTTCTGCTTAGCATGTGATAGTCATCATGTGGTGGTGTTTGTGGCTTCTTTTTATCATGCTTTTCTTCTGATTATAGGTGATTGGTATGTCTGGTAGCTCCATTTCAGTGCCCTCTTTGGCCATACGGTCAGCTTTCTCACTGCCTGGTATCCCACAGTGGGAGGGAACCCACTGCAAGGTGACTTTGTGTGTTGTGAGCCAGTTTTTGACAAGGCATCCTTAAGGTCTGGTAGTTTGTTGCACTGAAGAGCTTCCAGTACTGATCTTGCATCTGTGAGAATTACTACGGAGCATGTATCAATTCTGGAGTCTGATAGTTTTTCAACTGCAGCAATAATTGCCCTAACTTCTGCATCAAAGTTGTTGCAGTATTTTCCAGTGGGTATGGAAATCTTGTCAGTGGTGTTGTTTGGATATTCAATATGTGCTCCTGCCCCTCCATTCTTTATGGCATTGTGTACAGATTCGTCTGTATACGTATCCAGGTTCCACATGGATATTTGTCATCTAAAACACTAAGTGTGGCTCTTGATCTTACAAGACTGCTTTGCATCTCACCATTCTGCACACCTTTCACTTCAGTCTGAATAGTTATTTGTGTATAATCTGCTTCTTTCCATGGTGTATGCTCTGGTACAGATGATATTAGAGGAACTGCGGTCGGAAGGTTAGGTAACAGTTTACTCAGATGCTTGGTGGTTCTAAGGACTGTTATAGCCGGAGATGGAGTGGGGATATGCTCTCCACTCCAATGAAATGTCTCCAAGGAGCGTGTCTCAAATGGCCTTTGACATTCCACGTCAAGCTCCTGACCTTCTTGTGGCAGAACTGTTCAAACTAACAAGAGAAGAGGTAAAGGCGAATATCTGGTGCATGAAAACCAGACGTTTCGGGTAAATGAGAGTCTTGTTTGGTAGCTCATCTAGGAGAAGGAAGACTCCGAAAACCAGCTGCTGGCGAGATTCTTCAAATGCAGCGCGTGGAGTGAAACTCCTCCCGACTAATGAAGAAAATGCGAAAAAGCGATTAGGATTGCCATGCAGCACCGCTGTGAAAAGGTGATGGAAAGGATAAAGTGAAGCTTAGTCAGTATGTCCAGTAGTCTCGCGGCGAAAGCTATGCATACCACGTCACCTCTGCTCCAGAGGCCGGCCACATCCGATATACACCCATACTGGTGAAATATGCTTAAACCGGCTTAAACCAAGGGTGAAACTTGATGACTGCTAATGTCACGGTACTTCCGCTCTAGAGGTCGGTCACGTCCTAAAGACGCCCATACTGGGATAATATGCCTAAACCGACTCAACCCAGGGGCGAAACTTACTAGTGGCGAGGATTCGTCCTCCTGGACAAAAGCTCCCTCTTGGTCACAACTAAGAAGGGTAGCGGCCACGACCACAAAATGCTGAAGTCGGAGACACTGGACCAGAGCATTCTAGATAGGCAGCCACCTCTCATCCGGCGGGGATGTATGCGTATCCTAATCACGCTGAGGTTTTCCGGTGAGAAAGTCCAACGCTGGACTGGGTGGACAACCACCTCTCACCCGGCGGGGATACACGAGTATCCCAAAACACGTCGAGGTTTTCCGGTAAGAAAGTTCAACTCTAGATAACTGGTGCAACGAAAACCACAGTGTCACGCAATCCCGCTTCTGCAACCCACCAAGAATTCAGGCCCAAGCCCCGTGATACTCTGAACCTCTTATGATCCTCTCAGGGATCTCTTATGGGCCTCTCGGGGACCACAAGGAGACCATGGGACACATCGAGGATCACAGGAGTAAATTCAGCAGGATCACGGGGCGATCTTGGTGGTAGAAGCGAACGAAGAAGAAGAAGAAGAAGATGAAGAAGAAGAAGAAGAAGAAGCTTGGCCTGGTGAATGAAGCTGCTTAAGTCGTCTTAGTGCCAAGTTATTGAATCTCTCCTTCAGGGGATGGCTTACAGAGCTGAGGAATTTCTCTCCCAAGGTCATGACCTTTGAGTCTCTACGTTTTTTTGGCGCTTGAACACCAACTATTTTCTGCATTTCTACTTCTGGTGAGGACCTCATTGCACCTGTGATAATCCGTAGTGACTAATTTTGTACCTTGTTTAGATTATGCAGTGTATCTTTCATTAAGATAAGCCATTTCGCTGGTAAACGTGCCATATAATGCACTGGGGCATCCTAGTGGTAAGGTGGTTAGTACACTGGTCTCTCATTTGCGAAAGTAGGGGGTTCGAGTTCGGGTGGAGGCGCCCCAGTCACCCAGTTGTAGGAATAGGTACCCGACTTCTCCCGAAGCTGGGGAAGGAAAGACAGCCAGGCGTGATGCTGACCACGTGACCCTCTAGTGTGCTGACAGGTCAAGGAAAATACGAGCACTAACACTATATCCTCTACGTGCATCTTAGACATAACAGGTAACCTTTTTACCACTACCATGCATTGGAAGTCCCTAGCTGATATGGTCCATATTTTTTTCTTGGCCTATCAGTACACTAGAGCAGTGTTTTCAAGAGGTGTGCCCCGGAACACTGGTGTGCCGCTAGGCAGCCTGAGACGTACCGCCACGTTTTGATTGTAAAAATATTTCCTTCAAATTAAACCTCACTCAGTGTAATGTTAACAGTAAAATACCATACATCTACGCTTAGAATAAACACACGTGTGCCGGGAGAAACATTTGCACTGTCAAGCGTGCCACTTCTGTGAATGTTTGGGAACCTCTGCACCTGGTCGCCTTTCCTTTCATAGCTCCAGATGAAGCCAGAAACTCACTTCTACACTTGCTGTGACTGGAGCGCCGGATTCGAACCACGCGCCTTCGACATGAGAAACTAGTGCACTAGTCTGTTCAGGAGCCTCATTTCATTGCTCCCTGGCACAAACCTGTTACGCTCTTTCCTCGTTGCCCGCCATTCCCTAGGGAGTTTAGACCGCCGATAAATTCTCCCCAGTCTTCCCTGTTCTTGGATTTGATCTGTTTCCCTCCATGTGGATACACCACTTGTTTGTACCAAAACTTAGAAGAGGTTATACATTCTAAAGCTGCGTCTCTTGCAAACCTTTTGATATTTCGAGTACAGTTTGTTCCTCCGTGAGTGCTTTCTACTTCATTTTCTAAAAAAAAAAAATCAAATAATTCAACAGTCTTTTGTTGACACCCGTGAAAATACAAGTATGTCATTAAGTTAGACAAGGAATACCATATATTTACTGATAAGAAAGGGGGTGTAGACGCTTGTCTGATGAGGTAATCAGCGACCCATAGCTGATATGCTAGCGTCAGGGTTAGCGAACCATAGCTGATATGCTAGCGTCAGGGTTAGCGAACCATAGCTATTTATGCTAGCGTCAAGGTTAGCGAACCATAGCTATTTATGCTAGCGTCAGGGTTGGCGAACCATAGCTGATATGCAAGAGTCAGGGTTAGCCAACCATAGCTGATATGCTAGCGTCAGGGTTAGCCAACCATAGCTGATATGCTAGCGTCAGGGTTAGCCAACCATAGCTGATATGCTAGAGTCAGGGTTAGCCAACCATAGGTGACCAAGACCCTATCCCACCTATACGTGGTACTCCCAGTAACAGGCCTAGCCTGGCTAACGGGGCAGGGTTCGCCACAGTCCTCATGGTGGCGGAGTCTGTTAAAGAAGCATTGCACGCTCCCTGCAGCTGTACTCCAGGACTGAAAAAGTAGCCGCCATAACCCGCTCCCACGCTGATATGATGC
The DNA here is from genome assembly GCA_009760885.1 of Achatina immaculata. NCBI lineage: Eukaryota > Metazoa > Mollusca > Gastropoda > Stylommatophora > Achatinidae > Lissachatina > Lissachatina immaculata. Next base: position 45,337,271 of record CM019697.1, read on the forward strand.
TGCACCTTAACACCTACAGCATCAGCTGCAAAGAACAGCAGCTCGCAGTTACAGGGAGTTCGTACAAGTACTGATAAGAAAAACTGGAGCGTATTTCAGAACAGGAAGAAGTGCGATCACTGGCCTACACCTGGCCTTGTCGAGGAGATTACTTGAAAGCTTATTCTCTGTGTGGAGAAACATGCATCTTCAGAGGAAGAGAATTAGCAGCCTTTAAGCTGGGAAAAAAGGGGCCCCCAAGTCCAATATTCTTCTTATTCTCGGTGTGCCATGGAAAGGGGCTGCATTTGCACCTTGATATGCAGCTAGGCTGTGATATCTGCGTATTTCAATCCGAAACATCCGTCTTCGACACGGCTTACATTTAGGAGCAGATTTGAATTCCTATTCGATCCTTCTTCAGTTGATTAGACTATATAATCTATTAACAGGGGCCCATTATCTGACGTTAGAGGTAGTCTTGGATAGCCACGATCCGCTAACCTTTACTCAAGCAGTCAGTTATAGGTGCCTACCACTGTCTCATTCAGCTCCACTACTACGTATTCGAATGTGCTCCCCCTTCTCTCCCCAAAAATTTGAATTCAGCAACTTTCAAACAAAGATCTATGCATGAGTGCAATCCAGAAATATCATAATTAGCACACCGACAAAGTAACATAACAAAACTACCACGCTGACGAAGTTACATAACAAAACTAGCACACTGACAAAGTAACATAGCAAAGCTAACACACTCACAAAGTAACATAACAAAGCATGAACAATTATAAAGTAACATAAAAATTTTTGGAAGCAGTGCTGTTACTCTGTGTCCTGTTCAAGAGAAGAGTTGGTAGAATCTGAGATAAAAGTGCTGGAAGAAAACAAACCAATGAATTTAAATCTTTCTCTTGTTTACTAAAACATAAGAAATTAGTCACAGAAAATATACTATCTCAGCCTTCACAGAAAATATACTATCTCGGCCCTTACAGAAAATATACTATCCCAGCCGTCACAGAAAATATACTATCTCGGCCGTCACAGAAAATATATTATCTCAACCGTCACAGAAAATATACTATCTCAACCGTCACAGAAAATATACTATCTCAACCGTCTTAGATAGCAACAAGAAGAAGTGTCTCAAAAATGCGTTTTTTGCCCCCTTAATACTGTTGAAAACGTTGATAGGAAGTCAGTATCTCAATACTTTTCTAATAAGCTTCGCAGACACGCCCAAGTGTTGATAACATGCCTAGTTATCAGGATCAGAACGGAGACATATTCGTCACCGGCTGCGAGTTTCTCGCCCTGGGACAAACCCTCGACTGCGTCTCACGTCCCGTAATTATTTCATCATCAGAAGAGTTCTCGATTGACCTTAGTCTATCAATATTGTCTCATCCCAGTTCCCTATCAGTTCGTGGAGGTCATCGCTCTGTTTCTGAGTGAGTCGCAATATTGTTTTAGCCCCTCGCCAAATGGGACCCAGGCCTAGCAATCTTAACCATGGCCCGCGGAGTCCTCGGAAGATTGGTTTAGCGCCTGCAAACGGTTCAGCGTTGTTCTTGACTATTAATACGCCTTGCAGAATGACGCAGGCGGATGAATACAATGATGGAATTAGTTCTAGATTTGTCGCCGCTGGGACGTCGTTCTAAATATTAATACACCACGCAGATGACATTGCCGGACGTTAGATCCTTCCACGGCAAAGTTCCATGTACAGGAACTAATGCGGAAGTAATTTCCAAAATGTTGTCCAAGTTACTTCCTTGGCCGAGCGCCAAAAGCAGAATAAATTCCAGTGCTGCTTTTTGTTTCATGAATTTGAAACTCTAATATAAAAATATATACATTGAAAATATGGTAGTATAAAAATTTCTTATGGATGGATGGATGGACGAATGGACAGGCGAACAAACGAACAGACGCGGGATAAATATATAGATAGGCAGACAGACAGACAGACGGACAGATAGATAGATAGATAGATAGATAGATAGATAGATAGATAGATAGATAGATAGATAGATAGATAGATAGATAGATAGATAGATGCTGAACAGAGCGATAAGCAGATAAACAGACAGATGGCTGAGTGGAGTAATAGATGGTTGGATAAAAGTGTAGATTGCTTGACACAGTAATGACGAATTTAAAGTGGGTTTCCTTTATTCCACTGCTAAAACTTCTTAAAACGATTTGCGCTAGAGAAGAATTTCCCCAACCAGTCTGTCCGCTGTGGATGTCGGTGATTGTTCTAACGAGTAACCAGGCTGATCAGCTCAGTTTCTCTCCTGGGAGTTGCCATCTTTGGACGCCGAGAGCGTCGCTGATTGGCTACTGCTGGACTTCCGGGAGAAGCAATTTGGTCGTCATCAGCGTCAAGATGGAGGCGAGGGAGAAAGGATTGATGAAGACTGTTTAAAAGACACACAGGTATGGAAATCTAGAGAGATTTACGAAAGCTTTTGGGGCCTCTTCATCCAGATCTGTGCGGAATAACAAATAGGCGAGGAAACTAAACATAGGGCCCAAAAGCAAATCTTTTGCTTTTCGATAAATTAACAATGGGTAGATCTTAATCATTATGTTTATGGGAAATTGTTTACCTTGCACCAGAGCGCCCTCTAAGCTTTTGTGGTTCGTGAACAAAATTATCAACCTGTGTTTTACTCTCAAGAAAAGAAAAAGGGGGGAAATAAATAGATGAACAAATGTTCGTCGCAATATCAGTTGGGAAGTGTGACGTTTTCATGGACCAGTGGTTCTCAACTGATGGTCCGCGGACTCCCCGGGTTCCATGGTGACAAAAATTCAAGATTTCTATATTTTCTCTGTAAAATGTTTAACAACCGATATGTCGGCGAATCCTGTGTGGAAGAAAGAACTTTTTTTTTTGAACGTTTTTATGACGTGGGCGATTTTGTAGCTTCGATGACAAGCTGATACGACGGCGTTCTACAGTCGGGCCACTACGAGCAGAACAGAGTGGGTGCTAGAAAGAGGCCGGGGTATTTGATGTTAGTAGAACCTGGATGAAGCTTTGGCACCCTGCTCACTATCGTGCAAGAACTGGGCCAGTAAAACAGGAGTTGACTTTCACCGCCACAGTTGCCCACACTTTCTGAAAAAAAAAAGTTCCTTTGGATTTAAAGCGCGTAGCTACCACACAGATACGAAACTTTTTCGAAGCGCGCCGGGGGGGGGGGGGGGGGGGGGGGAGGGAAGAGGGGGTTCATGGCTGGATTGTAGGATTGTGAAATAGCGTGGGGTCAGTGACTTTTGTTACTTGAGAACCACTCTCATTGAAAAATTATTAACTTTTTCACTCTAGAACAACACCGGAAATGCTGCTGCATCTTGCACACATTAAAAAAAATGAGAATCACTGCCTAGACTGATATGCAGGCAAAGTCTAAGTAAAACGAAAAGTCGCACATGTCTAACTCAATCTATACTGTATATATATATATTTCAAAATTATGTAGTAACTTACTTCCACTTTCTTTGTATCAAAAATTCCTCATCAGAATTTATTCTGACAGAGCATGGAAATGAATTCAGGCGTGAAAAAGTTAAAACCCAAAGAAATCGACAAAATAAACTCATGTAGTGCTATCTTATTTTTCTTTTGCGCTATCAAAGCACAGAGTACCACAAGACCACAAGAAAATTGAAAATAAGAGTAGCAGTTCTACTTTTTTTGTGTGCGGTATATGAAACATTGTGCATGGAGTGATTGTCTGTATTTGTGTGAGTGTGTGTGTGTGTGTGTGTGTGAGCGCGAGCGACCGCGCTGCCGCACATCATAGAGGGAACATTGCCCTGACGCACACGCTCTCTCTCTCTCTCTCTCTCTCTCTCTCTCTCTCTCTCTCTCTCTCTCGGCAGTCTTTTCTAAGAAATAAGACCCTTTTACTGACCGTCACACGTTTCCACGTCTATATATTTCATTTCTGTTTTCCCTACGCGAAAAAAAAAAGTGAAATCAATATCTAACATGCTATGATTCAAACTAAATGAACAGAAAGTAACTTAGAAATACTGACTTTATTTTAAGGCTGTGGTAAGTGTTAAAACTACAGATGATTAAAAAATTAATTTTCAGAGTTGTCTTCCTTGCTAAAAAGTAAATAAGTGGCAACGCTCAAAGCGTTTCAGGAATCATAAAAATTAAATAATTTCTTGCGTATATTCGCGGTGTACTTGTTAAACAGATAAAGGCCTGACGCATATGATCTAGTTTGCTTCCATTATTTTGTATCTTAGTTCATAAAGACTCTTAGATTAACACATTTGTTCTAGTTTGTTTTCATTATTTTGTATCTTACTTAGTAAAGTTCTTAGAGTAATAGAGTTGTTCTAGTATATTTTCATTATTTTGTATCTTTGTTTTCATTATTTTGTATCTTACATAGTAAAGATTATTAGATTAATAGAGGTGTTCTAGTATATTTTCATTATTTTGTATCTTTGTTTTCATTATTTTGTATCTTTGTTTTCACTATTGTGTATCTTGATAAATGCTCTTAGACTAACTCATTTGTTCTATATGCTGTCTTCGCTATGTTATGTTATCGTTAATCAAATGAAGACTCACTGAGTGAAATAACTGGTTTATGTTGTTTCCTCTACGTTGACATTAACTTCTGAACAAAGTGCAATGTTGCCGTCAAAATCAGGTTTATGCAAGCCATTACTGAAGTAAAATTTCTCTATATCACTCTTCACTTTATGCTCTGACTTGTCACAATATCCACACTTCTAAATCACTTACTGACCTCGGTAATGTTTAATTTTATTTGTTTATTTATTTTCTGTCGCACAGAGTTCCAACTTTCTCCTGCCAGAGTACTTTTATATTTATTAATGAACACCGCCGCTGGCGAGATTCTTCAGCTGCCGTGCGTGGAGTGAAACTTCTCCCGGCCAATGAAGAAAAATGCGATTAAGGTTGCTGTGCAGCGCCGTCGTGGAAAAGGTGAACGATTAAGTGAAGTGACCATAGTCTCGAGATCAGGACTACTCAAATGAAGACATCTCTGCTCTAGGGTCCGGCCACGTCCTATACATACCCATACTGGGGCAGATTGCCTAAACCGGCTTAAGATTCAGAGTATCGCAGGGCTTGAGTCTGTATTCTTGGTGGGTTTCAGAAGCAGTAATGCGTGACACCGTGGTTTTCGTTGCACCAGTTTAGTCTAGATTTGGACTTTCTCACCGGAAAACCTCGACGTGTTTTGGATATCAGTGTATCCCCGCTGGGTGAGAGGTGGTTGCCCATCCAGTCCAGCGTTGGACTTTCTCACCGGAAAACTTCAGCGCGATTAGGATACGCATACATCCCCGCCGGGTGAGAAGTGGTCGTCTATCTAGACTGCACTAGTCCAGTGTCTCCGACTTCAGCATTTTGGGATCGTGGCCGCTACCCTTTCTAGTTGTGACCAGGACGGAACTTTTGTCCAGGAGGACGAATCCTCGCCACTAGCAAGTTTCACCCCTGGGTTGGGTCGGTTTAGGCATATTATCCCAGTATGGGCGTGTTTAGGACGTAAACGACCTCTAGAGCGGAGGTACCGTGACATGCTATAGCCATCCAGTTTCACCCCTGGGTTAAGCCGGTTTAAGCATATTTCACCAGTATTGGTGTATATCGGACGTGACCGGCCTCTAGAGCAGAGGTGCCTTGGTATGAGTAGCTCTCGCCGCGAGACCACTGGACATACCGACTAAGCTTCATTTTATCCCTTCAATCACCTTTTCACATCGGCGCCGCACGACAACCCTAATTTCTTTTTCTCATTTTCTTCATTGGCCAGAAGGAGTTTCACTCCACGCGCGGCATCCGAATAGTCTTGCCAGAAGCGGGTTTTGAACTAATATAAGCGCTCCTTCCACGAGGGTCGGAGCTTGGTAAGCATGTATTAAAATTGTCACAGTTATCCAAGTAGGATCGTGCCATCTAAGGAACCTCGACTGATTTAATGAACCATTCGCTGTTTCATCGTGAGACAGTGTGAACTTAGATATGCATATGATAAGCATATGACAGCTGGCAGGATCAACCAGATAGCTTTCTTCACCGAACCTTAGTCGGATATCTACTGACAGACCTACGCGGGGCAAGGGAGACAGCACTCTGTTCAGAGCGGATCCCTTTCGACCCCGGCGGCGTTTCATTTCCTTTAACCGGCGGCGGCCGGCTCTCTCTGCGTATCCGAACGAGAAGAAAGTCCGACACCCACAGCTAACGCACATTACATACTGCAGACTCGATACTTTTTGCGAGAGATAGGCCAATTTCGAGACCATCGGTCGACACAACCGTAGTACACCGTTAGCACGAACCTGGCTGGCTAGGCGTTTATAGGCTTCACTCGACGGACAAACCACTCGCTTCTGCATCGAAACACCTTAACTCTCGCCGTCCGGGAAGGGACCGAAAGCCTTTCTCCCCACGCACGGAAATCGAGAGTGCTTTTTCGCCAAAGGAACGGTCGGCCTGCGCAACAGCAGCCCGCGCTGTGCTGCTCGGCGCAGCTCTGCACCGCTGACTAAACTGTAGATGTTTCTTATTACAGATTTCTGTCCTTTAAACTGGAGATGTTTCTAGTTACAAACCTCTGCGACAGTAAATGCTGTAGTAACCGTTGTCACTGCTGTCTCTCATAACCACTTCAAAGTTCCTTCTCCTTATTTGCTAGTTTTTATTCATTTCCTTCCTTACTCTCCCTATCTGTTTTCGAAAAAGCTACCCCAGTCTAACTCTAGTCTAGTAAAAGTAAGGGTAAAACCCCCGTTCTTCATGCCGTTAAGGCATATTGGGGATATGGTGTTAGTCCCGTATTTCCAAGACTTTGGGCACGTGACTCTACTAGTTTCATAAATATTCCTCTCCAGTTCGACTTAAAAGGTGGGAATCGATGTGCTCCTCGTGGTAGCGGAGTCTGCTCAGAAGTTCTTTTTTTTGGGGGGGGAGGGGTCCAAGTTTCAAGTAAACTACAGTAATCTACTTGATGTCTGTGCTTCACTTCTTCCCAGCGTTGAGTGCAGACGGCAAGAATTTGTAGTTCCATGAACATCAAAAATCAGTGAGTTGAGGACTGCGGTAATACTGGTACCAAAAGAGTAGAGATAGCCAGAAGTGCATGGTGCAGTATACAGATACAAAATTGTATAAAATATAGATAACACACTGCACACAGTTCATTGACGATTTGGAAACTTACAGTATTCTTTGCCAGCAGGCAATATTTAAATTCTGTAATGATAATTTATTTATCTATAACTTTTTGAATTGAATTGCTTTCTTTTACTACAGTGTCAGATGTTTTATTCATTAATATATATGTGTGTGTGCGTATGTGTGTGTGTGTGTGGGTGGGGGGATGGCAAAGGAATCAGTGATATGAGAATTCAGAAATTATTAGTGAATTGCTTGCTTGACGTCCTCGCCAAGATGAACTCTGCCAGATAAGTGCCAAACTCTTGTCATTTGTTGTTCTCGTTTTAATAGTCCTTGAAAAAGGCATATGGTCGAAATGCTGTAGTGTCCCACTGTTTGTTTTATATTTCTAAGTGGTCATCTCATCGTCTCTCTTGCCATTCATTCTCTCCATGAAAATCAAAGCGAGAAGAAGAAGTAGAAAGCTTCTACAACATGTATCTACTAACTGTGTATTTTTTTTTTATAATTTAGTTAAGATGAACATTTCTGCTTCTTCTTCTTCTTCTTTGATCGGCTCCGACTTGAGCAGCTTTCCGAACCACTGAGGCTCTTTTCTGCGGGCAAAATACGTCTCAATTCCTCACTGTTCTTGATCCTTTCTTGCCAGTTGTCGGATCTGTCTTGTCGCCGTGATTTTCGGCCGCAAAATCCCCTCGACCAAGCGTTCGGCCAAGTTCTCAATGAACCAACTGATTATAAATAATTTCTTACAGATCCATGACAGCAATATTTGTTTAGTTTTGATTGTGCTTAATATATGTTTTTTTTTTCTTTAAACTGTCCTTAAAAAATCCGTTTCATAGGTTTTGTTATTATATAAAAACATACAGGACAAAGAAATAGGGGAAAAAAAGAAATAGTGAAAGACCATCTCCTTCCCCTATTTCTTTGTCCTGTATTTTTTTTATACGATTAAGATGTAAACTGAAACATTACAACTGTGTGTTCATTAACAAATAAAGCTGTTCCAACTTTTGTTTAAATGTTTTAACACTCAGTTCTCTTAGTAACATCATGGACCCTTCTTATATCCTTGATAGTTAAATTAAACGAAAATTCTTAAAGCAGAGAATATATAACAGCAAATGCTGGCATGACCAAACACACCTCAGAGACGGGCATCTTTGTGATGGAGAAACAAATGTTCATGCAATAATCAGCTCCCCTATGACTTGAAATAAAATAGCTCGTTTGTCTTATCCGCATAAACAAGCGAATTTGCTGTTCAGAAAACCTGCCACTTTTATAGAAAGCTAACTCTGTTTTTATCTCTGCTGCTTTCATTTCTGCTTGCAACCTCTCAGCCAAATGTGCTGTACTTGTATGTCTTTTTTTTTTTTTGTCGTCTAACACCAATGAAATGTTAAAGAAATGAAACTGAGAACAAAACAAAAAAACAAAACAAAACAAAAAAAGGAATCATTACGGAAACAGATGCAGAACAAACGCATTATTTACGATGCTTCCACTGAGACTCTAATCACAGATTGCTGTCTCCCTAAGGACTGAAGGAATTGGCGAAACCAAGGGCGGGGGGAGGGGGGATATTAGTTCTGAGGAGTGACACCTGTCTCGCCATCCCTCACAGGTTCAAATAGGTTGCTCACATCCGTGCAGCTTTTTTTTTCATTATTTTCTTTTCATGGGTTATCGCCCTTCATACAATTCTTATTTCACTTTTAAGTCTAAATTTCTGCCTCCGTCTTCCGGGGCTTTAATTGTCTTAGATTTGCCAACATCGTCTTCACTAGCCCTTGACTAAACTTGTTAGACGCGACGGGAGACCGTCAGTATCTGTTTTAATTAAGGGCTTTCCCTTTAACACGCTAATCATGTTACACGTCCATTTGGAGCTGGCAAACTAGCCGAGAGTGCAAGACCGATCCTTGCGTGAGATCGGTTTAAGGGATTATAGCAAGCCTGAACTCACCGAGTCTGGAGCTGTCAAAGGCCTTCTTGTGGCACAAGGCATGTGCTTGTTTTGGGATGATTGTTCCTCATCCCAAACTGCAGAGCATCTGGGTAGAAAATTCTGGAAGATCTGAAAGCATTTACTGTGCCAGAGGTTTCACAGTATCTTGAGATGTTTGAGCAGCAAACAAAAATGTGAATTCTATTCAGAATTACAAATGTAGTAGATAAAATTGTGAAGAATTTTCTCGCAGAACAAAAAAAAATGACATGCTGGCGTCAGGGTTGGCGAATCATAGCTGACATGCTGGCGTCAGGGTTGGCGAATCATAGCTGACATGCTGGCGTCAGGGTTGGCGAATCATAGCTGAAATGCTGGCGTCAGGGTTGGCGAACTATAGCTGACATGCTGGCGTCAGGGTTGGCGAACCATAGCTAACCTTGACCCTGGGGCAGCTTTTTCTTGGTACCCGCAGTAACAGGCCTAGCCTGGCTAATGGGGCAAGGATCGCCACTTTCCCCATGGTGGGGGAGTCTGCCAAGGAAGTATTGCACACCTTCCCCCCCCCCCCCCCGTGCTTCTAAACTGCTTTAGGGTACCGAAATATGGCTGCCATAACCAGCTCCCAACTTGATAGGACGTTGTACCTCAATATGTTCACTGCATCGGCTGCAAAGAACACCAACTCACAGTTCCAGAGAAGAAGAAGAATACTGTTTCACAATTCAGATGAGAGCAACAATAATGGTGGATGAAGCTGTTTGTGGTTTATAGAAAACCAGAACATTTATAGATCTTTGGATTCTTATTTGTTTTTCTTAGTGCTCCAAAAGCGAGAGCTTCCTTCTCCAGTTCAGTTCATGTTGCTATTTGTGACTAGTGATGAAGTTGGTAACGTAGTTGGTGAATAGTGATGACGTTCTTCTTACGTTCTTGGTCAGTTATGATGACGTTCTTCTTACGTTCTTGGTCAGTTATGATGACGTTCTTGTTATGTTCTTGATCAGTTATGATGACGTTCTTGTTATGTTCTTGATCAGTTATGGTGACGTTCTTGTTATGTTCTTGGTCAGTTATGATGACTTTCTTGTTATGTTCTTGGTCAGTTATGATGACGTTCTTGTTCTGTTCTTGGTCAGTTATGATGACGTTCTTGTTCTGTTCTTGGTCAGTTAAGATGACGTTCTTCTTACGTTCTTGGTCAGTTATGATGACGTTCTTGTTATGTTCTTGGAGAATAATGATGACTTTCTTGGTAATTGGTGATGATAAAAAAAGTCATCATGACTGATCATATTCCTTGTCACACACCAAAAGATGGGGTTATGCTCTTGCAGAAAACTGCAATGACAAGTTTCTTAGTAAGCTCCACCCCTTTTACGACCGATTTCAGGAGATAAAGAATATTTTGAAATACATCGAGAGAGGAAAATCAAATGAAAATATACGCAGAATACAACAGAGTAATATATTTAATTAAATTTTCTAAAAGAAATGAAATAAATACAGGAATGCTGATACTTACAACTATAATGCCACTTTTCGCGTCACATGAGAATTTTACGGAGAAATGGAAATACAGAACATAAAATATGAGGTACTCTGTGGAGTTTCTCTGTCTTTATCTCAGTGGAGTTTCTCTGCCTTGACCTCTGTGGAGTTTCTCTGTCTTTATCTCTGTGGAGTTTCTCTGTCTTTATCTCTGTGGAGTTTCTCTGTCTTTATCTCTGTGGAGTATATCTGTCTTTATCTCAGTGGAGTTTCTCTGCCTTGATCTCTGTGGAGTTTCTCTGTCTTTATCTCTGTGGAGTTTCTCTGTCTTTATCTCTGTGGAGTATATCTGTCTTTATCTCTGTGGAGTATATCTGTCTTTATCTCTGTGGAGTTTATCTGTATTTATCTCTGTGGAGTTTCTCTGTATTTATCTTTGTGGAGTATATCTGTCTTTATCTCTGTGGAGTTTATCTGTATTTATCTCTGTGGAGTTTCTCTGTATTTATCTTTGTGGAGTATATCTGTCTTTATCTCTGTGGAGTTTATCTGTATTTATGTATGTGACGATGCATCGAGTTTCCATTTTGTATGTATTATTTGCAGCGAGTTAGTGCATGCAGGGAGCTGGCAGATGTGGCAAATCAGTGCATACAGTAAATTGTCCGATTCCAGACAATTAAAAATCCGTGAAAAGATGTCAGAGGAAAACAGATAAAAGTACTCATCATCCTAGTCTTATTTAAAGGCCCATAAAACCCACAGTGAACGCTAATGACAGGGAGTCTGTGACGAGCATGATTGCTTGCATCACAGAGGACAGCGTTTACATCGAAGAATAGTTGCACTTTATGACGTACTTGGCGATGTTTTAGAACTCTGGTGTCACAGAAATGTATTGATCTGTTTAAGCTTGTAATTTGAAGTGTGTAAAATGCCATGGAAAAAAGCAATATCCATATAATACAGTTAGAAAATGCATCTTGAAAATGACTTTTCTCTGTCAGATTTCCAAAGAAAGGTAAGTAAATGTCTTTGTTCAATGTCATAACAGCTCCTTTGCTGCTGTTTTAGAACGTTGAGCGAGGAAAAAAGAGTATTCTTTTCCCAAAATGCGACAGTATCTCTTGTCATTTGTGTGAGTGTGACCAAAACTTTGACCACGTTTTCTGAGGATGTTGTTCACGTGACTCGATGACGGTCCAAACATTAGTTCCACGTCTCATTTCTGCGGATAATTTAGTTCCTGGCATGGCTATTTGTCCCACTCTAGCTCTCACACAGAACAAACTGCACCGAATTTATCCACAATTTTCGCTGGATGTTGATACTCTTTCCTGTGCTATTTTGTATCATGGCTTCTATTATTGTTATTGTTACTACTGCTAATATTGTTGTTATTATTATTATTGAAAGATTATATTCCAATTATCTTGTGAACTATAAATGTATCAGAATATAATGTCTTACTCTTTAAGCATTTTCCTTCCTCCAAGTCTCCATAGTTTTACTCAGAACACAGCCTTCTTCCTCCTCCACTTCGTCGGCTGAACATCTGCCCACAGGGATAAGAATGTGTGGACGGTCTGCTGGCCTCAAAGTATATTAAGAGCTCAGCCCAAAACATGACAATTTACGACAATGGGCCAATATCACATCACGGCTTTGGGCTGTCTTCTGGCTCCGCGCATCATGCGAGATAGTCCGGAGAAATCCAAAGGCTAATGAATTTCAAATTTACTCCATTATGAAGCAAACAGGTCCTCAATTGCCTGGGCCATTTTCGGGGCTTTATCGGATCCTAGAAGAAATCACTTTGGACGCTGCAAAACATATTCTCGTTAGAAGACAGCGTATGTGGGAGCGTCAGGCCAGGCTCAATCATCGAGGCCAAGAAGAGATCTGGTTAACCCAGAGAACGGCGTCTGTGGGCTAAATTGCTTCGAGAGTGTGGGGCTTGATTACTTTAAGAAGGAACTCAGAGGTAGAAGAGGCCCGGGTGTTTTATTGCTTTAGCTCTGAAATTTGGAGCAAAAGCTCCCTTTCTAATCCACTCTTCGTGTCTTCTCGTTTTAGATATCCCCGACTTGAAACTTTTCTTTGCTCCCTTTTCTCTTCTTTTCCATCGCTTACTTTGTTTCACATTATTATATTTTTTGTCACATATTTGTCAGGTAATTTTTTTTAACACTTGTATTTTTTTTTCTTCTTCTCAATTTTATTGACTTTTTTTTGGCGTAGATTTCCATAAGATTATTATACGTTCTTTTTTTTTACAGATTTTATTTATTTTTTGTGTATTTTTCTTTAAAATGTGATACTTTTCTTATTCACTAGAGAACATAAAATATGAGGTAATTTTGCGTCAAATATTACATCTTTGTTATTTATTTCTTGATGTAGGACTTCTACATTATGATATTTCTTATAATAATTCTTTTGTACGGTTTACAGTCCCCCCCCCCCCCTCCTTGCATTATTTTTGTCATTTATTTATCTATGCTGCAAATCTTCTTCGCAATAATATATTTTTTGGTTATTTGTTTTGTTTATGCAGATTGTCTTGACGGTGTTACAGGTGCATTTATAATCCTACTTTTGTATAATTTTTATATCGTTGTCCTTGATTATTTTCTTGTTCGCGGGAATGTCGCATCTCAAGTGTGTGGTTGTTATCGGAATAACAAAAGATATTTTTTATTATTTCTTCAGCAATTAATTTTGCCTTTAAAAGTATTTTTTTTAAAAACAGAATTATATATAGAAAAAAAACATAATAATCATTACTGTTTATATTGTAAATGGAAGTTCGCTTTAAAAACATATTTCTTTCTTCCAGTCCAGGTTTTTGTTCAGGTCACCGTACAATGGGCGTGGTTACAATTACTGACATTGACTATGGGCAGATTTTTGGACCTTTTCCAACACACCTGACATCTGCCGACCCTGCTTACATCATAGGCATGCTGACATGTGACAAACAACCTGAAGGGATCATTCTGAAGGTAGCTTCCTTTTTCCTTACTTGCTTTTGCAGTCGTTTCTCTTCTACTGACTATACTTTTTTGTAATAAACTTTTGTTTCTTTCTTATTTTTTGAAATACTGATTATGATATTTAGGTCTATGCTACGATGGTTACAGCATTTATTGAGGAAAGACACTGCCGATGGTTGGGACATGTGCTCCAGATGACTGACAACTCACTACCAAAAATAGCACTAAGATGGACACCACAGGAGAACAGAAGTAAGGGTAGACCAAGGGAGACATGGAGAAGAACAGCAAAGAGGATGATTAGCAATAGAGGGTTCACCTGAGCAAGAGTGGAAAAAAAGGCAAAGGACGGGGATTTGTGGAAAACCCTTGCAGAAGTCCCACTTAAGGTTGAGAGAGAGAGAGAGAGAGAGAGAGGATGGATGGGTTAGACAAGATTTTGTCCGTGTCTTAACTCTTATACCCCAAAACAACTCTGACAGTGTTAGTAGGTCTTGCTCATCTAAGTGAGGCAATGTTCTTGCTGATATTTAGACAAGGTCTAAATAAAAAGAAGAGTACCTTATTTTACAAATCCAACCCATATTTTTAATTTATGGGGCAATTTTCTTCCAGTTTCTTTCGCAAAATTTTTAATCTAAATTTATTCTGGCAAAGCATGGAAATTAATTCGAGTGTGAAAGAGTTAAAAGGCTGTGTTTTAGAGTAAATTATATTTTACTTTTGCTTTCACAGTTCAACAATGTATAAGTACGTTTTTGTTTCTTTTTGTGGCATTTTTTCCCCTGTGTTTTACTAATGTTTTAGAGTCGGCTATTGTGTGTTTTATTCTGAAGTAAACTATGCTTTATTTCTGTGCTAAAGTTGAACTATTTTGCTTTTGTTTTATATGGTGCTTCAGACTTGGACTGTTGTGTTCTTATTTTCGGGTAAACTATTTTTCTTTCGCTTTAAAGTTTGACTATTTTGCTTTTTTTTTTTTTTATTGTGTTGTACCAAAATTTTAGAAGTGGATGCTTTTTTTTTTTAATTTCGAAAAAAAACTACCTTTTACTTCAGTTTAAAACAGAACTACTTTTTGCTTTTGTTTTGGTAGAACTGTTTTATAGTTGTATCGCATATCGCTCTCCTTTTGGAGAATATATTATATTTCTGTTTTACGGTTATATCGTGTTTTGTGTCAGAGGAAATCTATGTATTCGTTCTGTTTTAGAGTTGGACCGTGTTTTGTATCGGAGGAGATCTATGTATTCCTTCTGTTTTAGGGATGGACCATGTTTTGTGTCAGAGGAAATCTATGTATTTCTCTGTTTTAGATTTGTATTTCGTCTTTCGTATTTTATTGTGTTGTGCTACTGTTTTAGAGACGGGTCCTCTTTTGCTTTTGTTTAAGAGTAAACCATGTTTTATATCCGTTTTGGAGTGGATATTTATATTTTGTGGATTAGCTGCAGGATACATATTTCTCGTCGCAGGTGGATACAGAAGAGAGGCGAGATGGCGCCACTGCCGTAGACTGGCTGCCGTACGTGTCCCCTGCAAGAGACGAGGAAGAGCAAAACATGGAGGCTTACCTGAAAGAGGGGGCGGTCTACTTTAGAACACTACGCATCGTTAAGTCTGGGGAAGAGCTTCTGGTCTGGTACAGCAAAGACTTCTCTCAGATACTTGGAGTCCCAGAGCTACAGACAAACTCCAAAAGAGGTTAGTTCTGGAAAAGTGATACGAAATGGTAGATATTATCATGTTACGTTAACGTTTGGTTCAGTCTTCTTACAAAGGTATGCACTAGCGCTCCGCATAGATATTTCATTTCTAATTTCTGAATCTTGCTGCAGCCTGTAGCAACAGCACTCGGTACTCTTCTGTTATGTCCGTACTTTTATATGAGTTTCAGAATTTTTGTTTTACTCTTTTCTGCCTTTCCATCTATATCTTTATTATACCCCAGCATTTTCATTCCTTTATCAAAGCACAGACTTCTTTCCTTCTCCTCACTCTCTTTCACCTTCTTCCCGTGTAAAGTAAGAGAACAAATATTGTAGGATTAAACCTCGAAAAAATCGTAGACAAAGCACTTTAGTGAGACGTGAGAGAAAGAAAAATCACAAGAGAATTACCTGGGATTCGAACACGGACTCCGATAGGACGAGCAGCCGTCTAGCCACGAGAGAACAGCGTACTATCGACTTAGCCAACTAGCACCCCTTCTTCCCGTGTATTCTTTAGTATTTCTTTTCTCAAAATTGATTCTAGCCTTGATTTTCTCCTTGTATTCTTATCTTTTTTAAAAATCTTTTATTTCTCTTCTCGTTTTCCTTTTCGCTGAAGATTTTTATCTCTGCTCCAGTGTCTAAAACAATGGATTTAGTCTCTACAGTATAACAGCTTCAGTGTAACAATTATGTTCCGTAGCATTTATTTAAACATGTCCTTACACTACTCTCTTCTGAGTGCTGAGCTAGCATGTCCTTACACTACTCTCTTCTGAGTGCTGAGCTAGCATGTCCTTACACTACTCTCTTCTGAGTGCTGAGCTAGCATGTCCTTACACTACTCTCTTCTGAGTGCTGAGCTAGCATGTCCTTACACTACTCTCTTCTGAGTGCTGAGCTAGCATGTCCTTACACTACTCTCTTCTGAGTGCTGAGCTAGCATGTCCTTACACTACTCTCTTCTGAGTGCTGAGCTAGCATGTCCTTACACTACTCTCTTCTGAGTGCTGAGCTAGCACTGCTGGAAGACGCTGTGATCCTAATAGTCAGGGTTGTCGAACCACAGCTGACCCAAACCCTGCCCCCCGCCTCTCCGTTTGTACACCCAGTAACAGGCCCAGCCTGTCTAACGGTACCCTGACCGTCATAGTCCCCATGGTGGTGGAGTCTTTTAAAGAAGCACTGACCATCCGATGCTTTTTAGTTCCGCCCGTGGACTGAAAGAAGACATAACCTGCTCCCAGTCCGACACGAGGCGGTGTCCCAACATATTCACAGCACCTGCTACAGAGAACACCAGCCCGCAGTTCTAGCAAGATAGAAGAGAAGGAAGGAATAATAATGAGAGGAAGAAGGAAAGAAGAAGAAGATGAAAGGAAAGAATAATAATAATAAGGAAGGAAGGAAGGAAGAAATTGCTTGTAATATCCGTGCTTCCCTGTCTGTGCCTCTTAATGTCTCTCTGCTCTGCTTTATGCTTTACTTCATGTTTACGTGTCTCGCTCGGGCGTATCCTTTCAGAGATGTATCCTTGAGGCATTTGTCTTTCGTTTATGCTTCCTTATGTGCGTGCTGAGATATATGTCCTTCGTTTATGCCTCCTTATGTGCGTGCTGAGATATATGTCCTTCGTTTATGCTTCCTTATGTGCGTGCTGAGATATATGTCTTTCGTTTATGCTTCCTTATGTGCGTGCTGAGAGATATGTCCTTCGTTTATGCTTCCTTATGTGCGTGCTGAGATATATGTCCTTCGTTTATGCTTTCTTATGTGTGTGTTGAGATATATGTCCTTCGTTTATGCTTTCTTATTTGTGTGCTGAGATATATGTCTTTGGTTTATGCCTCATTATGTCGGTGCTGAGATATATGTCTTTCGTTTATGTTTACTTATGTATGTACTGAGATATATGTCTTTCGTTTATGTTTACTTGAGTGTGTCACTGAAGTCTCTATTTTACTTACACGCACGAAATGTTTTGATAAGTAGAACTCGCCGTTTTCAGATAACGATTTCTGGTGTGTGTATTCTCTTGTTACTGTTTTCACAAGCTGTTTTCTGTCCGCATAAAATTATCTGAACTTGAATTGCTGTAAAATAATTCACGAATTTTGGTATAAAACCTTCTTATTCCATGATTCCGTATTAGAATAAGTTCTTTGTTTTCACATTTCAGATGACGAACAGTTCATCTGCACGCACTGTGGGGAGATGTTTGAGTTTCCGTACCCTCTCAGAGCACATCTTAAATTCAGATGTTCCTTCACAGCCGATAATAAGACTTTCTCACCGATAACTGATCAAAGTAAACTCAACGGCAAAAGTCATTCTCGTACCAGTAACGGTAGCAGTGTTAACTATGCAGACAATTTGCAAGAAAAATCCCAATCCTTGCTAAACTACATGACGAACAACAACGCGATGTTCGCTATATCAAATAAACGACACATTCATCGCGAGGAGCAACCGCAGACAAAGAAATTTATTTCAGACAAATGCAAAGTAAGAAAAGACTGCAAATTTTCCTATTCGATTGAGGAATTGGTGGGGAAAACCGCGAGCCAGCGTGGTCAAGAAAGTGGACTTGATTCGCATTCAGACTCTGGAAGCGCTTTCAGAAAAGTTGAAAAAGTCCAGAGTTTGAGTCCAGAGCAGAGGGTGTCTACGCCGACATCACCGGCATGTTTCATCCCCATGGCAAAGACGGCGTCCTCACCGGTCAGAAACTCTTCCCCAGATTCTGGTATATCCATACCATCCTCGTCACCAAGGCACAGTCTTCAGATGTCACCTGTTCAAAAGGCTCACCACTCTCTGCAAGCATCGTCTACGTCCTCAAGAGATCACCCGTCAATGTCTTTTATGCCACCTCCGCCTCGGCCATCTGTAAAAACAATGTCTTCAGGGGTCAGTTCCATCCCCCACATTGACCCTGCCCTGTCTGGAACACCGATCATGGGGCTGTACATGTCAAGGATCCCTCTCATTTCACCACCGTCCCCTATGACAATCCCCAGGGGAAGTCTTCTTGCAGCTGGAACATCAAGTGGTCAGGGAATTCCTCTCCCTCACACAGCATTCCCAGATCAAATTCCACCAGGACTTCTAGAGATGTGTAGGGCAACCATACCAACTATCGGCCCGCTGACTGAATCCTTTGCAGCTAACATCAGAAACAGCGAGAGTTTGGCCAAACAAGCTCTGTTCGCCGATAGGCACATTTCTAGTCTCGGTTTCCTAAAGAGCACAAATCCTATGGTAGAAAAACTTCTTCAGAGCACCAACCCCACGCTCCTGTCTTCTCCAGTCAATGCTCTCAACCTGTCGCAGAACTGGTGCGCTAAATGCAATGCTACATTTAGAATGACGTCTGATCTTGTTTATCATATGAGGTAAGAAAAATAACGCAGATTAGAAACGAGTCTCACGTTAGGTAGATCAGAGTGTAGAAACGAATCTCACGTCAGGTAGAGTACAGTGTAGAAACGAGTCTCACGTCAGGTAGAGTACAGTGTAGAAACGAATCTCACGTCAGGTAGAGCACAGTGTAGAAACGAATCTCACGTCAGGTAGAGTACAGTGTAGAAACGAATCTCACGTCAGGTAGAGTACAGTGTAGAAACGAATCTCACGTCAGGTAGAGTACAGTGTAGAAACGAATCTCAGGTCAGGTAGAGTACAGTGTAGAAACGAATCTCAGGTCAGGTAGAGTACAGTGTAGAAAAGAATCTCAGGTCAGGTAGAGTACAGTGTAGAAACGAATCTCACGTCAGGTAGAGTACAGTGTAGAAACGAATCTCACGTCAGGTAGAGCACAGTATAGAAACAAGTCTCACGTCAGCTAGAGATCACAGTGTTGTATGGTCAGATTTCGAAAAATCGTAGGTAAAGCACTTTAGAAATGGAATAACGAAAAATGACAAAAGAATAACCTGAGACTTGAACCCAAAACTCCAGTAAGACGAGCATCCGTCTAGCCACAAGAGCACAGCGCACTAATCAACTTCGCTATCTTATACATCAGATGCAAAATTGTTATCTGTTTTGTTCTGTTTACAGCATTATGACGTTTCTATTCTCGTCGCCGTCAGAAATTCAACATATAAAATAGAAAAGAAAGGAAAAATAATGAAATTTGACTATCACGTCTATTTTTTAATCAAAGTATTTCAGTCAGTATTCCTTGTACTGTGAACAGTTTTTTGGGTTTTTTTTTAAAACTGTAAAACAGTCAGTTTTCATTCTTTCTTCTTATGTTATATGTTATCTGTTAACTTGTTTGTGTAAGGGAAACGAAAGTCTAAACATCAAAATACTGAAGTTTTCTACAAAAAGTGTTTATTTCGGCTTATTTTGTGACTTCGACTACTATGATAGAGTTCCTCAAATTTGTCTATATACTTATTTGTAGATTATTGCAAAAATGAAGACCCTGTCCGAGTAGGCAATCAGCGACCCATATCTGATATGCTAGCGTCAGGGTTAGGTAACCACAGCTGATCAAGACCCTGTCCCACCTCTCCGTTGGTATCCCTAGTAACAGGTCTAGCCTATCTAACGGGGCAGGGATCGCCATAGTCCCCATGGAGGTGGAGTCTGCTAAAGAAGCATTGCACGCTCCCAGATTTTTAGCTGTACTCTGGGACTGAAAAAAAAATAATAGCTGGCATAACCCGCTCTCACGCCAGTACGATGTTGTGCCTCAACATCTTCAGAACATCGGCCACAAAGAACACCAGCTCGAAGTTACAGGGAGACAGCACAAGACAAGACAAGACAAAACAAGACAATTATATAATACTGTCCATATTTTTTTTAGTTAAATGTCTGCAAACTTTTCACGTCCCGTATAACTGTTTTGTGGTGATTTTATCCCTGGTTACTTTACACATAATTCACGTTAATAATAAAAAGAATTAAGCAGACAATCAAGAAATCTTGGAAAAACAGATCAAATTAGTTGATGAAAAAGGTTGCAGGAGATAATTGCGCTTGCAAAGAAGAAAAGCGGACAGGCAGAATTTGCGATTTATTCGAGTTATTTTTTAACAGAGCTGACAAGATGGTATATCTGAAGTGACAAGGAACAGGTGGCTGACAAAAATGTGAAAATGTGCAAGTGAACAGCCAACTGACAGAAGAGAAAAAAATGGATATAAACATGGCCTTAAGGACCTAGGGAAGTTTTTTTGCTTATATTTCAGGAACATTTGACGCTTAAAATATGTACGTCACGTGGAAATTGAAGACGTAAGCTAGCAGTGACATGCGTTTCTTTATTTACTAATATAACATTTGGGCGTCTGGGTAGCGAAGTGATTAATGTACTAGTCTCCCATGACGAGGTCCGTGGCTCATGTCCGACTGCTGCACCCCAAGACATTCAGTTATAGAGACAGGCACCTGGTCCACAAGACATTCAGTTATAGAGACAGGCACCTGGTCCACAAGACACTCAGTTATAGAGACAGGCACCTGGTCCACAAGACACTCAGTTATAGAGACAGATAACTCGTCCGCAAGACACACAGTTATAGAAATAGGTACCTGGTTTTTCTTTATTCTAGGAAATAAAAATGACCAGAGGGGAATTGCTGTCCCTGTCATCCTGTAGTGTGCTAAATTGCTAAGAGAAATATGGCCACTAACATCCTACCCCATGGTTCCCAGACTGAGTGAGTGAGTGAGTGAGTGAGTGAGTGAGTGATCTCCAGTAAATTTTTCTTTTTGCATTATATGAGGGGTGATTGATAAGTTCGCGGCCTAAGGTACAACGGATTATTTGTGGACAACTTTTTTGAGGTTATTTCTCAACATAGTTCCCTTACAAGTTTATGCACTTAGTGCAGCGATCCTGGAGTATATGGATCCCTTCTTTGTAAAAGTCAGCATTATGTGCCAGTAGAAAGTGGTCTACAGCATGAATGACGTCATCATCTGAAGGAAATTTACGACCACTGAGCTCCTTTTTGAGTTTGGTAAGCACGTAATAGTCCGAAGGGGCTAAAATCTGGGAATAAGGAGGATGTTCAAGAAGCTGGAAGCCGCATTCATAAATGGCAGCCATTGCTACCGCCAACTTGTGAACAGGGGCATTGTCTCGATGAAAGATGACTCCTCTCATCAATTTCCCTCACCGCTTCTCCTTCAGTTTGACCCGCTGTTGCTTCACAAGATTAGCGTAATAGACTCCGGTGACCGTTCTGTCCTTTTTGGAGATAGTCTACCAATAGCACACATTCTGAATCCCAAAAGATGGAAGCTATCACTTTGCCTGCATACAGAACCACCCTTGCTTTCTTTGGAGGTGGAGATCCATAATGTTTCCACTGCTTTGACTATTCTTTGGTTTCTGATTTAAAATGATGAACCCAAGTCTCATCCATAGTCACAAATTGCTGAAGAAACTTTTCAGGATCTGCAGAAAAATGGCCAAGAGTGTCTCTTGACATGTTGAGACGCTGTCGTTTGTGATCAGCTCCAAGAAGTTTCGGGACCCATCGGACAGAGACCTTTGTCATTTGAAGATCATTGTGAATAATGGCATGAACACGTTCCTGGGAGATGCTCAACTCAGTAGCAATGTACCGCCCAGTTAGTCGTCGATCCTCCATTATCATGTCATGGATTCTGCCGGTGGTTTCATCGGTGGTTACTGTTCTTGGTCTTCCTGGACGGGAATCATCTTCCAGACTCTCCCTTCCATGTTTGAACTGAGCTGCCCTTTTCTTCACTCTGCTGTAAGAGGGGGCACTCTCCCCTAGAGTCTCTACCATATCCTCATGGATCTTCGATGATAAGCCCTTGATGCACATGTAGCGAATGACTGTTCGATGAGAAATGTTATCCATTTTCTCAATTTCTGCCACCCCTTACCACTTCAGTAGCCTGTAAACAAAATTTGTTCCATTTAATTTCTTGAAACCTGGTGTTTAATCTTAAATTAACCTGACCTACAGATGCACCTAATGTGAACTGTGTGTTTCAAGTATTTGTATCTTAGGCCGCGAACTTATCAATCAACCCTCGTATATTTTTTGTTTTATATCATGCTATTCTCACGTATTTATGGTGAACATGCAAAATAATAACAAAATAGCAAATAGACTGTGGCTTGCCTGTGTACAAATTATCACCAAGTGAAGCGCCCAAAATAAGTCACCGCTAACCAATCAATTAATACACTCCTGAATGCTTATTCCTTAAGGTCACATCACAAGCGAGAGTTCGACCCAATGAAGAGAAAGAGAGAAGAGAAGCTCAAGTGCAACATCTGTAACGAGGCTTTCCGAGAGAGACACCACCTGACGAGACACATGTCATCCCACGCCTGATGTCATCAGCTGCTTCCTTAGATGCTTACTTGTCACCCAACTCCACACCCATCAGGAGCCAGCTGAAACTTCCTGGAGGGTCATGTTAATCGCCAGCCTAGTTTATTATTTGTAATTTACGTAACCCATATACTGTGTGAAAGCGTATTCATTCCATGACACCAGATATACAGTGTTGTATGGAGCATTAAACGCCATCTCAGACACTCTGATTTTTTTACAATCTATAAATCTGTAGTCAGAGACTGGCATCTCCGCGCACTCCGGGCATTCCCATACGTGCTCCGTCTTCAGTTCCAACAGCCACTGAAGTGTGCGCCTGCTGATAGAGCACACTGTACAAATCTCTCATTTAATCTTATATCTCTTATATCCTTCCCGTGCCGTTAAACGTCACATAGGGCTCGCAAGGTAGTTCGCCAGTTTTACATTTAATGCTGCATCTGAAAATCAACATTTTCAGTGGATTATTTGTTTTTTCATCAAAAATATAAAAAAGATGCTTTAAAACAATCCACATAACCACCCCACCCACCCCCCCCCAAAAGGGCTAAATTAACTAAGTAGTGTGTGTGTGTGTTGGAAAGCTCAAAAATTTTAGTCATGTAAGAAGAAAAACAACAACAACAACAACAACAAAACAATTTAAATAAACAGGTCAGTGAGGAAAGAAAGCTGACAAGAACACTGTCTCACATGTAAACACCTGTCTAAAAAAGAAAAAGAAGACATGGGGGGAGGGGGGGACAGACTGATACCACAGCAGAAGTTCAGGAGAGCAATGGTCTACACAGTCTACACCTGATCAGACTAAAAGTAACTTTGGATCTTGGGGTGGCATGTGATTATTGTGTTATTTCGGTTCAGTGGCGTTTCCTCTTCGCCTGTATTTGATCATTTTTAACAGGTATATATTCTTATTTTCGGTATTATACCTGTTAATAAACAATACTGTTCCTTTGAATAATATTTCTGTCAACAGGTTTACAGTCATACTTGTTGCCACAGATCTTCTTGATCAATGTTTTCTGACAAATCTTCTATCAGACCTTGGCTGATTCTGTACTTTCCATTACATCAGTTGGTTTTTTTTATTTTCGCAATATCAAGATGTCCATCACTGATTTCTTCAAAATTATATCACTGCGTTTAATCTGCCTTTTTGTTTTGTTTTTGCTATCATTACCTCCAGAAGAGGCGCTATTCCAATATCCTTTTTTTTTAAATTTCTCTCTGCTTTGACATTCATTCTTCTGTTCTATCCTTTTATTTCAAAGCTGTGGTTTCGAAGGCACACACTGGTTGTCTATAACAGTGTAATCATGTGATTAATCCTAGTATACAACAACATAATCATTTGGTCTGTCATGATATATAGCAGTGTACTCATGTGGTGAATCCTAGTATACAACAACATAATCATTTGGTCAGTTATGATATATAACAGTGTAATCATGTGATCTAGTTCCGTGCGTATGATGTTCTCAGTTCCCCCATGGTACAGCACGAGTACTCTGCCACTTCGTCGGCACTTTCTTCTCAGTGTAAACTACAAAAGCTCGAAAATTCGGAATGCTCGGGGAACAGCCTCGGTCTGAAGTTTGAGAATTTTCCGGATTATGAGGTAATATCCTTACATTTCAAATTTAAGATGAAGTAAAGAAAAGATGACAGGGTGAGTTCTTCGGTTTATTCACTGGCAGACAAAGCATGCTTCGTGTGCTTCAAAAATAGCAGTTTTAAGAAAAATAAAATCAACACCTGACAAACTTGTAAACATAAACATTTTCACTACACATGAAAGAGCATGTAAAGCTTAAAGTTGTTATTAATAATGAACAGTATCACAGAAAATCCAAGTATATGAGTACAAGCAGAAGTTACATAGTGCTGTTGGGCCCTATATTTGTCGAAAAGTGGAGGACACTCTGCATTTGCAAAGCTTCCTCAGTGTTGCTAGCTTCCTCAGTGTTGATAGCTTCCCAATTGTTGCTAGCTTCCTCAGTGTTGCTAGCTTCCTCAGTGTTGTTAGCTTCCTCAGTGTTGTTAGCTTCCTCAGTGTTGTTAGCTTCCTCAGCGTTGCTAGCTTCCTCAGTGTTGTTAGCTTCCTCAGTGTTGCTAGCTTCCTCAGTGTTGCTAGCTTCCTCAGTGTTGTTAGCTTCCTCAGCGTTGCTAGCTTCCTCAGCGTTGTTAGCTTCCTCAGTGTTGTTAGCTTCCTCAGTGTTGTTAGCTTCCTCAGTGTTGCTAGCTTCCTCAGTGTTGTTAGCTTCCTCAGTGTTGTTAGCTTCCTCAGCGTTGCTAGCTTCCTCAGTGTTGTTAGCTTCCTCAGTGTTGCTAGCCTCCCCATTGTTACTAGCTTCCTCAGTGTTGTTAGCTTCCTCAGTGTTGTTAGCTTCCTCAGTGTTGTTAGCTTCCTCAGTGTTGTTAGCTTCCTCAGTGTTGTTAGCTTCCTCAGTGTTGTTAGCTTCCTCAGTGTTGCTAGCTTCCCCATTGTTACTAGCTTCCTCAGTGTTGTTAGCTTCCTCAGTGTTGTTAGCTTCCTCAGTGTTGTTAGCTTCCCCATTGTTACTAGCTTCCTCAGTGTTGTTAGCTTCCTCAGTGTTGTTAGCTTCCTCAGTGTTGTTAGCTTCCTCAGTGTTGTTAGCTTCCCCATTGTTACTAGCTTCCTCAGTGTTGCTAGCTTCCTCAGTGTTGCTAGCTTCCTCAGTGTTGTTAGCTTCCCCATTGTTACTAGCTTCCTCAGTGTTGCTAGCTTCCTCAGTGTTGCTAGCTTCATCAGTGTTGTTAGCTTCCTCAGTGTTGCTAGCTTCCTCAGTGTTCGTAAGTTCTGATGAACTACTGGAACATAGTCATGAAGAGACTAAATCATTATGTATTATATATATATATATCATATATATATATACACACACATAGACCCTTTGTCTCTTGGGTTTTATAGGTCACTGGTAGGTGCACAAATCCTTTGACGCTCTCAAACGCTTCTGAGCGAGATCCTAACAACAGCAATGATCCGTGACTGAATTGTTTTTTTTTTTTTTAAATATAGTAAATTTCAGCAAAAAATTATTTCATTAAACGGCAGGTCTAGGTGTTGTTATATTAATATTTAGGTTTCATGAAACAAAGTATGAGGATTTCATTAAAATTTGTCCGTTGGATTTTTTTTCTTTAATTAAACTTATTAATATTTTTATCTTTCTTTGTTTTTACATTGTTCATATTTTGCCGCGACCCTCGCACACTTACTTTCAGAACTGGCGACCTTAATTTAGTCGCGACCTGAGGTTTGGAACCCTTGCTTTCAAGGCTTGGTGGAGCCTGAAAATTAGCGAGCACCAAAAGCTTAATCTCTCGTCTCACATGAAGTATCAGCCCGCCATACATAAAGGTTTCTCTTGTTGCCACCGTTTTTTTACAGACATACTTTTCTAGCAAACCATTGTTTTAGTAGGATTACAAATTTGACCGTCAAAAGTCGTCCAAAGTGAGGTTTCCAAAAAGTTTATGCTCTTGGGTGGTCGGGAATTCTGGCATTCAGATATTCAGACATTTACTATAAGTCGTTTTCTGAAACTTCAGTCACTCAAGGGGAAGTAATTTCTCTACAAATGACCCACATTCAATTCAGTTTCATAGAGAATCGTAAAGAACAGTTCTGAAACTAGTTACTGAAAATTGAAATGGAATACAATACAAATAACACATCTTAAATGTAGATATTGTTGAAGAGAGAGAGAGCGTTTTTCAAACTTTGTTTTCTCCCTTTCCTGTTTGGTGTTCTTGAGAATTTGTTATAAATAACGTTGGATGTACCAAAAGGATTGTGTATGTTTTTTTAAATCATTATTCACGTTCACTCGCAAGTGTTACATATGTAATAGTACTCTTCCCAATGTATATTATCAGGCAACTATCGTTTGTAATATTATCACGTGTAGCGTGCTCAGCTAAACGTGCATTGAAGATGACCATTTATTTCACATTATAATCATGATCATTTATTTCACATTATAATCATGATCATTTATTTCACATTATAATCATGATCACTTATTTCAGATTATAATCATTATCATTTATTTCACATTATAATCATGATCACTTATTTCAAATTATGATCATGATCATTTATTTCACATTATAATCATGATCATTTATTTCATATTATAATCATTATGGAGAAACTTTTTTCAGCCACACCTGCAATATAAACTGAAATACATGCATCAGTTTTGTTTATTCTTTATGTGTTGTATGTTAATTTAGAATTTTCTGCGAATTTTTAACACTACCGTTAAACTTAATGCGTAAGCAGAGCTTCAGAAAAAGAGACAATTCTGAAATAAAAAATGTCAATTTAAGTGGATGAACCATTTATTTTCCATTCTTTCTGTTCTTTGATCTTCATTCAAATGTATCCACTGCATTTTGGTGTCAAACGAAGAAGAAGAAGAGGTGAGTGAGTGAGTGAGTGAGTGAGTGAGTGAGCGAGCGAGTGAGTGAGTGAGTGAGTGAAATGCCAGCTTGACTGGCAAGCAGCTTATGTCGCGAAGAAGACCAAGAAAGCCAACGACACACTGAACGGGCACTCTCTCTCTCTCTCACTCTCTCTCTCTCTCTGAACCTTAAGTGCCTAGGGCACATGGGGCTTCCGCAAGGGTTTTCCACAAATGCCTGTCCTTTGCCTTTTTTTCTGCTCTTGCCCAGGTGAGCCCCTATTGCTCAACATCCTTTCTGTTGTTCTTCTCCATGTCTCTTTTGGTCTACCCTTACTTCTGTTCCCCTGTGGTGTCCATCTTAGTGCTATTTTTGGTAGTGAGTTGTCAGTCATTCGGAGCACATGTCCCAACCATCGCCAGCGTCTTTCCTCAATAATTGTTGTCAGTGGCTTCATCTGCATTTCTGCCAACAAGATGTTATTTCTTATGGTGTTTGGCCAAAATATTCTTCTAATTCTCCGTAAACATTTAGTCTGGAAAGAATTCAACTTGTTTTCTATGGTTTTGGTGATTTTCCAGCATTCACTTCCATAGAGTAGTACACTTAGAACATTACTCTTAAATATCCTGATTTTCGTATTCATGCTTTGTTTTTTTTTATTTCCATATAGTCTGCAGCACTACAAAAGCCTGGTTTGCTCTAGTAAGTCTGCTGTTGATGTTCTCTGTGCTGTCTCCATTTTCTACTACTCTACTGCCAAGGTATACAAATTCATTGACCTCCTCTACTAACTTGTTATCTACTCTGAGTACATTTCTGTTGTTCACATTTTGCTTCATTAACTTTGTCTTTCCTACGTTGATCTTTAGTCCTATGTTGTTTGCATTCTGAGTTAGCTTGTTTATTTTATCTTGCATATCTTTGTGGCTGCTTGATAGTAGACAAATGTCGTCCGCAAAGTCAAGGTCCTCCAGCACTGTGTCAAGGGTCCATTGTAATCCTCTGCGTTTGTCTGATGTTGCCTCCTTCATTAATCAGTCTATTGCCAAGATAAATAATGTTGGTGATAGTATACATCCCTGCTTCACTTCTGTTTGTACCCTAAAGCTGTTGGAGGTATGTTCTCCACAGATCACTTTGCACTGAAGACCTTCGTATAGGGCTTTGATAACATTCACTATCTTATGGGGGAGGCCATGCCATCTTAGGATTTTCCACAGTGCATCTCTGTTAACACTGTCAAAGGCTTTCTCAAAATCTACAAGCAATGCATATGTTGTGCTATGCCACTCATTTGCCTGTTCTAATATTTATCTAGGTACAAATATGTGGTCTATGCATGATCTTCCTTTCCTAAATCCTGCCTGCTCTTTCCGAAGTTTTCCCTCAAGTGCTGGTACAATTCTGTTGATGATTATTCTGCAAAATACTCTCCCTTACTTCACTTATTGTTATTGGTCCTGTATTGATGTTTAGTTCCGTTTTTGCTTCAGATATGTCTGTTATTTGTGCTGCTTGTGTTCTGTTTAGTAGGGTGTTAAAGTGTTCCCTCTATCTTTCAATTTTTTCTCTTTCTCCACTGACCAGTTGTCCATTTTGTGTTCTTACTGCACTCTCACATCTTGTGCTGAAGTTACCTGTCATCTGCTTTGTGATTTTATATATGGTTTTCATGTCATTTGTATATGCTGCTTTCTCTGCTGCTTCTGCTAAGTTGTCATAGTACTGACGTTTATCTTGACGGCATGATTCCTTCACTTCTTTGTCTTTTGTGCATAATTACTTAAAACTCGTTCTTTAAGCCGTTGTGATTTGGTGTTCAGTAATTTTTTCTTGATTTCTTTTCTTTGCTCTATATTTTTCTATGTGGTCGTGCTTATCCATTCCTCTTTTCTCCGTTTCCGATATCCCAGCACTTCTTTTGGTGTTTCCTGTAGTGTTTTATTGAACTCTAGTATGGTCATTTCTGCTTCGTCTTGTAGGACACTGAAGCGGTTCTTAAGTACTATTGAGAATTCATTTCTTGTTTGCTGGTCTTTCAGTTTTGCTGTATCAAAACGTATCTTTCTGTGTTCTCCGATTTTGGCTTACCTTAATTTTAGTTTTATTTTTGCTACCAGAAGATTGTGATCACTTCCTACATCTGCTCCTTTCCTTGCTCGCACATCTTGTAGTGACCGTTTCCACTTGTTGTTTATCAGTATGTGATCGATTTGGTTTTCTGTGGTTTTATCTGGGGACCTCCAAGTCACTTTATGGATATTTTTATGTTGGAAAATTGTCCCTCCAATGGTCATCATGTTTTCTTCACAGAAACTGCACAATCTTTCTCCATTTTCATTTATTTCTCCAATTCCCTCTCTTCCCATGATTCTTCTTCTATCTTCATTTCTTTCACCTACTTTTGCATTGAAGTCGCCCAAGATGAGTAGCATATCACGCTTGGGTATTGTTTCTACTGTGGCTTGGAGGCTGTTGTAAAAATCGTCTTTTAATTCCTCTTCAGCTGCTTCTGTTGGTGCATAACAAACTATAACAGACAGCTTCGTGAATCTTGAGTTGAAGCGTGCATATAATAATCTCACATTTATTTCAGCAATGCTCTTGATGCTTCTTTTGTTATAATCAATGCTACTCCTTCTTCATGATGATCTTCTTTACCTGACCATATTATTGTATCTTATGTGTGCTGTGTTGTTAATTTCTTTCTGCCTTGTCCTGTCCATCTTGCTTCTTGTATTCCTAGTACGTCTAGTTTGTATCTGTGCATTTCCTTGATGGTTTGTGCAAGTTTTCCAGTCTGATTAAATATTCTTACATTCCAGCTGCCTATTTGCATCTTGTGTTTAGGTTCCAGGAGGTCTGCAGTCGAACTGGGGACTTCCAGTGGCTGGCTTTCATCCACAACCTTCATGAGCTCAGTTTCCTGATAAGCATTTCTCCTTCCACCTGCATTTTTTTTTTTTCTTTGCATCTGTTTCTGTAGCAGTCTGATAGTTGTTTTTTGTTTTTTACCAGATAGGGTTGCTGGCCCTGTGCCGAACCCTCCTTAGTCGCCTTTTACGATAATGCGTGGTAGGGTACAGTGGTCCTATTCTTTGCAGATCCCGGGTACAACACGGGGGGGGGGGGGGGGAACGGGCACTAGACTAGTAATTTAACAACGGAAACGAGCTTGAGAATCACACGTCTTAACAAACCCCGAAACAAGGTGGGGGCAGCTGATCTCTGATGTACTGGCCAGTTCAAGGTTCAGTTGATATCTGATGTACTGGCCAGTTCAAGGTCCAGCTGATCTCTGATGTACTGGTCAACTCAGGTTCACCTGATCTCTGATGTACTGGCCAGTTCAAGGTTCAGTTGATCTCTGATGTACTGGCCAGTTCAAGGTCCAGCTGATCTCTGATGTACTGGTCAACTCAGGTTCACCTGATCTCTGATGTACTGGCCAGTTCAAGGTTCAGTTGATCTCTGATGTACTGGCCAGTTCAAGGTCCAGCTGATCTCTGATGTACTGGTCAACCTCAGGTTCACCTGATTTCTGATGTACTGGTCAACTCAGGTTCAGCTGATCTCTCATGTACTGGTCAACCTCAGGTTCACCTGATCTCTGATGTACTGGCCAGTTCACGGTTCAGCTGATCTCTGATGTACTGGTCAGCCTCAGGTTAAAACAAACAATTTATTTCCAGGAAACACCGCGTGGGAAAAATGACATGACCTTGTCATAGTTATAGTTTCTGAACTTAGTGACCACGTCATGTCACAGATACCAGTCGTCTTGTCTCCTACCAGCCGGAGAGATCAATGAAAGGAAATTATAACAATGTGTTTTCAAAGAGTTTAAATGCAATGTATTTATAGCTTACTTCTGACTTTTGTTTAAGCTACAGTCAACCAAACATGACCCAGTCATACTCATTCATTCATTTGCACGTCCCTTGCTGAACTTTGGCTCCCTAACAGCACTCCTGTAGGCCTCTCGGTTGTGAGCAAGATGGCCTGCTGCTGATGCATCCATTTGCAGATCATCAACGATGTCTTGCAGCCATCTTCGCCTTGGTCTTCCTCTCTTTCTTTTTCCCATTATGTACCCTTCCAATACGGTCTTCTCTAGATTATCATGATGTTTAATGTGTCCAAAATATTTAAGTTTCCTTGTTTAACCTTTTTTTACTAGCCAGCCTTCTTCCATTTTAAGTTCTCGTAGTATAGATAAATTTGTTCTTGTTTGTGTCCATGATATTTGAAGAACTCATCTGTAGCATTTACATTCAAAGGCATTTATGTGTTTCTCAGATGTTTTGTTAAATGACCAGGTCTCACAGGCATATGTTGCAATGGGAAAGATGCACGCCCTTAAAAATCTTACTTTTGTAGTTCTGTCTGTTCCTCTCCATAGATTCTTTAGTTGTTTTACTTTCTGAAGAGCCATAGATGTCCTCCTTTTAATTTCCCTCAGTGTATCTCCAGTATTAGTTAGCAGTGATCCAAGATATTCAAAACTCTCCACTACTTCCAGCTTTTCCTTATTGATACATATTTCAACTGCCTTATTTCTTTTGTCAGTTGTCATCAGTTTAGTTTTCTTCGCATTAAGATAGAGGTTGTGCTCTTCGCTGTTCTTATGGACTGACATAATTAGTTTTTCCATTCCTTTTTTGTATTGTGGACAGTAATACTATTTCATCAGCATATCTAATCTCTGGTATTTCATAACCTCCAAT
Organism: Achatina immaculata; assembly: GCA_009760885.1. Lineage (NCBI taxonomy): Eukaryota > Metazoa > Mollusca > Gastropoda > Stylommatophora > Achatinidae > Lissachatina > Lissachatina immaculata. The sequence continues at coordinate 45,369,108 of CM019697.1, forward strand.
TGTTATGGCATCGTAATATTCTTTGTCTACATCTTCTCTGACATTCCTCATTATATTTTCAATATACAAGTTAAATAAGTAGGGTGACAATATGCACCCCTGACGGACCCCTTGTTTTATGTCAAACCAAGTTGTTATTTCACCATTTATTCTTACTACTGCTTGTTGGTGATATTAACAACAGTGATATTAATTGTATCAAATGTGTTGGAAATTCCATTTTTTCCATTATTTCCCAAAGTTTCTGGTGTTGTATGCAATCAAATGCCTTTGAGTAGTCTATAAAAGATAAATATAGATTAACATTAAATTCTCTGCATTTCTCTATTATTAAACTTATATTGAATATATGATCTCTTGATCCTCTTCCTTGCCTGAAACCAGCTTGGACCATATTGATTTCTTCTTCTATTTTCTTACGAAGTCTACCCATTATGATTTTTAACAGAATTTTACTGGCATGACTAATCAGGGCAACAGTTCTGTAGTTCGTGTATAATTTCAGGTTACCCTTTTTTGGCAGTGGTATGAATACAGTTCTTTTCCATTCTTTTGGCCAAATACCTGAATGCCATATCTTTTTACATAGTGCATGATAGATTGTTGCACATTCCTTTCCTCCTGCTTTAATAAGTTCAGCTGTTATCTCTTCACATCCTGGTGATTTACCATTTTACAGATTCTTTATTGCCCATAAAACTTCTTCTATTGTCGGTTCGGGTTCTTTTTCCTTCAATAATAATTCACACTGTTGATTTCTGCTTTCATATTCAGTTGTTTCATACATTCCTCTGCAATATTCCTTCCATCTTTCTAGAATTTCCTCTGTCTCTGTCAAGGTATTCCCCACTTCATCAGAAGTTACATTTAGCTTAGGTGTGACATTTCTCCTCAATGTTTTCATTTCTTTAAACATTTCACTATCTCTTCCACACTTCTGATGTCCTTCTACTCTTTCACAACAATCTTGTATGTATTGGTTTTTTTTTCTTTTCTTATGTTTCTTCGTATTTCTTTTGTTAAAGATTTATATTCCTTTTTGTTGTTGTGTGTCACTTTCCATTGCGTCTTCATTTCTCTACATTGTTTTATCAGTTCTAGTGTGCCTGTTGTAATCCATGCAATCTTTTATGTTTTCTCTACTGGAACCACGTCTTTAGCTGTTGTTATTAAGATATATATGGCCTGCGTAGCAAGTTCATCTGGTGTCATCTCCTCCTGTACAGCCATCAGGATTTCGAGACGGTTCTTCACTTCTATACCATATTGTTCTGGTGTTTTTGTAAGATCAAAGCGAAGTGGTCTTGATCCCATAACTGTCTTTTTTATCTTTATCTTCATGTCTGCTATTAATAACTCATGGTCCGTGTCAAAATCAGCACCTTTATCTTTATTTTTATCTTCATGTCTCCTATTAATTAATAATTAATTAATATTAGCTATCATTTTAAAAGTATAATAATTATGTTAGAACGAAACGATTCATCATCATCATCATCGTCATCATCATCATCATCGTCATCATTAGCTGTTGTGCCGGTAGGCGTTGGCGGCCATGCTCCTGCATAGATCTCTATCTTTAATATTTTCCATCATTTTAGTTAGTGGCTTTTTTTTGGAAAATTGTGTAATAGTGTTGATGATCTGCAGTTAGATGCATCAGCAGCAGGGCATCTTGCCTACAACCGAGAGGCCTACAGGAGAGCTGTTAGGGAGGCAAAGTTACGCAGGGAATATACAAATAACTGACTGTATAGTGTTAGAATACTTCACTATTATTATTATTATTATTAATTATACGGCCTTTGAGGTGAGTATCACACCTTGCGCTGCATCGAGCAGTGTTAAAGCCAGGTAGTTTCTCTTTGGGGAAGTGAACATTAATAGCCTGCCGATGTCTTGTGCACACAGAGGTCAGCCCCAAAATCCTCTTTTGAACAGGCTGGGAAACACTGACCGCGAGAACACTGACTACTGGGGCTCGGTTCTCTCTGGGTGACGGGGCTCCCCTGGGTTAAATTCTGCCCTCAAACTCCCACTGGGGCAGAAAGCCGGTGCTTGATCTATTTACCGCTCATAGAAAATACAGGAAGAAAAGACGGACTGATAGAAATGGAAGTGGCATTTTAAGTGAAAAACAATTGAAACAGAAAGAGCACTCTACAGCACGATTGTCCTCCCAACTTTAAGCTATCAGCGTCAAACACTGGACACTAACAGCCAAACGCAAAAAATGAGATGTTTGGAGGATGCTACATGTGACTAGAAGAGACCAAATATGAAATGGCTCCATCGGAGCAGAGGTTTGAATAAGACCAGTTTTACACTATGTCCAGAAATAACAAGTCAAATGTTTTGGCCACATTGCACGGCTACTGCCAGATAGTATTAACACACACACACACACACACACACACACAACATTCACACTTTGATCTGTAGGTAACAGAGGAAGAGACGGCCCACCAAGAGATGGAGAAGAAAATTACGTGAGCTTTATATATCTCATTACATAAAGCAAATTGTCGAGTCCTATCAAAACGTCTATTTGTCCCCTCAACACTGAAAGGTATCAGAGGAAGTAGACAAGACAAGACCAGAGTTAGGCTATCCAAGATTTTTTTTTCCTCCTGGCCTTCCCATGCCTCTCATATCATTCCAGTTGTCATAATGTTGTTTAGCCCTTCTCCCTCTCTGTGTATGTTCAATGAATTGTGACCGTCGTTTTATTGTGGATATAAGTAGGCTTCACTCCACATCTGCTTGTGTTAGATGTTCCGTCTTTGTCATCCTCGTTGTCCATGGCACTCTGGAACATTCTTGGCGGAACAATTACTGGTCTGTTTCTTTTTTTTTCTGCTTTAATTCCAGGACCATTAAAAGAACGTATGAATACTTATACAGACTTACATTTTGTCGAACACTTATACATTCTTACATTCTATTGAACACTTATACATTCTTACATTCTATTGAACACTTATACATTCTTACATTCTATTGAACACTTATACATTCTTACATTCTATTGAACACTTATACATTCTTACATTCTGTTGAACACTTATACATTCTATCGAACACTTATATATTCTTACATTCTGTCGAACACATATATTCTTACATTCTGTCGAAGACGTATGCATTCTTACATTTTATTGAGCACTTATACATTCCTATATTCTATCGAACATTTATACATTCTTACATTCTATGTTCTTGGCAGTCTTCTGTGTCAGTTCTTTGTTTACCATGATTTATTTTGCTCTATGTATCTATACTTCTGGCGTGATACTCCGATACTTCCGGCGATACTTCGGGCGTGACGTGCAAGATGGTGGACGTTTTTTTAACGCTCTCGCCGGCATGCAGAAATCAGCGGAATTCCGCTTGATCTGTCACATATCATGTACCGGGAGTTGAACATAAGGCTAACAACCTTATTCTGGGACCTATCTAAAGGCGACTCCAGATGGGAAAAAAAGATATCGTTACAGAAACTCGCAGAGAAACCAACCGAGGAAAAATTAGCGAACTACTTTGCGAGCCCTATGTGACGTTTAACGGCACGGGAAGGATATAAGATAAGAAAGATGTATTCATGTCTCACTTGGCTCGTCCAATGCTTCCTTTACCCTGTTGAAGTCCCCATCAAAGTTATTCGTGGAAAGGATTCTCCTAATGTGATTTAACATAATACATAACGTTAACTTTAAAATATTACATTAACAATATCATATTAACACAGACAGTTACTATCTTACACTCTGTTTCCTTGAAGGTGGAGTGACACCTTGATTGGCTTAGAGAACGCATAAATATTGTAGAAAGTTTGCTTGAATTTGCTGCTCATTTTAAGGTAGAAAAACAAATTCACTGAAGAACTGATAGTGTCCAACAGAAATCTAAGCTTGTAAGAAAGGTGAAATAGGTTTCTATTGTAGCCCGCAAGTTGCACTTCTGGCACTAACTGCGTGATCCCACTGGCCACTTGGGCACTTGCCAGACATACAACGAACATGGTCGTGATTGTAGAAATAGTTTTTACCATCTGAATTTGTCTGCTTGACATGCCGTGACTTTTGTGATTTGGAAGAGGTGCTGTCTTCGGTAAAACTGTGAAGGTACGTGAACGTTTGGTTGTGATTATGAAAGATGCTTTTGTTTCTGAAGCAACATTTGGCTGCACTAGACTTTGTCTCCATTTTCTGGATAAGTGTAATTTCACAAACATTATAATGGTGGATATGAGAACTATAATCATGGCGGCATGCGCTAGAATCGAAGTCCCCACAAGTTCATTAAGATATTTCAAGAAAAGTTTCCCCAGCGATGTGTCGTAGTTCACGAACTTCGTGCTATTGTTTAACAAACTAACTTGGATAAAATAAATGTTAGTTTCGTAAGGAAGATGGAACACTTGATAAAAGATGAAGATAAAAACCATGGCTGCGACAGTCTGCTGTGGCTGAGTCAATGTCTTCATCTTATGTGGAATAAGCACACATAGAGCTCTTTCCACAGATACATACACAGTGATCCAACAAGCAGTTCTAGAGAAAACTACGTGCTGACATGTAATCTGACCAGTGGTCAAGGTTACACAGTTCCTTATTAGAAAGTGTTCACACTGCACAATTTTTTCTATGTAGAAACAACTTGACTGCGGCAATACAAAGAGGCAGCTCAAGAGATCTGCCACAGCTAGGGCAAAGAGAGAGACGGTGCTGCTGTCTGACGTCACGCCCTGCCTTACGAATACCCGTATGATGATGATGTTGGTGACCACGCCCAATACGCCAAAAGAAACAATCCCAGCGTGAATGATTGACAAACTAAAGTCTAGAATATCGTCGCTTACAAGCGGCACTATACGTTCTTTTCCTTGGTATACTAAATAACTTGAGCTATTCATTATTTAAAATCAAACTTATTTTCTAGTATTCCATTTCCAGCTTTTCCTTTTCGTTTAAAGAAAACAAAATTGCACAGTCAGATTTCAGCAACTAGATGTAGTCACATATAAAACATCTCACTGATGATCCTAAACAAAAGATTTAAACAATGAATAAAAAAAACATTTTTCTAAGTAATATCTATATATCTGTTTCGGTTCTTTATTCTTATGTAAACTACTTCTTTCCCACAACTGACATGTTTCTGTGCTCACTCACTTCACTCATCTAACAAAAAACAAAACAAGAAACAAGAAATGGAAAAGATACTAAGTTGTTGTAATTCTTTGAATACTATAATAAACATATCTATAGCAAAAATGTGGCTATATATTTCAGAAAAAAGATCAAAGCCGTTTAAACAAAGATCTATTCACAAACAATGTCCCCCATAAATGTAAAAAAAAAAAATGTCAGTCATCCTAATCATTCGTATTAGAAAACCACGCAACAATAGTGACAAATTAAATTCTTGTAGGAAAATAGGCTCGTCTCCGGCGATATCGATTATAAAATTTCCAGCTATTTTCCTAAAATACGCTTGCATTACAGATAGCGGGATTTCCCTTCTAACTGTACAGCTCAGAAAACCTTAAATTACACTAATGTGGCCAAAAATTGACCAAAATGCTGTACTCTTTGATCTAACTCTGTAACTATGTCTCTACCAGACTGTGTGGCTGCGATAAAAATTACTTTTACTCGCCCGTATCACAAAATTAGTGAATTACTGTGAATAAATCAATAAAATGGTTATTTAAGAATGTTCAAAGAATGTATTCGTCACTGCTAAACTCCAACATGATAAATTACGTCTTTACTAAATGTATGCATAATTTTATTCATCACATTTACTTTTACATATAATTTTTGGACTTCTAAAACGAGGCTGTTTTACTAGATCTCAGTGCACCAGCCAATCTGAGGTCTTGGCAGCTGTTTGCTGCGGAGTATATTTCTCGTGCCAGATAGAATTCACTCCCCTGCCTTTTGATAATTCAGATTAAATAATTTAAGTATAGGACATTTTTATGTTGTGTTAAGACTACTTTGATTTTGCTATTCTCGTGTATTCAGTTTCGTCCTGGTTTATCATCAGTTCCAATTTTTTTGGTTGTTGCTTCAGGTGCTTGAAGATTTTAGTGTCTTGTAAAGTTTCTACTATTATATCTTTATCGTCTGTATATCCTAATATTTTCCTTCTGTCATTGGTGATTTGTTCATCATCTCTTGTTCTCATAATTTTTCTAAAAGACCAGAATGAACAGAACTGGGGACAAGTTATCTTCTTGTCTTCAGATCTGTTGTTATTTGGAATGATTTTTCCTCTCCTGTTACATATCACCATATTTTCTGTGTCTACCATACATATTCAGCAGAATGTAGTCGTCTTGCTTACAACCGAGAGACCTAGAGAGCTGTTAAGAAGCCAAAGTTCCGGAAGGGACAAGCAAATGACTGACTAACCATACATATCTTAATTATTTTTATGAGTTTCCCTGAAATCCACCTTGGCCAGTCTCAAACAAGGGTATGAGAAAGAATGTATGAGTGTTGGACTTAGGGCCAACTATCCAATTCTGCAAAAGTACTTCAGCTTCGAAAACTTTAACAAGAGCTCAGCAGGAAGAAAAATTATTACTGGGAGAGGAAGAAACCTATTCACGAAAATCACTGACATGGGAATGTGAAACACAGAATTGTCTGGAAGCCACACAGCCGTCTTTCCTTCTTTCAACTAAGACAATCACTATCATCAGAACAGAAATGAGGAACTATAACCTAGGCCTACTCCAATTAAGAGAAGCCAGATGGGCAATGCAGACTGAGTACAGTTGAAATGCTTCTGTACTCAGAATAGAAGGAGAAAAACGCATCACACACACACACACACAAGGAGTGACACTGATGCTGTCAAAGGCAGCACAGAGATCACTCGTTTAATGGGAGGCCTATGGTCTAAGAGTAATAACAACAACCTCCTTCAGAATGAAAAAAAAATGAACGCTGTACAGTGCAATGCACCAACGAACGAAAGTGAAGAAAAACGAAATAACTATTCCTACCACAGGTTGCTGGCAATCTTTGAAAAGTATTCAACGAATGACTTCAATGTCCTGATAGGAGATTTTAACGCAAAAATCGGGAAGACCAACTCTGAAAGTCTAGACATAATGGGGGTGTTACGGTCTGGGAGAAAGGAACAAAAAAATGGAGAGAAACTTGTGCTCCTTCGCGGCACTACCATTCTGGTTTTTATTGGAGGCAGTATATTTCCTCACAAGATAATTCATAAAGCAACATGGGTGTAACCTGACCATACAACAGAAAACCAGACTGACAACATTTGTATAAATAAAAGGTTTAGGAGATCACTGCGGGATGCAAGAGTTAAAAGAAGAGCAGACGTGCCATCACATCATCATGTGCTAATTGCTAAGCTAAAACTTCAGTGAAAGAGAAACTAGACGGGAACACTAACAATATTCGTGAAATCTAACATCGACCTCTCAGAAAAAGCTGATAAATTTAAGACAGTACAAATAATAAATTTCAAGTCTAGCAAGAACTAGTAGAAAAGGAACGGACCCGAGATAAAAAATGGATAAATACAATAATTAATTATAATAACATGATTGACACTATCGTTGAAAATGAATTGTATTGATGATTTCAAAGAGTTTAAGCTGAAATCTATTGTCTTTTTAAAAAAAAAAACTATTGCCAACTCGAGATGACCCAACTCATACCAGCTATCATTTGCTCCTAGTGTGAAGAGGGCTGGCTTGATGGTTTAAACGCGGCCAGTTTGAAGGTCAAGTTTTCAGTTACCTTCGCATTTCTCGATGAGAGGGAGCGCTATCTGATCACGTGATATGTACGTCAGGTAAAGGGTGTAATGTGTTGGTTTCTTCATTGCTCGTAAAGCCATACAGCGGGGCTGCATGTGTCTACTAAGGGAGCTATTGTTGTTTGTCATATTCAGATTGTTTGTGCAGTTTATCATACTTGAAGTGATGTGCATATTTGAAATTGTGGCAAGGATCTCAGTTTTCTGCTCGCGCTGCCTCTTGTGTTAGTGAAGTCTCATAAACGTAAGTTTTCGTTAAGTCAGAAGTAAAGTGTTGTAAGCGTGCACTGTAAATAATACTCAGTGTTCATGTGTAAATAATGTTGTGGTAAGTAAATGATTAAGATATATGCATTTCATTAATTAACAATATTTCATTATTATTCCTCCATCTTTCAAGTATATATATATATATATATATATATATATATATATATATATCATCTTTCTGTGATTGACAGTGAAGTTTATGTTCCAGGCGTAGTGTGCACTCATTTGTCTCAGTGTGTTAATCAGTGTCAGGTCATCTTTCCTCATAGTGATATGTTTTGCTGCATTTTTTCTTTATTGGTATCATATTGAAGTCACATGGTTAGTTAATGCTATTCTTAAATCATGTCATGATGAATTAACGTCAATTTCATGGGCAGGACAAGTTCTGTGGATTTTGTTTTCGGCGGGAGGTGGGGGGTTACGTAAGTGGAGTGGGTATGTGGATCTGCCAATGTCGGGGTCACCCGCTAGTGAGCGATGGAAGAAGACTGACTAATCTCCATTGTATCAGATGTGAAAATGAGAACAGATAGTTGGAAGGGTAAATACGTTATTAAGGAGAACCATCAAGTGCGTGCATACTGGCTGTATGAGGTAGACTGCACAAGTATATACATGTAACTTATGTTGGTTGTATTGGTTCACAGCCACTTGTTGTGCGTGTTATCTGTTATCTCTTGTGGTCTCTAGTGGCGTTTAGTTTTGTTAATAAATTTTACTTATGTTGCTTTGCCTTGATAAAATAGATCTTGTGAGTATTATTTTGTTTTGTTGGTGATGACAGAGATGAATGGGAGGATTGATAACTCCAGAGGAATTTAACAGACGTGAACATCAACTATGAGGGTAAAGAATGTGGGTTGGATATTTGTCGAGAGGGAGCTGTAAAGGAGGATGTGCCAGGCACTATTGTACATTCCTCCTTACTGCAGGGCAGCACTGTGGCCAAGCTCCCAACTCAAAAGATGAGTAAAATATAAGGGGTTCAAGTGATAGACCTCGTCGCCTTCTTATAAACTGGTTCGACCATCCCCAACCCAGCTCGTCAAAGGTGGTGGATGGTGAAAGTCCTCCAGATATGGAGGATCCCTGTGAATAAGGATTTACCCAACAAACAGGCGCAGACCAACTGGCGGTAAACTCAGAGAGGTGGGGTAGTAGGTGGCACTGCTACTCCTATAAAGTGCCTCAGGTGCTGAGTGAAGGGAATACCAGGAGGATAAGAGCCGCCTTAAAACCTCTCGCTCCCGCTGCCTTGCGGGTAGGATAGGGAGTACAAAGGCTAGCGGAGAGTCCGTACACAAACCGGAGGAAGGCAACGGGAAACCACTGTTACAGCTCCCAAGAACAATTATGCTTATTCAGAGTAATAGATTTGTCATGAACGACGTTAATGGATCTTCCTCTGGAACAGCCTCGTTCGGTAGGGTAGCTCACGAGCCACAGGTGAGGACAGATCGTCATCAAGCTACTAGTGGCAAAACTAACAAGTTCAAAATAGCAACATGGAATGTTAGAATTTTATTCCAGGCTGGAAAATTTAAAAATGTAAAGAGGGAAATGGAAAGGATGAAGATCAACATATTAGGAATGAGTGAAGTTAGATGGACAGGTGCAGGGAAGATAAACTCTGATAAATATGCAATAATATATTCAGGAAGTGAGAAACGTGAACGTGGAGTAGGAATAATATTTGATGAACAAACAGCAAGGACAATTGTAGGATATTTGAACATCTCGGACCGAGTCTGCTAGCCCAACTGAAAAGACAACCAATAAACATAAACAAGTGTACGTTCCAACATCTGAAAGTTCTGAAGAAGATGTACAGCTATTTTATAATGACATAGAGACAACCCGAAAACACACAATGTCACATGAAGTTACTATAGTCATGGGAGATTTTAATGCCAAAATTGGTAAAGTAAAAACTTCAGATATCGGTGGTGACTATGGACTAGAGGTAAAGGAATGAAAGGAATTACATAGGTAATAAATTAATTGAATGGGCAAGAATACACAGCATGGTTGTAGGAAACACCTGGTTTAAACAACATCCCCGAAGACTGACAACGTGGTGCAGCCCAGACAAAAAGACTTTTAACCAGATAGACTACGTATTAATCAGCAAACGACATCGGAATGCATTACTGACAACAAAAAGCATGCCAGGAGCCGACTACAATAGTAACCGTGACCCACTCTGTGGAAAAATTAGAATAAAGCTAAAGAAAGCAGGCAGAAAAGTGAAAAGCATCAAACTGAATACAGACCTCCTTTAAAATGACCAGGAACTGCGAGAACAATTCAAAGTTATTATAACAAATAGATACAATGCAATAGCAAAGATAAATAGTATAGATGAACAATGGGAAATGTTAAGAGATTCTATCCACAAAACTGTTAAGGAGATAATACCACCGAAAAAAAGAAGCCTTAAAAATAAATGGATGACAGACGACATCTTAGAACTGATGGACAAGAAGATGAGGAGTAAAAATAACCAAGAAACATATAGCAAGATAAATCAAGAAATAAGACGCAAATGCAGAGAAGCAAAGGAAGTGTGGTTAAATGAACAGTGCAGACAAATAGAAGACTCTCATAATAAAGACAGCAAACGAATTAGTGAACTGACAGTCAGAAAAACAAAATATACCACAGGATGCCTGAAATCAAAAGAAGGGTAAAATGTTAATGGGAAAAGAAGACATTGTGGACAGGTGGACAGAGTACATCGATGAGCTATATGGAGGAGAAAGACCAGAACTAACACCAGATACTGAAAACTGTGATGGACCACCAATACATGAAGATGAAATCATAGATGCCATCAAACACATTACGAAAGAAAAAGCGACTGGGCCTGATAATATAACAACAGAAGAAACAGAGGCGCTAGAGGAGATAGGAATAAAAATAATAATCAAGTTACTGAACGACATTTACAACATTCGTTATATTCTCAGTGAGCTGATTAATACCACGTTTATAGCACTACCAAAGAAACCAGGTGCAAAGGAATGTGATGACCACCAGACTATCAGCCTCCAATCTCACATAACGAAGCTACTTCTGAGAATAATTATGAGAAGAACAAGGAAAAAGATAAAAATGGAAATAGCAGATGAACAGTTTGGATTAGTTGAAGGAAAGGGAACACACAATGCCATTTATGCTTTACGAACACTAACAGAAAGAGCTTTAGAAGTACAGAAAGATCCTTAATTATGCTTCGCTGATTACATCAAAGCATTCGACAAGGTGAAACATAATGAAATTATTAAAATGCTTGAAGACATCAATATAGACGGCAAAGACTTGAGGACTGTAAAACATCTATATTGGTACGAAGAAGCAGCAATTTGAGTTGAAAATAGAACTGGAAAATATCAACCTATAAAACAAGGAGTGCGACAAGGATGTGTACTATCTCCAGACCTTTTTTCTCTGTACAGCGACAATATTCTAAGAACAATCATCACAGAACCAGGCATAAAAATTGGAGGATACAATATTTACAACCTTCGGTATGCTGACGACACAGTACTGATAGCTGAGAACCAACAAGACCTGCAAAATCTCTTGGATAAAGTCGCCAAAGAAAGTGAACAGAAAGGCCTTACTTTGAACATCAAAAAGACAGAGACTATGGTTATATCTAAGAAACAGAATCCATCAACATGCAGTATAAAATTAAACGAACTGTTCTAAAGCAGGTGCAGAAATTCAAAAACCTTGGAGCAGTAATAACTTCAGATGGGATATGTAGAACAGAAATTAAGAACAGAATAGGCCAAGCAAAGATTGCATTTCAGTGAATGAGAAACATATTATCCAACACATCCTTATCAATGAATGTTAGAAAACGAGTCCTAAAATGCAATATTGAACCTATCTTGTTATATGGAAGTGAATCATTAGGTAGGTCTGCACAAAAATCATTGGAAGCAGCAGAAATGTGATTTATTAGAAGAATGTTGCGAATCCCCTGGACAGCAAAAATAACTAATGAAGAATGTATGAGAAGAGAAGGAGAGACAAAAGAAAATCGTGTACAAAAAAAAAAAAAAATAAAGGAGAGCCAATGTACTTTCATAGGACATGCAATGAGAAGATGGGACATTGAAAATATTATAGCAACAGGAAAAATAGAAGGAAGAAGATCATGAGGAAGACCAAGAGAAATGATACTGGACAGTCTGACGGGATGGTGTGAGAGGAGATCACCAACTGAGCTGATGGCCTGCATGAAGGATCATGTAATCTGGAGAAGCATAATAGCCAACGGCAGTCGGCATGGCACCTGATGTTCATGATGATGATGATGATACCCTCTTATAAAAGCACACAATAATTAATGTATAGGCATATAACTATACACAAAGCACTGCAGTAAAGCTGTGATACCAAAATGTATAAACTAGGAAAATAGTAGGAACAGTTTTATTATTTAACGATAATACACTTGTGACGTTTAGTCGCTAGCCTCTGTCAAAGAAAAACAAACAGGATGAAGAATCAGAGAATTGAGCTCCTATCAAGGACACACAGGCAATTGTGGTTCTGTGCTGTTCCAGAAAATGAGATAGATCATTTGCAACTTTTCATTAATGTTTTTCATTTTTTATTGATTGTTTAACATCAAATGAATGTGACTCTGTACTTTGTCTCCTCTCTCTGATTCTTCTCCTCTTTGTTTTTGTTTGACAAAGGCTCAGGCAGAAACGCCACGACTGTGTAACCGTTAAATAATAAAGCTGTTTCTACTTTTTTCCTAGTTTATACATTTTTATAAAAGCACACTGTTGATAATATACTCGTATAACTCTATAATAAGCTACTAACTTAGTAGTAGGAGTAGTAGCACAAATAATTATTTTTTACACTAGCACAAACCAATTCATCATCATCATTAGCTGCCATGTTCCCCCTGGGAACAACTGTGTTAAGAACACACTTATCTTAACATAGTGTTTGTAAGACAGGAAACATAGATCTGTTTGCTTAAAAACTCTGACCTACTTCTGTAGTCCAGAAACTTGTAGCAATCAACACTAATTGTAATTGTTATTTTTGTAAAATGTAACGTCAGGTTGGTGGACGGATGGGGACATGGAGATCTCTGGCGGGGACGAGGGAAGTCTGGTGTGAAACCAATGAATCCAGGACGTGACAAGCCTATGGGTCTTTACAACAATGGCTATCAGAATGATGTAAACAAAACAGAGCCAGTAAACTATAGGTGGCGGGGAATGGATATCGTTGAAGCACTCATCAGGTTCCTCATCTCAAAGTCGGAGTGTCTTTGTGGAACTGTCTCAAAACCATCTGACATGGAAAAGGGACTTACATACAGCCACCAGAGGCTGGAAAACAAAGTTTTGGCCAGATCGGCCTACACCACTGTCTTCATGCCAGTCCGAGCAAGACCACAGTCTGCCCTAGCAAGGAAAGGTGCTGAAGTCGGAGTTACCCAGCCAAAAGGTGCATCGCAAAAATCAGGGTAACACGCATTATCGCTAATGAAATGTCTCTATCTGCAGTTTTCAAACATGGTGCTCGCCCTGTGAAGACTAACCAGGCAGGTGCAGTGCCGGGCCCCCTGCCCCGAAAGCGTCCACCCAATGCTACTGGAGGTCCTCTCAGTTCGTCTTGTGGAGCCAGGAGACATGAGAGTAGAACTACTGGGCAAAAAATACAACGAAAGAAAACTGCCAAAAAGCAAGAACCTAAAATAATGCAGTGGAATGCTGAAGGTATTAGCAGTGTTAGAGATGGCTATAGCAAAAAGGTGGAACTAGAGAACATACTTTTTGCAGAGCAGGTAAGTATATGCTGCATAAGGAGACACACCTAACCAAAGATGCCGCCTTTAAAATCAGAGGCTACCAGTGTTTTAGATCAGACCGACAGGACAGAATAAAAGGAGGAGTACTCACACTTGTTAAGAATAACATCAGTGCATGTCAGGTGGGAATGTACATGAAAGGAGCTGAATACCAGATGATCCATCTAAAAAGTAATAATATAGATTTCCACCTCCTTAACTATTACTGTCCTAATGACCGCCCACTTGCTTTAGAAACAATCCCACACAAAGAGAGACTGATGGTCTGTGACGATTTTCACAGCCATTCCCAGAGCTGGGGCTATGACCACATAGACAAGAGAGGAGAGGAAGTTGAGAGCTGGCAGGATGATAATGGACTTCTCCTGATCAACCAGCCAATGGATCCCCCGACATTTTACTCAAGGGCTTGGCATACAACCTCAACACCAGATCTGGCATTCCACTCTCCAGATCTGAAGTGGAACATTACATGCAAAGTTGGAAAACAAATTGGAGGTAGCGACCATCGACCAGTCTTCCTGACAATAGAAAATGAACTCATTAACACCAGTAGCCCTCTCCCCAGATGGAACTATAAAAAAGCAAACTGGACAATGTACAGACATCGTACAGGTATCCTGGTAGGACAGCTGCCCATAGAAGATAAGGATATTAACAGCATAGTGAAGGAATTCAATGCTTGTATCCTTCAGGCAGCCCGTGAAACCATTCCCAGAGAAGCTCGTAGGGACTATAAACAATATTGGTCTAGTGAGCTGGGAAAACTCCATAATGACGTGGAAACAGCTCGAAAGCAAGCAGAAAATAGACCATGCCAAGAACACCACAATAATTACCAACATTTTAAGGCCAAATTTCAGAGAGCAAAGCTGCAAGCCAGACGGGAAAGTTGGAGAGAGAAAACAGAGTCCTAAACTTTGAAAAGGATGGAAGAAAACTGTGGAAACTAATCAAACAGTTAAATAATGAGAGTACTGGAAGAAGTACAAAGATTACACTAATAGAGGATGGGAAAACTCTTACAGGTAAGCAGGTAGCAGATCACTTTGCTCGCATGTTTGCACAGGACTGCAACATTGATATCCATCCAGAGGAAGAGCGTACAGTGCGCACTGACCCACAGAAAGAAGAGGAACAAGTCAGAAAAGTGGAGGTCATGGATGCACCAATCACACGCAGCGAGTTAGATCTAGCAGTCAGTAAACTGAAACCAAGGAAATCACCAGGACCAGATTCCAATGAAATGATCAAGAACCTGGGAATGGCAGCAATGGGAAAGCTGTTGGATATTTTCAATATGTGCTGGAGCACAGGTAAGTTACCTCAAATCTGGAAGGAAGCAAGCATGGTACCACTGCTAAAGCCAGGGAAAAACAGTGATACTGCCTCCAGCTACAGGCCAATCAGTCTCACTAGCTGCCTATGCAAAACGATGGAACGCATCATTGACCTGAGGCTAAAATGGTACCTAGAAAGTGAAAACCTTCTCGTTCCACAACAAGCAGGATTTAGGCAGTACTACAGTACGGAAGATCAAGTGACTTATCTCTCTCAAGAGATTGAGGACGCATTCCAAGAGAAAAACCTTGTTCTAGCAGCATGGATAGACCTGAAGAAAGCCTTTGATAAAGTATGGAAAAAAAGTCTGCTGTGGAAACTAAGAAACTGCAATGTGAATGGAAGACTGTACAACTGGATAAAGTCCTATTTACACAATAGAAGAGCTAGAGTAGTAATGGATGGACACAAAAGCCAGAAAGTACTGCTGCGACACGGTGTACCACAAGGAGGAGTCCTTTCACCTACACTATTCCTTGTATTCATTAATGACCTGGTCAAGGAACTTCCCTATGGAATCAAAGCGGCACTGTATGCAGATGATCTGGTCATGTGGTGTACAGATGAATATGCAACATTTGCTACACAAACTCCAAAGAGCAGCAGACATCTTGACATTATGGACAAACAAATGGTGTGTAAGTATAAATACAGAGAAATCGAGTACCACTCTGTTCACTCTCTCATCTAAACAGAAAGCAGGTAAGATCTTTGTAAATGAAATATCCTTAAGGATAGACAACCAACCCACTTACTTAGGAGTGACTCTTGACTCAAAACTGACGTGGAAGCAACACATCAACATTGCAGAAGAAAAGCCAGAAGAAAACTAGCCATATTAAGAAAATTGAGTGGAACCACATGGGGAGCTAGTGAAAGAATCCTCAAGAATGTATATCAGCAAAGTATTCTACCACATTTAGAATATGGCTCAACATCTTGGTGCACAGCATCAAACACTACGCTGCATAATCTAGACAAGGTACAAAATCAGTCACTACGGATTATCACAGGTGCCATGAGGTCCACACCAATAGTAGAAATGCAGAAAATAGTTGGTGTTCAAGCACTAAAGGAACGTAGAGACACAAAGATCATGACCATGGGAGAGAAATTCCTCAGCTCTATAAGCCATCCCCTAAAGGAGAGATTCAATAACTTGGCACTGAGACGGCTTAAAAGAAGCAGCTTCATTCATCAGGTCAAGCGTATGCGTAAGCTGATACCTGACCTTCCAACTGTAGTTGCTCCATTATCATCTGTACCAGAGCATACACTATGGAAAGAAGCAGATTATACACAAATAACTATTCAGACTGAAGTGAAAAGTGTGCAGAATGGTGAGATTCAGAGTAGTCTTGTAAGATCAACAGCCACACTTCTAGATGATAAATATCCATGTGACACATGGGTACGTGTGTATACAGACGGATCTGCACATAATCCCATAAAGAATGGAGGTGCAGGAGCACATATTGAATATCCAAACAACACCACTGACAAGATTACCACACCCACTGGAAAATACTGCAACAACTATGATGCAGAAGTTAGAGCAGTTAGTGCTGCAGTTGAAAAAATATCAGACTCCAGAATTGATACATCTCCCGTAGTGGTTCTAAGGACTGCAAATGCGCCTCAAACAGCCTCTGGCAGTCAAGTCCAGCTCCTGGCCTTCCCGTGGCAGAACTGTTTAAACTGACAGGAGAAGGGGCGAGGGCGAATATCTGGCGCCTGAAAACCAGTTACTTAGGGTAGATGAGTGGCACGTTTGGTAGCTCATCTGCCGCTGTTGGCGAGATTTTTCAGCTGCCGTGCGTGGAGCTGTGCTCTTCCCGGCCAATGAAGAAAGGTACAAATGAGGTTGCCGCGCAGCATCACTGCGGAAAAGGTGGTAGAAAGGATAAAGCGAAGCAAACAGTCAAATCATGGCACCTCTGGTCTGGAGGTCGGCTACGTCCTGAGTGCAGTCATGTCGGGTGAAATGCATGAACCGGCTTGTCTCACTGCTGGCGAGACTCTTCATATGCCGTGCGTGGAGTGAAGCTCCTCCCGGTTAAGGAAGTAAATGCGGAAAAGAAATAAAGGTTGCTGTGCGGAGCCGATGGGAAAAGGTGGTGGGAAGTGACGTTTAACCGGTATGTCCAGTAGTATCGCTACGAGAGCTATACCACGGCACCTCTGCTCTAGAGGCCGCCCACGTCCGAAATACACCTACACTGGTGAAATATGCCTAAACCGGCACACACCAGGGGTGGAACTTGATGGCTAGACATGTCATGCCACCTCCGCTCTAGAGGTCGGTAACGCCTGATAAACACCCATACTGGTGAATTTTGCCTAAACCGGCTCATACCAGGGGTGAATCTTGAAGGCTATGCATGTCACAGTAGCTCTGCTCTAGAGGTCGGTCCCGTCCCAAACACGCCCATACTGGGATAATGCCTAAACCGGCTCAACCCAGGGGTAGAAGTCACTAGTGGCGAGGATTCGTCCTCCTGGACAAAAGCTCCATCCTGGTCACAATTAGGAAGGGTAGCGGCCACGACCGCAAAATGCTGAAGTCGGAGACACTGGACCAGGGAAGTCTAGATAGGCAACCACCTCTCACCCGGCGGGGATGTTTGCGTATCCTAATCACGCTGAGGTTTTCCGGTGAGAAAGTCCAACCCTGGACTGGATGGGCAACCACCTCTCACCCGGCGGTGATATACGGTTATCTCAAAACACGTCGAGGTTTTCCGGTGAGAAAGTCCAACTCTGGCCTGGGTGGGCTACCGCCTCTCACCCAGCGGGGATGCACTGATATCCTAAACACGTCAAGATCTTCCGGTGAGAAAGTCCAACCCTAGACTAAACTGGTGCAATGAAAACCACGGTGTCACGCAATCCCGCTTCCGAGACCCACCAAGAATACAGGCTAAAGCACTGTGACACTCTGAATCTCTTGTGGTCCTTTCGTGGATCTCGTGTGGTCTATTTTGGACCACACAGGGGACCACGGGACCTAACGAGGACCACAGGCATGAATTCAGTAGGTTCACAGTGCGGTTTATGGTGGTAGAAGTGAACGAAGAAGAAGAAGAAAGAAGATCTCCCGTAGTAATTCTCACAGATGCAAGATCAGTACTGGAAGCTCTTCAGTGCAACAAACTACCAGACCTGAAGGATGCCTTGTTAAAAATTGGCTTACAACACGGAGTCACTTTGCAATGGATTCCCTCCCACTGTGGGATACCAGGCAATGAGAAAGCTGACCGTCTGGCCAAAGAAGGCACTGAAATGGAGCAACCAGACATACCAATCAGAAGAAAAGCATGATAAAAACCTACAGGAAGCCACAAACACCACTACATGATGACTATCACATGCTAAATAGAAAGGAACAAGTCACCATCTTCCGTCTCCGAACAGGACAAAGCCGACTCCGAAGTCATATGTATACAAAGTTTAAGGTTGGTACTACTAATCTATGTACATGTGCCCAGGTGCCCCAAACTGTGGAACATATCCTACAGAACTACACCAACTATGAGACACTGAGAAATAATTACTGGCCCACTGAAACCACTAAAGAAGATAAGATCTACGGTTCCATACATGAGTTACAAAAAACAGTGAAATTTATCCAAGAGACAGGGCTGCAGATATAGACAGACAATGCGAACGAAGAAGAAGAAGAAGAAGCTGCCATGTTGGCAGGCGTTGGCGGTCATGTTCCTCCACAGATCTCTATCTTTAATATTTTCCATCACCTCAGTGACTTTTTATAGTGCCATCATGTTAGACTTTCCATGGATTTTTTTCCTTTGTTTTTCCTCTGCCTCTTTAAACGTTTATCTTCGCTGTTGTTATGATGTTTTCAAGTCCTTCCCTTTTCATTGTATATCCAATGATTGGTGAATGTAGTTTTTGTATAGATTTAAAAAGTTTGTTTTTTTTTACATTTGCCTGTTTTAGACATTTCTTGTTTGTCAACTCAGTTGCCCATTCTAGATTTAACATTCTTCGAGAAAGGGCTATTGGTTTGTTTTCTACTTTCTTTAATTCCAGTATGTTTAAAAGAAAGCATAAATATACATCAGTAGACCATACAGGTAGGAAATATGTTTAACATAATCTCTCTCTCTCTTTCTCTCTCTCTCTCTCTATCTCTCTCATCTAATGGTACTTAAGAATGCTGTGAGCAACATATTTCCATTTCTGTAGGTATTTTGCTATCTTCTTGGCCGTTTCCCATGTCAGTCCTTTGTTTACCAGCATTTTCTCTGTTTACGTCTCTATGTCTCTTTCGATTCTTCAATGCTTCTTTCACTATGTGGAGTCCCCATATGAGCTACTCGTGGAAGAAATTTGTCTCTCATTCTAATAATGTGGTTTAAAATAGTATATAACATTAACATAACAATATTACATTAACAAAATCATTCTCTTGCAGCGCCTGTCCTTGAAGGTGGAGTAACTTTTTATTTCTAATTGGAGGAAACATAAATATTGTCGAAAGTTTGCTTGAATTTGCTGCTCATTTTAAGGTAGAAAAACAAGTTCATTGAAGAACTGATGTTCCCCAACAGAAATCTAAGTTTGTAAGAAAGGTGAAATAGGTTTCTGTTGTAGCCGGCTAGTGTCACCTCTGGCACTAACTGCATGATCACACTGAAGACTTGCGCAGTAGCCAGACATACAACGAACATCGTCGTGATTGCAGAAATAGTTTTTACCATCTGAATTTGTCTGCTTGACATGCCGTGACTTTTGTGATTTTTTGTCTTCGGTAAAATTGTGAAGGTATGTGAACGTTTGGCTGTGACTGTGAAAGATCTTTTTGTTTCTGAAGCAACATTTGGCTGGACTAGACTTTGTCTCCATTTTCTGGATAAGTGTAATTTCACAAACATTATAATGGTGGATATGAGAACTATAATCATGGCGGCATGCGCTAGAATCGAAGTCCCCACAAGTTCATTAAGATATTTCAAGAAAAGTTTCCCCAGCGATGTGTCGTAGATCACGAACTTCGTGCTATTGTTTAACAAACTAACTTGGATAAAATAAACGTTAGTTTCGTAAGGAAGATGAAACACTTGATAAAAGACGAAGATAAAAACCATGGCTGCGACAGTCTGCTGTGGCTGAGTCAATGTCTTCATCTTATGTGGTGTAAGCACACACAGAGCTCTTTCCACAGATACATACACAGTGATCCAACAAGTAGTTCTAGAGAAAACTGCGTGCTGATATGTAATCTGACCAGTGGTCAAGGTTACACAGTTCCTTATTAGAAAGTGTTCACACTGCACAATTTTTTCTATGTAGAAACAACTTGACTGCGGCAACACAAACAGGCAGCTCAAGAGATCTGCCACAGCTAGGGCAAAGAGAGAGACGGTGCTGCTGTCTGACGTCACGCCCTGTCTCACGAATACTCGTATGATGATCATGTTGGTGACCACGCCCAATATGCCAAAAGAAATAATGCCAGCGTGGATGATTGACAAACTAAGGTCTAGAATATCGTCGCTTACAAGCGGCACTATACGTTCTTTTCCTTGGTATACTAAATAACTTGAGCTATTCATTATTTAAAATCAAACCTATTTTCTAGTATTCCATTTCCAGCTTTTCCTTTTCGTTTAAAGAAAACAAAATTGCACAATCAGATTTCAACAACTAGATATAGTCTCATATAAAACATCTCATTGATGGTCCTAAACAAAAGATTTAAACAATGAATTTTAAAAAACATTTTTCTGTGTAATTTCTATATATCTGTTTCAGTTTTTTATTCTTATGTAAACTACATCTTTCCCACAATTGACATGTTTCTGTGCTCACTCATTTCACTTATCTAGCAACAAGGAAAAGAAATGGAAAAGATACTAAGTTGTTGTACTTCTTTGAATACTATAATACATATATCTTGAGCAAAAATGTTGCTATATATTTCAAGAAAAAGATCCCTAACGTATAAACACAGATCTATTCACAGACAATGTCCCCCATAAATGTTTTAAAAAAATGTCAGTCATTGTAATCATTCGTATTAGAAAAGGACGAAACAAAAGTGACAAATTAAATTCTTGTAGGAAAATAGGCTCGTCTCCGGCGATATCGACTATAAAATTTCCAGCTATGTTCCTAAAATACGCCTACATTACAGATAGCGGGCATTCCCTTCTAACTTTACAGTTCAGAAAACCTTAAATTACACTAATGTGGCCAAAAATTGACCAAAATACTGTACTCTTTGATCTAACTTTGTAACTATGTCTCTACCAGACTGTGTGGCTGCGATAAAAATGACTTTTACCCGCCCGTATCACACAAGTTAGTGAATTGCTGTGAACAAGTCAATAAAATGGTTATTTAAGAATGATTTTATATGTTCAAAGAAGGTATTCGTCACTGTTAAACTCCGACAGTATAAATTACGTCTTTACTGAATGTATGCATAATTTCCTTCATCAAATTTAATTTTATATATAATTTTTGGTTTTCTAAAACGAGGACTTTTTACTAGATCTCAGTGCACCAGCCAATATGAGGTCTTGGCAGCTGTTGGCTGCGGAGTATGTTTCTCGTGCCAGATAGAATTCACTCCCCTGCTTTTTGATAATTCAGATTAAATAATTTAACTATAGGACATTTTTATGTTGTGTTAAGACTACTTTGACTTTGCTATTCTCATGTATTCAGTTTCGTCCTGGTTTATCATCAGTTCCAATTTTTTTGGCTCTTGCTTCAGATGCTTGAAGATTTTAGTGTCTTGTAAAGTTTCTACTATTATATCTTTATCGTCTGTATATCCTAATATAAGCCAGGGTATGAGAAAGAATATATGAGTGTTGGACTTAGGGCCAACTACCCAGTTCTGTAAAAGTACTTCAGCTACGAAAACTTTAATAAGAGCTTAGCAGGAAGAAAAATTATTAATGGGAGAGGAAGAAACCTATTCACGAAAATCACTGACGTGGGAATGTAAAACACAGAAATGTCTGGAAGCCACACAGCCGGCTTTCCTTCTTTCAACCAGGACAATCCCTACCATCAGAACTTGGAATGTTCAGACAATATATGAGACAAGAACCCTACATGTTGCAACAGAAATGAGGAACTGTAACCTGGACCTACTCCAATTAAGCGAAGCCAGATGGACAATGCAGACTGAGTACAGCTGAGATGCTGCTGTACTCAGAATAGAAGGAGAAAAACGCACTACACACACTCACACACACACACACACACAAGAAGTGACACTGATGCTGTCAAAGGCAGCACAGAGATCATTCGGTGAATGGGAGGCCTATGATCTAAGAGTAATAGCAACAACCACCTTCGGAATGAAAAAGAAAAGAATAAACATGAACGCTGTACAGTGCAATGACCCAACGAACGAAAGTGAAGAAAAACGAAAGAACTATCCTACCACAGGTTGCTGGCAATCCTTGAAAAGTATTCAACGAATGACTTCAATGTCCTGATCGGAGATTTTAACGTAAAAATCAGGAACACCAACTCTGAAAGTCTAGACATAATTGGGGGGGGGGGGGGGGGGGTGTTACGGTCTGGGAGAAAGGAACAAAAAATGGAGAGAAATTTGTGCTCCTTCGCGGCACTACCATTCTGGTTTTTATTGGAGGCAGTATATTTTCTCACAAGATAATTCATAAAGCAACATGGGTGTAACCTGACCATACAACAGAAAACCAGGTTGACAACATTTGTATAAATAAAAGATTTAGGAGAACACTGCAGGATGCAAGAGTTAAAAGAAGAGCAGACGTGCCATCAGATCATCATGTGCTAACTGCTAAGCTAAAACTTCAGTGAAAGAGAAACTAGACGGGAACACTAACAATATTCGTGAAATCTACATCGACCTCTCAGAAAAAGCTGATAAATTTAAGACAGTACCAAATAATACATTTCAAGTCTAGCAAGAACTAGTAGAAGAGAGGAAGGCACCCCAGCTAACAAATGGGGAAATAAAATAATTAATTATAATAACATGATTGACACTATCGTTGAAACTGAATTGTATTGATGATTTCTAAGAGTTTAAGCTGGAATCTATTTACAGCTTTCGTCTGATCTTGTTTTTTTTTAAACTATAGCCAACTCGAGATGACCCAACTCATGGTTAGCTATCATTTGTAAGTAAAATAGTGCTGTTAGTGTGAAGAGGGCTGGCTTGATGGTTTAAACGCGGCCAATTTGAAGGTCAAGTTTTCAGTTACCTTCGCATTTCTCGGTGAGAGGGAGCGCTACCTGATCACGTGATATATGGGTCAGGTAAAGGGTGTAATGTGTTGGTTTCTTCAGTGCTCGTAAAGGTATACAGCGGAGCTGCATGTGTCTACTAGGGGAGCTATTGTTGTTTGTCATATTCAGATTGTTTGTGCAGTTTATCATACTTGAAGTGATGTGGATATTTGGAATTGTGGCAAGAATCTCAGTTTTCTGCTCGCGCCGCCTCTTGTGTTAGTGAAGTCTCATAAACGTAAGTTTTCGTTAAGTCAGAAGTAAAGTGTTGTAGGCGTGTACTGTAAATAATACTGAGTGTTCATGTGTAAATAATGTTGTGGTAAGTAAATGATTAAGATATATGCATTTGATCAATTAACAATGTTTCATTATTATTCCTCCATCTTTCATATATATCATCTTTCTGTGATTGACACTGAAGTGTATGTTCCAGGCGTAGTGTGCACTCATTTGTCTCAGTGTGTTAATCAGTGTCAGGACATCTTTCCTCATAGTAATATGTTTTGCTGCATTTTCTTCTTTGTTGGTATCATATTGAAGTCACATGGTTAGTTAATGCTATTATTAAATCATGTCATGATGAATTAATGTCAATTTCATGGGCAGGACAAGTTCTGCGGATTTTGTTTTGGGCGGGAGGTGGGGGGGGGGGGGGGTTACGTAAGTGGAGTGGATATGTGGATCTGAAAGGTGAAGGGAGCGCTGCCAACGTCGGGGTCACCCGCTAGTGAGCGATGGAAGAAGATTGAGGAATCTCCATTGTATCAGATGTGAAAATGAGAACAGAGAGTTGGAAGGGTAAATACTTTAATAAGTAGAACCATCAAGTGGGTGCATACTGGCTGTATGAATTAGACTGCACAAGAATGTACAGGTAACTTATGTTGGTTGTATTGGTTTGCAGCCAATTGTTGTGAGTGTTATCTGTTATCTCTTGTGGTCTCTAGTGGCATTATGTTTTGTCAATAAATTTTACTTATATTGCTTTCCCTTGATAAAATAGATCTTGTGAGTATTATTTTGTTTTGTTGGTGATGACAGAGATAAATGGGAGGATTGATAACTCCAGAGGAATTTAAGAGGGTAACAGACGTGAACTATGAGGGTAAAGAATGTGGGTTGGAGATTTGTCTGGAGGGAGCTGTAAAGGAGGATGTGCCAGGCACTATTGTACTCTCCGGCATTCCTCCTTACTGCAGGGCAGCACTGTGGCCAAGCTCCCAACTCAAAAGATGAGTAAAATATAAGGGGTTCAAGTGATAGACCTCGTCGCCTTCTTATAAACTGGTTCGACCATCCCCAACCCAGCTCGTCAAAGGTGGTGGATGGTGAAAGTCCTCCAGATATGGAGGATCCGTGTGAATAAGGATTTACTCAAATAAGCAGGCGCAGACAAACTGGCGGTAAACTCAGAGAGATGGGGTAGTAGATGGCTCTGCAACTCCTATAAAGTGCCTCAGGTGCTGAGTGAAGGGAATACCAGGAGGGTAAGTGCCGCCTTAAAACCTCTCGCTCCCGCTGCCTTGGGGGTAAAACAGGGATGTCCAAAGGCTAGCAGAGATTCCATACACAAACCGGCAGAAGGCAACGTGAAACCACTGTTGTAGCTCCAAAGAAAAATTATGCTTATTCATAGTAATAGATTTGTCATGAACAACAATGGATGTACCTTCAGAGGTGAGGCCAGATCGTCATCAAGCTACTGCTGGCAAAACTAACAAGTTCAAAATAGCAACATAGAATGTTAGAACTTTATTACAGGCTGGAAAATTAGAAAATGTAAAGAGGGAAATGGAAAAGATGAAGCACAACATATTAGGAATGAGTGAAGTTAGATGGACAGGTGCAAGGAAGATAAACTCTGATAAATATACAATAATATATTCAGGAAGTGAGAAACATGAAAGAGGAGTAGGAATAATATTTGACGAACAAACACCAAGGACAATTGTAGGATATTTGAACATCTTGGACTGAGTCCTGCTAGCCAAACTGAAAGGACGACCAATAAACATAAATATTATACAATTGTATGCTCCAACATCACAAAGTTCTGAAGAAGATATACAGCTATTTTATAGTGACATAGAGAAAACCCTAAAACACACAAAGTCACTTGAAGTTACTATAGTCATGGGAGATTTTAATGCCAAAATTGGTAAATAAAAACTTCAGACATCTTTGGCGACCATGGACTAGAGGGAAAGGAATGACAGAGGTAGTAAAGTAACTAATTGGGCAAGAACACATAGCATGGTTGTAGGAAACCCCTGGTTTAAACAACATCCCCAAAGACTAGCAACGTGGTGCAGCCCAGATAAAACAGACTTTTAATCAGATAGACTACGTATTAATCAGCAAACGATTTCGGAATGCATTACTGACAACAAAAACCATGCCAGGAGCTGACTGCAATAGTGACCATGACCCACTCTGTGGAAAAATTATAATAAAGCTAAAGAAAGCATGCAGAAAAGTGATAAGCATCAAACTGAATACAGAACTCCTTTAAAATGACCAAGAATTGCGAGAACAATACAAAGTTATTATAACAAATGGATACAATGCAATAACAAAGATAAATAGTATAGATGAACAATGGGCAATGTTAAGAGATTCTATCCACCAAACTGTTAAGGAGATAATACCACAAAAAAAAGAAGCCCCTAAAATAAAAGGATGACAGACGACATCTTAGGACTGATGGACAAGAGGAGGAGGAATAAAAATAGCTAAGAAAAATATAGCAAGATAAACCAAGAAATAAGACACAAATGCAGAGAAGCAAAAGAAGTGTGGTTAAATGAACAGTGCAGACAAATAGAGGACTCTCATAATAAAGACAGCAAAAACATGCACATACGAATTAGTGAACTCACAGGCAGGAAAACAAGATATAACACAGGATGCCTGAAATCAAAAGAAGGGTAAAATGTTAATGGGAAAAGAAGACATTGTGGACAGGTGGACAGAGTATATCGGTGAGCTATATGGAGGAGAAAGACCAGAATTAACACCAGATACTGAAAACTGTGATGGACCACCAATACTTGAAGATGAAATCATAGATCCCATCAAACACATTAAGAAAGAAAAAGCGATTGGGCCTGATAATATAACAATAGAAGAAATAGAGGCGCTAGAGGAGATAGGAATAAAAATAATAATCAAGTTACTGAATGACATTTACAACAGTGGTTATATTCCCAGTGACCTGATTAAATCCACGTTTATAGCACTACCAAAGAAACCAGGTGCAAAGGAATGTGATGAGCACCGGACTATCAGCCTTTCATGTCACATAACGAAGCTACATCTGAGAATCATTATGAGAAGAACAAGGAAAAAAATACAAATAGAAAAAGCAGATGAACAGTTTGGATTAGTTGAAGGAAACAGAACACACAATGCCATTTATGCTTTACGAACACTAACAGAAAGATCTTTTGAAGTACAGAAAGATCTCTACTTATGCTTCATTGATTACACCAAGGCATTCGACAAGGTGAAACATAATGAAATTATTAAAATGCTTGAAGACATCTTTATAAACAGCAAAGACATGACGATTCTAAAGCATCTATACTGGCAGCAAGAAGCAGCAATTCGAGTTGAAAAGAAAAGGGCTATCCAGAACACGTTCTCTCGTCATCTTGGAACCGCATTAGCCATATATCGCGGCAACAAGCCCTCACCCCTAAACCGCACTGTAGCTCGGACAGGGTGAAATTAGTACTCACGTACCACCCTCATAGCTTGACAGTTAAAAACATACTGTTTCGCCATCTCCATCTCCTCCAGACCCGAGCCTGAGACACGTGAACTTTTTGGGGAACCCCCATTGGTGGCCTACAGACGGGACAAGAACCTCAGAGACCTTTTAATTCGTAGTCATCTTAAGACAGATGACACGTTTTACGGTACCAGACGTTGCGGACGCCGTAGATGCAACACTTGTCCGTTTGTTGTCGAGGCTAGCCAGATCTCCTTCCCTAAGTCCACGTTATCAGTTCAGGAGGGTTTCACCTGTACTTCACGTAATGTTATTTATGCTATCATGTGCAAACGTTGCGGTTTGAAGTACATAGGGGAGACTGGCTTACGGTTAGGAGATCGATTTCGCCAGCATCTCAATGATATTTCTAAGAGGGCCTGGACACCGGTGGCTAAACATTTTTGCCTTAGCAAACCACAGGGGTAAACAGGACATTTCTGTCAATGCGATCCGCTCTTGTTCTGCTGATGTACGATCTCGGAGGGTCCTAGAACAGCGCTTTATTTTCCAGACTGGCTGTCTCCACCCAGCTGGAATTAACAATGTCTTCAGCTTTCTGTAAGTTCTTTATTTTTCCACTGGCCTTTTTTTTTAACTCTATTTTCTTTCTCCATGCTACCCCTCCCTACCATACCCTATTTTCTTCTCCGCCAACATATTGGTGTCTTTAGGGTCTTGTCCTATTTACCAATTTCACATTTTCTCCCTGCAGGTGTTTATATTCTTCATTCACTATCTGCCCGCGTCCCCTTTTCCCTCCCCTCCCCCCCTCCGACACCTTTAGCGGCTATCATGTTTCTATTGCCTTCCCCCCACCCCTTTCTCCCACTTGTCCTCCTCCCCTCTCTCCACCTCTTCTTCACGATTGGCTCTATCGGGCATCTTTTGTTCAGAGGCAGCGTGGTCTTTCCTTCTCTCTTCTACTACACACTTTTCTGTTCTGACTCGGAGGAAGACATATTCAGATAAGTTCTTCATGTTTTTGTCTTGTTTTGTATGTATCCTCGAATAAGACTCACGCCGAAGTATCGGATATTGTATGTTTTTCATTTATACATTCTCATACTTTCTATTTTTCTCATCCTTTAACTCAAACCTGTTTCATTATTTACTTGCTTGTAATTATATGCCTCCATAAAATAACCAGCACTCTCTCAACACATGGCTCGTAAACCATCAAGTACTTCAATCACATAGTTAGAAAAGCAACTTGTTAGATACTGTTAGAAATTATTTTAATGTTTGTTAAAAAAAACATATGTTAGAAGATGATTTACAATGTATTTTTATTTATGTATATGTCTGCGTGTGTATGTGTGCGTGAGTGCTATTTTATTAGGTTAATGACTTCTTCTCTTTTACCTTGAATGTAATAGTTAAATCTTACACTCTTTTGATATGTTTTTCCTAATTTAATTTGTATTTTTGTACTAAATCAAGTGTGTGGGAAGAATGAATGATGGAGTGATGAAGGGCAGAATGTAAGACGGGCCTGCGTGCCCAATTCTTTACCCTTGAAAAATAAAGATTATTCATTCATTCATTCATTCATTATTTGTTTTTTCTCAACTTACTCACTCCCTCCCTCACTTTGTAAAACTGCACCATACACCTCTATCTACTGAGTTGAAAATATAACTGGAAAATATCAACCTATAAAACAAGGGTCTCCAGACCTTTTTTCTCTGTACAGCGAGTATATTCAAGGAACGATCATCACAGAACCAGGCATAAAAATTGGAGGATACAATATTAACAACCTTCGGTATGCTGACGACCCAGTACTGATAACTGAGAACCAACAAGAACTGCAAAATCTCTTGGATAAAGTCGTCAAAGAAAGTGAACAGAAAGGACTTACTTTGAACATCAAAAAGACAGAGACTACTGTTATATCTAAGAAACAGAATCAACCAGCTTGCAGTATAAAATTAAACGGAACTATTCTAAATGTCAACCTAGATGAAATTAAATTGCATGAAATTGAAACAGCAGTGAATTTAATGGCTAACAACAAAGCTGCAGGTGAAGATGAAATAACAGCCGAAATGCTAAAAGCTATCAATAGTGACAACATGAGACAACTACAGAGAATGTTTAACAAAATTTGGAAAGAAGAAAAGGTCCCTTCTAGTTGGAAGAAAGGAATCATTGTTAAAATACCAAAAAAGGGCAACCTTAGTGACTGTAACAACTGGGGAGGAGTAACCTTAATATCAGTTGTGTCAAAAGTATTTTGCAAGGTCATTTTGAATAGACTCAAAGATATAGTGGATACTGCAATGAGAGAAGAACAAGCAGGATTTCGAAAAGGGAGAAGCTGTCTCGACCAGATCTTTACTCTCAGAATAATACTTGAAGAACATATTGAAAAGCAGAAACCATTAATACTGAACTTCATAGATTTTAAAAAGGCATTTGATAGCATACACAGAGATTCATTATGGAGAATTTTATGTCTATATGGAATATCATCTAAAATTGTCAACATCATTAAGGACTTATACAATGGATATGGTTGTGTAGTCAAGACAGAAGAAGGGATGAGTGAATGGTTCCAGATTGAAACAGGTGTGAAACAAGGATGTATACTGTCTCCTTTACTTTTTGGGATTACAATAGACTTCATAATGACAAAATGCTGCACAGGTAACACAGGTATTGACTGGGTACATGGGACCCAACTAGAAGATCTTGATTTTGCTGATGACATAACTCTTATCAGTAATAATGTGAATTTCATGCAAGAAAAAACAGATAGCCTGTCTTCACTGGCTAGCAAAATAGGACTTGAAATTAACAAGGACAAAACAAAAATAATGAAAATTCCCATCAATCAAAATGGAAAAATACACATAGAAGAGGCAGATATTGAAGAAGTCAATCAATTTGGATACCTTGGCAGCTACATAGACCAGGATGGTGACACTAGAAAGGAAGTTAGGATCAGATTGCAAAAGCAGCATCAATCTTCAAGAATCTTGAGAACATATGGAATTCAAAAGTTATAAGCACAAAAACCAAGTTAAGACTATTCAATTCAAATGTAATATCCACCCTCATTTATGCATGTGAAAGCTGGAAAACAACTAAAGAAATAGAAAAGAAATTAGACTCTTTTGAAAACAAATGCCTAAGGAAAATACTCGGCATCAAGTGGAATGAATTCAAGAACAATGCAGAGATAAGACAGATGACTGAACAACAACCAGTCTCATGGGTGATCAGGAAAAGGAGATGGACATATGTTGGTCACTTGATGAGAAGAAATGATCAGAGAATCCCAAAACAAGCTATCAAGTGGAACACAACAGGCCGAAGAAAAAGGGGCAGACCGCGTGAAACTCTGAAGAGGACATTATTAAGAGAGGCCAAGTTAACAGGCATAGAATCCTTTGATGAGGTTGAAAGACTCGCTGAAGACAGGAAAAATTGGCGAACTACTTTGCGAGCCCTATGTGACGTTTAACGGCACGGGAAGGATATAAGATATAAGATTCTAAAGCAGGTGCAGAAATTCAAATACCTTGGAGTAGTAATAACTTCAGATGGGAAATGCAGAACAGAAATTAAGAACAGAATAGGCCAAGCAAAGACTTCATTTCAGAGAATGAGAAACATACTATCCAATACATCCTTATAAATGAATGTTAGAAAACGAGTCCTAAAATGCAATATTGAACCTATCTTGTTATATGGAAGTGAATCATGGACAAAAATCACTGGAAGCAGCAGAAATGTGATTTATTAAAAGAATGTTGCGAATCCCCTGGACAGCAAAAATAACTAATGGAGAATGTAGGAGAAGAGCTAGAGAGAAAAAAAAACTCGTGTAAAAAAAATAAGAGAGAGACAATGTACTTTCATAGGACATGCAATGAGAAGATGGGGCATTGAAAATGTTATAACAACAGGAAAAATAGAAGGAAGAAAATCAAGAGAAATGATACTGGACAGTCTGACGGGATGGTGTGAGAGGAGATCACCAACTGAGCTGATGGCTTGCATGAAGGATCGTGTACTATGGAGAAGCATAATAGCCAACGTCAGTCGGCACGGCACCTGATGATGATGATGCCCTCTTATACAAGCACACAATAATTAATGTATAGGCATACAACTATACACAAAGCACTGCAGTAAAGCTGTGATACCAAAATATATAAACTATGAAAATAGTAGGAACAGTTTTATTATTTAACGATAACACACTTTTGACGTTTCGGCGCCAGATTTTGTCAAACAAAAACAAACAGGACGAAGAATCAGAGAATTGAGCTCCTATCAAGGACACACAGGCGATTGTAGTTCTGTGCTGTTCCAGAAGCTGAGATAAATCATTTGTAATTTTTCTAAAATTTTTTTCATTTTTTATTGATCGTTCACCATCAAATGAATGTGACTCTGTACTTTGTCTCCTCTCTCTGATTCTTCGTCCTCTTTGTTTTTGTTTGAGAAAGGCTCAGGCAGAAACGCCGCGAGTGTGTTATCGTTAAATAAAAAAGCTGTTCCTACTTTTTTCCTAGTTTATACATTTTTATAAAAGCACAGTGTTGCTAATATACTCGTATAACTCCACAATAAGCTACTAACTTAGTAGTAGGATTAGTAGTACAAATAATTATTTTTTTTACACTAGCTCAAATCAATTCAGCATCATCAATAGGTGCCATGTTGGCAGGCGTTGGTGGTCATGCTCCTCCACAGATCTCTATCTTTAATATTTTCCATCATCTCAGTGATTTTTTATACTGCCATCATGTTAGACTTTCCATGGATTTTTTTCTTTGTTTTCCCCCTGCCTCTCTTTACGTTTATCTTCGCTGTTGTTATGATGTTTTCAAGTCATTCCCTTTTCATTGTATATCCAATGATTGGTGAATGTAGTTTTCATATGGATTTAATACGTTTTCTTTATTTTTTTAATACTTGACTGTTTTGTTTTAGACACTCCCTGTTTGTCATCTTAGTTGCCCATGCAAGATTTAACATTCTTTGAGAAAGGGCTATTGGTCTATTTTCTACCTGCTTTAATTCCAATGTGTTTAAAAAAAAGCATAAATATACATTATTAGACCATACAGGTAAGAAATATGTTTAACATAATTTCTTTCTCTCTCTCTCTCTCTCTCTCTCTCTCTCTCTCACTCTCTCAATCTCTCTCTCCCTCGTCTGATGGTACTTGAGAATGCTGTGAGCAACATATTTCCACTTCTGTAGGTATTTTGCTATCTTCTTGACCGTTTCCCATGTCAGTCCTTTGTTTACCAGCATTTTCTCTGTTTACGTCTCTATGTCTCTTTCGGTTCTTCCATGCTTCTTTCACTATGTGGAGTTCCCATATAGGCTACTCGTGGAAGAAATTTGTCTCTCATTCTAATAATGTAGCTTAAAATAGTATATAACATTAACATAACAATATTACATTAACACAATCATTCTCTTGCAGCACCTGTCCTTGAAGGTGGAGTAACTTTTTATTTTGAATCGCAGCAAACGTAAATATTGTCGAAAGTTTGCTTGAATTTGCTGCTCATCTTAAGGTAGAAAAACAAGTTCATCGAAGAACTGATGTTCCTCAACAGAAATCTAAGTTTGAAAGAAAGGTGAAACAAGTTGCTATTGTAGCCGGCTAGTGTCACCTCTGGCACTAACTGCATGATCACACTGAAGACTTGGGCAGTAGCCAGACATACAACGAACATCGTCGTGATTGCAGAAATAGTTTTTACCATCTGAATTTGTCTGCTTGACATGCTGTGACTTTTGTCATTTGTTGTCTTCGGTAAAACTGTGAAGGTACGTGAACGTTTGGTTGTGATTATGAAAGATTTTTTTGTTTCTGAAGCAACATTTGGCTGGACTAGACTTTGTCTCCATTTTCTGGATAAGTGTAATTTCACAAACATTATAATGGTGGATATGAGAACTATAATCATGGCGGCATGTGCTAGAATCGAAGTCCCTACCAGTTCATTAAGATATTTCAAGAAAAGTTTCCCCAGCGATGTGTCGTAGTTCACGAACTTCGTGCTATTGTTTAACAAACTAACTTGGATAAAATAAACGTTAGTTTCGTAAGGAAGATGGAAGACTTGATAAAAGATGAAGATAAAAACCATGGCTGCGACAGTCTGCTGTGGCTGAGTCAATGTCTTCATCTTATGTGGTGTAAGCACACACAGAGCTCTTTCCACAGATACATACACAGTGATCCAACAAGTAGTTCTAGAGAAAACTGCGTGCTGATATGTAATCTGACCAGTGGTAAAGGTTACACAGTTCCTTAGAAAGTGTTCACACTGCACAATTTTTTCTATGTAGAAACAACTTGACTGCGGCAACACAAACAGGCAGCTCAAGAGATCTGCCACAGCTAGGGCAAAGAGAGAGACGGTGCTGCTGTCTGACGTCACGCCCTGTCTCACGAATACCCGTATGGTGATGGTGTTGGTGACCACGCCCAATACGCCAAAAGAAATAATGCCAGCGTGGATGACTGACAAACTAAGGTCTAGAATATCGTCGCTTACAAGCGGTACTACATGTTCTTTTCCTTGGTATACTAAATAACTTGAGCTATTCATTATTTAAAATCAAACTTATTTTCTAGTATTCCAGTTTCAGCTTTCTTTTCATTTGAGTGAGATTTCAACAACTAAACGTAGTCACATATAAAACATCTCATTGATGGTCCTAAACAAAAGATTTAAACAATGAATTAAAAAAGACATATTTCGAAGTAATTTCTATCATATCCATTATCCGTTTTTTTTATTCTTATGTAGACTACATCTTTCCAACAACTGACATGTTTTCTGTGCTCACTCACTTCACTCATCTAACAACAAAGAAAAGAACTGGAGAAGATACTAAGTTGCTGTACTTCTTTGAATACTATAATACATATATCTTGAGCAAAAATGTTGCTATATATTTCAGAAAAAAGATCCCTAACGTATAAACAAAGATCTATTCACAGACAATATCCCCCATAAATGTAAAAAAAATAGCAGTCATTCGTATTAGAAAAGGACGAAGCAAAAGCGACAAATTAAATTCTTGTAGGAAAATAGGCTCGTTTCCAGCGATATCGACTATAAAATTTCCAGCTATTTTCCTAAAATACGTGTACGTAGCGAGCTTTTCTTCTAACTTGACATCTCAGAAAACCTTAAATTACACTAATGTGGCCAAAAATTGACCAAAATGCTGTACTCTTTGATCTAACTTTGTAACTATGTCTCTACCAGACTGTGTGGCTGCGATAAAAATGACTTTTACCCGCCCGTATCACAAAAGTTAGTGAATTACTGTGAATAAATCAATAAAATGGTTATTTAAGAATCATTTTACATGTTTAAAGAATGTATTCGTCACTGTTAAAATCCGACATGATAAATTACGTGTTTATTGAATTTATGCATAATTTCCTTTATCAAATTTACTTTTATATATAGTTTTTGGTCTTCTAAAACGAGGCTGTTTTACTAGATCTCAGTGCACCAGCCAATCTGAGGTCTTGGCAGCTGTTTGCTGCGGAGTATATTTCTCGTGCCAGATAGAATTCACTCCCCTGCCTTTTGATAATTCAGATTAGATAATGTAACTATAGGACATTTTTATGTTGTGTTAAGACTACTTTGATTTTGCTATTATCATGTATTCATTTTCCTCCTGGTTTATCTTCAGTTCCAATTTTTTTGGTTGTTGCTTCAGGTGCTTGAAGATTTTAGTGTCTTGTAAAGTTTCTACTATTATATCTTTATCGTCTGTATATCCTAATATTTTCCTTCTGTCATTGGTGATTTGTTCATCATCTCTTGTTCTCATAATTTTTCTAAAAGACCAGAATGAACAGAACTGGGGACATAAATATCTTCTTGTCTTCAGATCTGTTCTTATTTGGAATGATTTTTCCTCTCCTGTTACATATCACCATATTTTCTGTGTCTACCATACATATTCAGCAGAATGTAGTTATCTTGTTTACAACCGAGAGGCCTAGAGAGCTGTTAAGGAGGCAAAGTTCCGCAAGGGACATGCAAATGACTGACTAACCATACATATCTTAATTATTTTTATGAGTTTCCCTGAAGTCTACCTTGGCCGGTCTCAAGCCATGGTATGACAAAGAATATATGAGTGTAAGGACTTAGGGCCAACTACCCAATTCTGTAAAAGTACTTCAGCTTCGAAAACTGTAACAAGAGCTCAGCAGGAAGAAAAATTATTACTGGGAGAGGAAGAAACCTATTCACGAAAATCACTGACGTGGGAATGTGAAACCCACACATTGTCTGGAAGCCACACAGCCGGCTTTCAACCAGGACAATCCCTACCATTGAATTTGGAATGTTCAGACAATATATGAGACAAGAACCCTACATGTTGCAACAGAAATGAGGACCTGTAACCTAGGCCTACTCGAATTAAGCAAAGCCAGATGGGCAATGCAGATTGAGTACAGCTGAAATGCTGCTGTACTCAGAATAGAAGGAGAAAAACGCACTACACACACACACACACACACAAAGAGTGGCACTGATGCTGT
The DNA here is from genome assembly GCA_009760885.1 of Achatina immaculata. Lineage (NCBI taxonomy): Eukaryota > Metazoa > Mollusca > Gastropoda > Stylommatophora > Achatinidae > Lissachatina > Lissachatina immaculata. The sequence continues at coordinate 45,404,973 of CM019697.1, forward strand.
CAAAGGCAGCACAGAGATCATTCGTTGACTGGGAGGCCTATGGTCTAAGAGTAATAACAACAACCTCCTTCAGTATGAAAAAGAAAAAATAAACATGAACGCTGTACAGTGTAATGCACCAACGAACGAAAGTGAAGAAAAAAGAAAGAACTATTCTACCACAGGCTGCTGGAAATCCTTGAAAAGTATTCTAGGAATGACTTGAATGTCCTGATCGGAGATTTTAAAGCACAAATCGGGAACACCAACTCTGAAAGTCTAGACATAATTGGGGGTGTTACGGTAAGGGAGAAAGGAACAAAAAAATTGAGAGAAACTTGTGCTCCTTCGCGGCACTACCATTCTAGTTTTTATTGGAGGCAGTATATTTCCTCACAAGATAATTCATAAAGCAACATGGGTGTAACCTGACCATACAACAGAAAATCAGGTTGACAACATTTGTATAAATAAAAGGTTTAGGAGAACACTGCAGGATGCAAGAGTTAAAAGAAGAGCAGACGTGCCATCAGATCATCATGTGCTAACTGCTAAGCTAAAACTTCAGTGAAAGAGAAACTAGACGGGAACACTAACAATATTCGTGAAATCTACATCGACCTCTCAGAAAAAGCTGATAAATTTAAGACAGTACCAAATAATAAATTTCAAGTCTAGCAAGAACTAGTAGAAGAGGAATTGACCCCAGATAACAAATGGATAAATAAAATAATTAATTATAATAACATGATTGATAATATCCTTGAAGACGAATTGTATTGATGATTTCAAAGAGTTTAAGCTGAAATCTATTTACAGCTTTCGTCGGACTGTGTTTTCTTTAAAAACTATGGCCAACTCTAGAGATGACCCAACTCACACCAGCTATCATTTGTAAGTAAAATATTGCTGCTAGTGTGAAGAGGGCTGGCTTGATGGTTTAAACGCGGCCAACTTGAAGGTCAAGTTTTCAGTTACCTTCGCATTTCTCGGTGAGAGGGAGCGCTACCTGATCACGTGATATGTACGTCAGGTAAAGGGTGTAATGTGTTGGTTTCTTCAGTGCTGGTAGAGGCATACAGCCGGGCAGCAAGTGTCTACTAGAGGAGCTATTGTTTGTCATATTCGGATTGTTTGTGCAGTTTATCATACTTGAAGTGATGTGCATATTTGGAATTGTGGAAAGAATCTCAGTTTTCTGCTCGAGCCGCCTCTTGTGTTAGTGAAGTCTCATAAACGTAAGTTTTCGTTAAGTCAGAATTAAAGTGTTGTAAGCGTGTACTGTAAATAATGCTCAGTGTTCATGTGTAAATAATTTTTTGGTAAGTAAATGATTAAGATATATGCATTTCATCAATTAACAATATTTCATTATTATTCCTCCATCTTTCATATATATCATCTTTCTGTGATTGACAGTGAAGTGTATGTTCCAGGCGTAGTGTGCACTCATTTGTCTCAGTGTGTTAATCAGTGTCAGGTCATCTTTCCTCATAGTGACATATTTTGCTGCATTTTTTTCTTTGTTGGTATCATATTGAAGTCACATGGCTAGTTAATGCTATTCTTAAATCATATCATGATGAATTAATGTCACTTTCATGGGCAGGACAAGTTCTGCTGATTTTGTTTTCGGCGGGAGGTGGGGGGTTACGTAAGTGGAGTGGATATGTGGATCTGCCAATGTCGGGGGCACTCGCTGGTGAGCGATGGAAGAAGATTGAGGAATCTCCATTGTATCAACTGTGAAAAGGTGAACTGAGAGTTGGAAGGATAACTTATTAAGTAGAACTATCAAGTGGATGCATACTGACAGTATGAGTTAGACTGCACAAGTATGTACATGTAACTTATGTTGGTTGTATTGGTTCACAGCCACTTGTTGTGAGTGTTATCTGTTATCTCTTGTGGTCTCTAGTGGCGTTAAGTTTTGTCAATAAATTTTACTTATGTTGCTTTGCCTTGATAAAATAGGCTTTGTGAGTATTATTTTGTTTTGTTGGTGATGACAGAGATGAATGGGAGGAACTGATAACTCCAGAAGAATTTAAGAATGTAACAGACATGAACATCAACTATGAAGTTAAAGAATGTGGGTTGGAAATTTGTCGGGAGGGAGCTGTAAAGGAGAATGTTCCAGGCACTGTTGTATTCTCGGGCATTTCTCCTTTGGCTAAGCTCCTAACTCAAAAGATGGAAAAATGGGTAGAATATAAGGGGTTCAAGTGATAGACCTCGTCGGCCTCTTATAAAAGCACACAATAATTAGTGTATAGGCATACAACTGTACACAAAGCACTGTATTAAAGATGTGATACTAAAATGTATAAACTAGGAAAATAGTAGGAACAGCGGCTCACACCAGGGGTGAATCTTGAAGGCTATGCATGTCACAGTACCTCTGCTCTAGAGGTCGGTCACGTCCCAAACACGCCCATACTGGGATAATATGCCTAAACCGGCTCAACCCAGGAGTGAAAGTCACTAGTGGCGAGGATTCGTCCTCCTGGACAAAAGCTCCGTCCTGGTCACAACTAGGAAGGGTAGCGGCCACGACCGCAAAATGCTGAAGTCGAAGACACTGGACCAGGGCAGTCTAGATAGGCAACCACCTCTCACCTGGCGGTGATACACGAGTATCTCAAAACACGTCGAGGTTTTCCGGTGAAAAGGTCCAACTCAGGCCTGGGTGAGCTACCGCCTCTCACCCAGCGGGGATGCACTGATATTCTAAACACGTCAAGGTCTTCCGGTGAGAAAGTCCAACCCTAGATTAAACTGGTGCAACGAAAACCACGGTGTCACGCAATCCCGCTTCTGAGACCCACCAAGAATACAGGCTAAAGCCCTGTGATACTCTGAACCCCTTGTGGTCCTCTCGTGGATCTCGTGTGGTCCTTTCGGGGACCGCACAGGAGACCACGGGACCTAACGAGGACCACAGGTGTAAATTCAGTAGGATCACAGTGCGGTTTTGGTGGTAGAAGCGAACGAAGAAGAAGAAGAAGAAGTAGGAACAGCTTTATTTTTTAACGATAACACACTTCTCACGTTTCGGCGCCAGATTTTGTCAAACAAAAACAAACAGGACGAAGAATCAGAGAATTGTGCCCCTATCAAGGACACACAGGCGATTGTAGTTCTGTGCTGTTCCATAAGCTGAGATAAATCATTTGCAATTTTTCATTAATTTTTTTCATTTTTTATTGATTGTTTAACATCAAATGAATGTGACTCTGTACTTTGTCTCCTCTCTCTGATTCTTCGTCCTCTTTGTTTTTGTTTGAGAAAGGCTCAGGCAGAAACGCCACGAGCGTGTTATCGTTAAATAATAAACCTGTTCCTACTTTTTTCTTAGTTTATACATTTTTATAAAAGCACACTGTTGATAATATACTGATATAACCGATAGTAAGTCAGTAACTTAGTAGTAGAATTAGTAGTACAAATAATAATTTTTTTACACTAGCACAAACCAATTCATCATCATCATTAGGTGTCATGTTGGCAAGCGTTGGTGGTCATACTCCTCCAAAGATCTCTATCTTTAATATTTTCCATTATCTCAGTAGCTTTTTATAGTGTCATCATGTTAGACTTTCCATGAATTCTTTTCCCTTGTTTTCCCCCTGCCTCTCTTTCCCTTTATCTTCGCTGTTGTTATGATCTTCTTCTTCTTCTTCCTCTTCTTCTTCTTCTTCTTCTTCTTCCTCTTCTTCTTCTTCTTCTTCTTTCGCATTGTCTGTCTATATCTGCAGTCCTGTCTCTTGGACAAATTTCACTGTTTTTTGTAATTCTTGTATGGAACCATAGAGCTTATCTTCTAGAGTAGTTTTACTGGGCCAGTACTTACTTCTCAGTGTCTCATAGTTGGTACAGTTTTGGAGGATATGTTCCACAGTTTGGGGCACCTGAGCACATGTACATAGATTAGTAGTACCAACTTTAAATTTTGTATACATATGACTTCGGTGTCGGCTGTGTCCTGTTCGGAGACGGAAGATAGTGACTTGTTCCTTTCTGTTTAGCATGTGATAGTCATCATGTGGTGGTGTTTGTGGCTTCCTGTAGGTTTTTATCATGCTTTTCTTCTGATTATAGGTGATTCGTATGTCTGGTTTCTCCATTTCAGTGCCCTATTTGACCAGACGGTCAGCTTTCTCATTGCCTGGTATCCCACAATGGGAGGGAATCCTCTGCAAAATGACTCCATGTTGTAAGCCAATTTTTGACAAGGCATCCTTAAGGTCTGGTAGTTTGTTACACTGAAGAGCTTCCAGTACTGATCTTGCATCTGTGAGAATTACTGCGGGACATGTATCAGTTCTGGAATCTGATAGTTTTTCAACAGCAGCAATAATTGCCCTGACTTCTGCATCATAGTTGTTGCAGTATTTTCCAGTAGGTACGGAAATCTTGTCAGTGGTGTTGTTTGGATATTCAATATGTGCTCCTGCTCCTCCATTCTTTATGGCATTATGTGCAGATCCGTCTGTATACACACGTATCCAGGTGTCACATGGATATTTATCATCTAGAACACTAAGTGTGGCTGTTGATCTTACAAGACTGCTCTGCATCTCACCATTCTGCACATCTTTCACTTCAGTCTGAATAGTTATTTGTGTATAATCTGCTTCTTTCCATGGTGTATGCTCTGGTACAGATGATAATGGAGCGACTACAGTTGGAAGGTCAGGTATCAGCGTATGCATACGCTTGGCCTGATGAATGAAGCTGCTTCTTTTAAGCCGTCTTAGTGCCTAGTTATTGAATCTCTCCTTCAGGGGATGGCTTACAGAGCTGAGGAATTTCTCTCCCATGGGCTGTTGTTATGATGTTTTCAAGTCCTTCCCTTTTCATTGTATATCCAATGATTGGTGAATGTAGTTTTTGTATAGATTTAAAAAGTTTTGTTTTTTTTTTTACATTTGTCTGTTTTAGACATTCCGTGTTTATCATCTTAGTTGCCCATTCTAGATTTAACATTCTTTGAGAAAGGGCTATTGGTTTGTTTTCTACTTGCTTTAATTGCAGTATGTTTAAAAGAAAGCATAAGTATATATTATTAGACCATACAGGTAGGAAATATGTTTAACATAATCTTTCTCTCTTTCTCTCTCTCACTATCTCTCTCTCTTTCTTTCTCTCTTTCTCCCTTTATCTCTATCTCTTTCTCTCTCTCTCTCTCTTTCTCTCTCTCTCTCTCTTTTCTCTCTCTCTCTCTTTCTTTCTCTCTTTCTCTCTCTTTCTCTCTCTCTCTCTCTCTCTCTCTCTCTCTATCTCTCTCTTTCTCTCTCTCTCTCTCTCACTCTCTCGTCTGATGGCACGTGGGACTGCTGTGAGCAACATATTTCCACTTCTGTAGGTATTTTGCTATCTTCTTGGCCGTTTGCCATGTCAGTCCTTTGTTTACCAGCATTTTCTCTGCTTTACGTCTCTATGTCTCTTTCGGTTCTTCCATGGTTCTTTCACTATGTGGAGTCCCCATATGAGCTACTTGTGGAAGAAATGTGTCTCTCATTCTAATAATGTGGTTTAAAATAGTATATAACATTAACATAACAATGTTACATTAACACAATCATTCTCTTGCAGCAACTGTCCTTGAAGGTGAAGTAACTTTGTATTTTGACTTGGAGGAAACATAAATATTGTCGAAAATTTGCTTGAATTTGCTGCTCATTTTAAGGTAGAAAAACAAATTCATCGAAGAACTGATAGTGTTCAACAGAAATCTAAGTTTGTAAGAAAGGTGAAACAGGTTTCTATTGTAGCCGGCTAGTGTCACCTCTGGCACTAACTGCATGAGCACGCTGAAGACTTGCGCAGTAGCCAGACATACAACGAACATCGTTGTGATTGCAGAAATAGTTTTTACCATCTGAATTTGTCTGCTTGACATGCTGTGACTTTTGTGATTTGGTACAGGCGTTGTCTTCGGTAAAACTGTGAAGGTACGAGAACGTTTGGTTGTGATTATGAAAGATGTTTTTGTTTCTGAAGCAACATTTGGCTGCACTAGACTTTGTCTCCATTTTCTGGATAAGTGTAATTTCACAAACATTATAATGGTGGATATGAGAACTATAATCATGGCGGCATGTGCTAGAATCAAAGTTCCCACAAGTTCATTAAGATATTTCAAGAAAAGTTTCCCCAGCGATGTGTCGTAGTTCACGAACTTCGTAGTATTGTTTACTTGGATAAAATAAATATTACATGCGTAGGGAAGATGGAACACTTGATAAAAGACGAAGATAAAAACCATGGCTGCGACAGTCTGCTGTGGCTGAGTCAATGTCTTCATCTTATGTGGAATAAGCACACATAGAGCTCTTTCCACGGATACATACACAGTGATCCAGCAAGCAGTTCTAGAGAAAACTACGTGCTGATATGTAATCTGACCAGTGGTAAAGGTTACACAGTTCCTTATTAGAAAGTGTTCACACTGCACAATTTTTTCTATGTAGAAACAACTTGACTGCGGCAATACAAAGAGGCAGCTCAAGAGATCTGCCACAGCTAGGGCAAAGAGAGAGACGGTGCTGCTGTCTGACGTCACGCCCTGTCCCACGAATACCCGTATGGTGATCATGTTGGTGACCACGCCCAATATGCCAAAAGGGATCATCACAGCGTGGATGACTGACAGGCTATGTTCTAGAATACCGTCGCTTACAAGCGGTACTAAACGTTTATTTGCTTGGTTAACTAAATAACTTGAAGCATTCATTATTTAGAATCAAGCCAAACTGATAATACAGTTTACTTAGACGTTAATGATAACTATCCATTTTCTATTATTTCATTCTAGGCTCTTTGTCAGTTGTTGAAAAATATTTTTTTTCACTGTCAGATTTCAGCAACCAGCTGAATGTATCCGGATATAAAATAGCTCTCTTATGATCCTAAACAAAAAATGTAAACAGTAAACCAAAGAGACACATTTCTCAATAACCTTACATGTGTGCTTTTTTTCATTCTCATACACACTACGCCTTTTCTATGTTTGACACGTTCCTGTACTCTTTTACATCACTTATCTAACAGCAAATAATAAAATTGGTGGACATATATAGGCCGTACACTTTTTTGAATACTGTAATACATCTTTCGCGAATTAAATTTAGTTATTTCACAATAAAGATCCCTTTGACTTAAACAAAGCGCTGTTCACAGACAATATCCCAGATAAATGTAAAAATTGGCAGTCATTTAACTACATTTTTTATCATTTATACTAGAAGTGCACGAAACGAAACTGACAAATTAAATTCATGTAGGAAAGTATGTCCATTTTCAGCCATATCGACCATAGAATTTTCAAACAATTTCTTCAAATAATTTACAGATAGAGGGCGTTCCCTTCGGACTTGATAGCTTCAGCAAACCTTACATTTCGCTAATATGGCGATAATTTGCCACAAGTGCTGTGCTCTTTGATCTAAGTTTGTAGATTCGTGTCTGCGCTAAAGTGACCTTGTAACCACGTGTAGTACAAAGATTAGTGAATCACTTCGATAAAGCATTGATAACTTATTTAAGAACGATGTTACACGTTCAGAAAAAGTATTCATCGCTATTACACTTCGACAGGATAAGATGCATACTGACTGAACGTATCCATCCATATTTTCCTTAATCATTTATAATTTTTTATATATAAAACGTCTTCTAAAAAGTAGTTAATTTACATTAAAATGTACCAGCCAATCATAGCTCTTGGCAGGTGCAGCTGCGGATTAGTTCTCGTATCAGATCGAATACCCCCCCCCCCCCCAAATAGCTTTTTATAATTCAGTCCAAATAACATAAAACATAATTATTGGAATTTTTTTTATGTTAAGACTATTTAAGACAAAAATAGGAACGGCTTTATTAAACAACGACCAGGCAGTTGTAACTATTCGGTTTACACTTTAATCGTAGAAAAACACATCTATGAAACAAAGAGAGAATATAAACTCAGATCAGTGATATCAGTCAGTCAGTCAGTCAGTCATTTGCATGTCCCCTGCGGAGTTTTGCCTCCCTAACAGCTCTCCTGTAGGCCTCGCGGTTGTAACCAAGATGCCCTGCAGATCGTCAACAATGTCTTGCAGCCATATTCGCCTTGGTCTTCCTTTCTTTCTTTTTTCCCATTATGTACCCTTCCAAGGCGGTCTTCTCTAAATTCTCATGACGTTTAATTGTTCTAAAATATTATTATAAGTTTTCTCTGCTTAATCCCCTTTACTAGCCAACCTTCTTCAATATTAAGTTCTTGTAGTATGAATATTAGGTTAGCGGTGTAGGGGTATCTCCTATCAAAGGAGAAGTAAGACGTCTCCTTACCTCCGACAGTCTACGGCACACCCTTGGGCAAGGTGGAGTACCCGTATAGCCCCCCGATCAGGGTGACGTGAAGCCATGGGAGCAGGTGGTGGATAGAATGGGACAGCAGCCGACACAAAAATAGCACTAAGGTGGACACCACAGGGGAACAGAAGTAAGGGTAGACCAAAAGAGACATGGAGAAGAACAACAGAAAGGATGTTGAGCAATAGAGGGCTCACCTGGGCAAGAGTAGAAAAAAAGGCGAAGGACAGGCATTTGTGGAAAACCCTTGCGGAAGCCCCATGTGCCCTGGGCACTTAAGGTTCAGAGAGAGAGAGAGAGAGAGATGGTCACCATTCTATGATGGTGGGCAGATGATCTCAATGTAGGGATAATGGCTACGATCACTGACTAGTACAGTCACTGCCCGGAAGGAAAGCAATGGTAAACTATCTTCTGAAAATATACCAAGAAACCCAAACAGCAACATGGAAAGTCAAATAGGAAAAAGATCTGGTGGTGAGGCCCCCAGGCCAGATAGATCTAATTTTAACACTGGGGAAGAGTGTGAGACAGAGGTCAGTACTAGTAATTGTGATGACAGACAAAATCCTGACGGTATTACTAAGGAAAACCCCTGCATCAAACTAAAAAGAAAAATTAGGAACATGGAATGTAAGAAGTATGTATATGGGGAAGTGTCAAACAATAAGTGATGAGATGAAAAGAACGGGGATACACATCTTGGTAATCTGCGAACATCGATGGAAAGGATCAGGACACTTCAAGAGTGACAATGATAATATCTTTATATACTCTGGTGGAGAATTAGGAGGAAAGAATAAAAGGCTTTTTACTTGGACAAATCAACATCAAAAGCATTACTAGGTTACAATCCAGTAAGTGATAGAATCCTCACAATCAGAATTAAGGGCACTTTTAGAAATGTAACAATCATCCATATATATGCATATATACATCAGCAACACAAGAAGAGGAAGTAGAAGACTTTTATAACACACTGCAAACGACGATAGACCAGGTACGAAAAATGATATTGTATTAATAATGGGAGATTTTAATGCAAAGATTGGTACAGAAAGAACAGAAGATGAAGGACATGTTGTAGGGAAATTTAGCATAGGACATAGAAATGAGGCAGGTGACAATCTAATGGCTTTTTGCATGGAAAACCAGCTAATGATTATTAACACACTTTTTAAACAATATCCAAGAAGAATTTACATTGGACATTACCTGATGGGAAAACCAAGAATCAAATAGATTACATTTTAGTGCAAAGAAGGTGGAGATAAAGTATAACATCAGTAAACACTTTACCGGGTGCTGATTGTGACACGGACCATGAGTTATTAATAGCAGACATGAAGATAAAGATAAAAAAGACAGTTGCAGGATCAAGACCACTCCGCTTTGATCTTACAAAAATACCAGAACAATATGGTATTGAAGTGAAGAACCGTTTCGAAATTCTGATGGCTGTACAGGAGGAGATGACACCAGATGATTTGGCTAAACAGGCCAGAGATATCTTAATAAAAACAGCTAAAGACATGGTTCCAGTAAAGAAAACACAAAAGAATGGATGGATTACTGCAGGCACACTAGAACTGATAAAACAACGTAGAGAAATGAAGACCCAATGGAAAGTGACAAACAACAACAAAGAAGAATATAAATCTTTAACAAAAGAAGTATGAAGAAACATAAGAAAAGACAAAAAACAATACATACAAGATTGTTGTGAAAGAATAGAAGGACATCAGAAATGTGGAAGAGATAGTGAAATGTTTAAAGAAATGAAGACATTGACGAGAAATATCACACCTAAGCTAAACGTAATTTGTGACAAGATGGGGAATACCTTGACAGAGACAGAGGAAATTCTAGAAAGATGGAAGGAATATTGCAGAGGAATGTATGAAACAACTGACTGTGAAAGCAGAAATCAACGGTGTGAGTTATTATTGGAGAAGAAAGAACCCGAACCGACAATAGAAGTTTTATGGGCAATAAAGATTCTGAAAAAAATAAATCACCAGGATGTGATGAGATAACATCTGAGCTTATTAAACCAGGAGGAAAGGAATGTGCAACAATCTATCATGCACTATGTAAAACGATGTGGCATTCAGGTATATGGCCAAAAGAATGGAAAAGAACTGTATTCATACCAATGCCCAAAAAAAGGGTAACCTGAAATTATGCACTAACTATAGAACTGTTGCCCTGATTAGTCATGCCAGTAAAATTCTGTTAAAAATCATAATGGGTAGAATTCGTAAGAAAATAAAAGAAGAAGTCAATATGGTCTAAGCTGGTTTCAGGCAAGGAAGAGGATATAAGATTAATAATAGAGAAATGCAGAGAGTTTAATGTGAATCTAAACATAGCCTTTATAGACTACTCAAAGGCATTTGATTGTATACAACATCAGAAACTTTGGGAAATAATGGAAAAAATGGAATTTCCAACACATTTGATACAATTAACATCACTGCTGTATCTAGACCAACAAGCAGAAGTAAGAATAAATTGTGAAACAACAACTTGGTTTGACATAAAACAAGGGGTCCATCAGGGGTGCATATTGTCGCCTTACTTATTTAACTTGTATACTGAAAATATAATGAGGAATGTTAGAGAAGATGTAGACAAAGAATATTACGATGCCCTAACAATTGGAGGTTATGAAATACCAGAGATTAGATATGCTGATGACACAGAATTACTGTCCACAACATAAAAAGAATGGAAAAACTAATTATGTCAGTCCGTAAGAATAGTGAGGAGCAAAACCTCTATCTTAATGCGAAGAAAACTAAATTGATGACAACTGACAAAACAAACTAGGCAGCTGATATATGTATCAATGAGGAAAAACTGGAAGAAGTGGAGAGTTTTTAACATCTTGGATCACTGCTAACTAATAATGGAGATACAATGAAGGAAACTAAAAGGAGGATATCTATCGCTCTTCAGAAAGTAAAACAACTAAAGAATCTGTGGAGAGGAACAGATAGAACTACAAAATTAATTTTTTTAAGGGCATGCATCTTTCCAATCGCAACATATGCCTGTGAGACCTGGAAACTTAACAAAACAGCTGAGGAACACATAAATGCATTTGGATGTAAATGCTACAGAATAGTTCTTCAAATATCATGGACACAAAAAAGAACAAATTTATCCATACTACAAGAACAAAATATTGAAGAAGGTTGGCTAGTAAAGAGGTTTAAAGAGAGAAAACTTAAATAATTTGGACACATTAAACGTCATGATAATCTAGAGAAAACCGTCTTGGGAGGGTATATAATGGGAAAAAGAGAGAGAGGAAGACCAAGGCGAAGATGGCTGCAAGACATCGTTGATAATCTGCAAATGGATGCATCAAAAGCAGGCCATCTTGTTCACAACCAAGAGGCCCACAGGAGTGCTGTTAAAGAGGCAAAGTTCCACAAGGGACATGCAAATGAATGAATAAATGAGTATTGATATATTTGTTCTTTTTTTGTGTGTCCATGATATTTGAAGAACTCTTCTATAGTATTTATATTCAAAGACATTTATGTGTTTTTCAGGTGCTTTGTTAAGTTTCCAGGTCTCACAGGCATATGCTGGGATGGGAAAGATGCATGCCCTTAAAAATCTTATTTTTGTAGTTCTATCTGTTCCTCTCCATAGCTTTTTTAGTTGTTTTATTTTTATTTTATTTTATTTTTTGAAGAGCAATAGATATCCTCCTTTTAATTTCCCTAATTGAATCTCTATTGTTAGTCGTGATCCGAGATATTCAAATATCAAGATATTCTTCCAATTTTTCCTCATTGATACATATTTCAGCTGCCTTATTTGTTTTGTCAGTTGTTATCAATTTAGTTTTCTTTACATTAAGATACAGGTTTTGCTTTTCATTGTTCTTACGGGTATCTGAGTGGCGAAGTGGTTAGTGCACTGGTTTCGGGTCGAGGGTTCGAATCCGGCTGGAGACACCCCAGTCACCCAGTTGTAGAAATGGGTACCCGACTTCTTCTGGAGTTGGGGAAGGAAAGGCGGCCAGGCGTGCAACTGACCATATCACCCTCTAGTGTGCTGACAGGTCGAGGAAAATATGGGCACTAACACCATATACCTATGTGCCTCTAAAGCATGACAGGATTACATTTTCTTACGGATTGACAAAATTATTTGCTCATTTCTTTGTGTGTTGTGGACAGTAACACTGCGTCATCAACATAGCTATTCGCTGGTTGTTTTAGCCATTTGTCTTTCTACGTTGCTTTTAGTCTGCTCTTTGCATCTTCATATGCTGAGCTTCTATCGCCAAGAAGCGAAGCCTGAATGAGAAATAACTTGGCATTAAGAAGGCTTAAAAGAAGCAGCTTTATTCATCAGGCCAAGCGTCTACATAAGCTGACTCCCAACCTTTCAACTGCAGTTGCTTCATTACCATCTGTACCAGAGCATACACCACCGAAAAAAAAGCAGATTGTACACAAATAACTATTCAAATTGAAGTGAAAGGTGTGCAGAATAGTGGGATGCAAAGCAATCCTATAAGATCAACAGCTACACTTAGTGTGCTAGATGACAAATATCCATGTGACATTTGGATACGTATATAAACATATGGATCTGCACACAATACCATAAAGAATGGAGGGGCAGGAGCACAAATTGAATATCCAAACAACATCACTGACAAGATTTCCATACCTACTGGAAAATACTGCAAAAACTATGATGCAGAAGTTATGTCATTTATTGCTGCAGTTGAAAAACTATCAGACTCCAGAACTGATACATGCCACATAGTAATTCTCAAAGATGCAAGATCGGTACTGGAAGCTCTTCTGTGCAACAAACTACCAGACCTTAAGGCTGTTTGTCAAAAACTGGCTCACAATACAGAGTCACCTTGCAGTAGATTCCATCCCACAAGCAACGAGAAAGCTGACCGCCTGGCCAAAGAGGACACTGAAATAGAGCAACCAGACATACCGATAACTATAATCAGAAGAAAAGCATGATAAAAACCTACAGGAAGCCACAAACACCACTACATGATGATTATCGCATGCTAAACAGCAAAGAATAAGTGGCCATTTTCCGTCTCCGAACAAGACACAGCCGACTCCGAAGTCATACGTATACAAACTTTAATGTTGGTACTACTACTCTTTGTATATGTGGCCAGGTACCCCAGACTGTGGAACATATCCTCCAAAACTTCACCAACACAGAAGAAATTACTGGCCCAGTGAAACCACCAAAGTTCTATACATGAATTACAAGAAAACAATGACATTTATCCAAGAGACATGACTGCAAATATAGACAGAAAATAAGTATGAAGGAGAAGAAGACTAAGAAGCCAAGACAAACAAGCAAGAGAAATTCAGTTACAAATGAACAGCTCAGGCAAATGGAATGCCATCATCAAAGGGACTCCAGAAATATTCCCTGAAAAAATAAGACAGACAGTACATTAAAATATCAAGAGTTCTTGGCATGAAAGAAAGGGAAAATGATAATAGAAAGGACGACGCAGGACAGAATGCGTTCATAAACCTTAAGGAAGAACTCGAAACTGTTAGGGAAACGAACGAAAGCAGAACAACCTGATAATATATCCGTAGAAAAAAGTATACGTTCTTAATAAATCAGGTATACAAAAATAATAACAGAACTGTTGAATAACATCTGCAACAGCGGATACCTAGTGATATTCAAAACTTTGCCAAAGAAACCAAAGGTCAAGGAATGTGAAGATTTCATATCAGTAAGTCTTTTTGTCATATAACAAAACCGCTGTTGAAAATTATTATGAGAAGAACTAAACATCGGATAAAGACCGAAAAAACTGCTGCATTAAGATTATCTGTGGAAGTGAATCATGGACAGTGAACAGATCAATGCAAAGATCACTAGAGGCAACAGAGATGTGTTCTTTTTTAGATGACTGCTAAGAGTACCACTGATAGCTAAGATAAGAAACAGGAAGTGTCTAAGAAAAGTAAATGTAGAAAAATTCTTAAGAAAACGACAATCCACATTCACTGGATATATATATATATAATGAGACAGGTAAGACTTGAAATCATCATAGCAACAGGAAAGATAAATGAGAGGTATGAGAGGTATAGAAATGGCAAGAGAGAAGGTAATAGTTTAACACACTGGCACGATAAAAACTTCCTATTGTGCTGATCGAAGATATCCAGTATCCAGATATATGGAGAAACATGACCGTCAACTTGTAACGGCAGGTGCATGATGATGATGATGATGATGATAACATGGATATGTAGGATTTTACAGTAAATAATTTTTTAATGAAAAATATGTTAATTCATTATATGTGACATTTTAAATTTTGTTTTCTATTTATTCATATATTCATGTATTTATTCATATATATATATATATATATATATATATATATATATATATATATATATATATAATTTTATTTTAAAACAAAACATGCACAAACGAATTAATGAACTCACAGGCAAGAAAACAAAATATACAACAGGATGCCTGAAATCCAAAGAAGGTAAAATGTTAATGGGAAAAGAAGACATTGTAGACAGGTGGACAGAGTATATCTCTGAGCTATATGGAGGAGAAAGACCAGAATTAACACCAGATACTGAAAACTGTGATGGACCACCAATACTTGAAGATGAAATCATAGATGCCATCAAACACATGGAAGAAAGGAAAAGCGACTGGGCCTGATAATATAACAATAGAAGAAATAGAGGCACTAGAGGAGACAGGAATAAAAATAATAACCAAGTTACTGAATAACATTTACAACAGTGGTTATATTCCCAGTGACCTGATTAAATCCACGTTTATAGCACTACCAAAGAAACCAGGTGCAAAGGAATGTGACGACCACCGGACTATCAGCCTCTCATGTCACATAAGGAAGCTACTTCTGAGAATAATTATGAGAAGAACAAAGAAAAAGATAAAAATGGAAATGGCAGATGAACAATTTGGATTTATTGAAGGAAAGGGAACACACAATGTCATTTATGCTTTACGAACACTAACAGAAAGAGCTTTAGAAGTACAGAAAGATCTCTACTTATGCTTCATTGATTACACCAAGGCATTTGACAAGGTGAAACATCATGAAATTATTAAAATGCTTGAAGACATCAGTATAGACGGCAAAGACTTGAGGATTGTAAAACATCTATACTGCCAGCAAGAAGCAGCAGTTCGAGCTGAAAATAGAACTGGAAAATATCAACCTATAAAATAAGGGGTGCGACAAGGATGTGTACTATCTCCAGACCTTTTTTCTCTGCATAGCGAGAATATTCTAAGAACAATCATCACAGAACCAGGCATAAAAATTGGAGGATACAATATTAACAACCTTCGGTATGCTGACAACACAGTACTGATAGCTGAGAACCAACAAGACCTGCAAAATCTCTTGGATAAAGTCGCCAAAGAACGTGAACAGAAAGGCCTTACTTTGAACATCAAAAAGACAGAGACTATGGTTATATATAAGAAACATAATCCACCAGCATGCAGTATTAAATTAAACGAACTATTCTAAAGCAGGTGCAGAAAATCAAATACCTTGGAGCAGTAATAACTTCAGATGGGAAATGCAGAACAGAAATTAGGAAAAGAATAGGCCAAGCAAAGAATGCATTTCAGAGAATGAGAAACATATTAACCAACACATCCTTATCAATGAATGTTAGAAAACGAGTTCTAAAATGCAATATTGAACCTATCTTGTTATATGGAAGTGAATCATGGACAATAGGCAAGTCTGCACAAAAATCATTGGAAGCAGCAGAAATGTGGTTTATTAGAAGAATGTTACGACTCCCCTGGACAGCAAAAATAACTAATGAAGAATGTATGAGAAGAGCTGGAGAGACAAAAAACCTTGTAAAAAAGATAAGAGAGAGACAATGTACTTTCATAGGACATGCAATGAGAAGAGGGGGCATTGAAAATATTATAACAACAGGAAAAATAGAAGGAAGAAGATCAAGAGGAAGACCAAGAGAAATGATACTGGACAGTCTGACGGGATGGTGTGAGAGGAGATCACCAACTGAACTGATGGCCTGCATGAAGGATCGTGTACTCTGGAGAAGCATAATAGCCAACGCCTGTCGGCACGGGACATGATGATGTTGATTTATTTGTGTTCATAATGTCATATGCTCTTCTTTCTTCTACTCCCCCGAAGTCTTATAGACTTGAGCGTTCTCTGTAAGGGAATATCGATTATCGATGAGACTCATGTAATTTCCGCGATACGAAGTCGTAAAACGTGACCTATTTTACCCAAAACATGTTTACTGTCGTCAAGGATACCAGAGCGTCGCAGCTCCGAGCCACACAGAGTTGCTCTGGATGACGTCACTGAACACACTGCACACTCTACACAGTTCATTGGCGATTTGGAACTTACAATATTGTTTGCAAGCAGGTAATATTGAGATTCTGTAATGATAAATTGTTTATCTTTGGCTTTTCGGGGTGAATTTTTTTTTTACTATAATTTAAGATGTTTTGTTCATTAGTATACAGCGTTCTAACTGGCACGTATTTTATTAATTTAGGAAATAAAAGGGATTTTGTATTGAAACGCTTCTCATAGAAGTATGTGTTCTTAAACTTCTTACTCCTTTTTATTACATGTATAATAAAAAAAATATATTAGAATTTTTTAAAAAATTCTCTTATTTTATGTTTCAGTTATGTTTTAATATTTATCATGTTTTACGTCTCAGTTATGTTTTAATATTTCGTATGGTTTACGTTTCAGTTATGTTTAAACGTTTCTTATGGTTTAAGTTTCAGTTATGTTTTAACATTTCTTGTGGTTTACGTTTCAACTATGTTTAAACATTTCTTATGGTTTATGTTTCAGTTATGTTTTAACATTTCTTATGGTTTATGTTTCAGTTATGTTTTAACATTTCTTATGGTTTACGTTTCAGTTCATCATCATCATCATGTGCCGTGCCGACTGGCGTTGGCTATTATGTTTCTCCAGAGTATCCGATCCTTCATGCAGGCCATCAGCTCGGTTGGTGATCTCCTCTCACACCATCCCGTCAGACTGTCCAGTATCATTTCTCTTGGTCTTCCTCTTGATCTTCTTCCTTCTATTTTTCCTGTTGTTATAATATTTTCAATGCCCCCTCTTCTCATTGCATGTCCTATGAAAGTACATTGTCTCTCTCTTATCTTTTTGACAAGGTTTTTTGTATCTCCAGCTCTTCTCATACATTCTTCATTAGTTATTTTTGCTGTCCATGGGATTCGCAACATTCTTCTAATAAACCACATTTCTGCTGCTTCCAATGATTTTTGTGCAGACTTGCCTATTGTCCATGATTCACTTCCATATAACAAGATAGGTTCAATATAGCATTTTAGGACTCGTTTTCTAACATTCATTGATAAGGATGTGTTGGTTAATATATTTCTCATTCTCTGAAATGCAGTCTTTGCTTGGCCTGTTCTGTTCTTAATTTCTGTTCTGCATTTCCCATATGAAGTTATTACTGCTCCAAGGTATTTGAATTTCTGCACCTGCTTTAGAATAGTTCCGTTTAATTTAATATTGCATGCTGGTGGATTCTGTTTCTTAGATATAACCATAGTCTCTGTCTTTTTGATGTTCAAAGTAAGGCCTTTCTGTTCACTTTCTTTGGCGACTTTATCCAAGAGATTTTGCAGGTCTTCTTGGTTCTCAGCTATCAGTACTGTGTCGTCAGCATACCGAAGGTTGTTAATATTGTATCCTCCAATTTTTATGCCTGGTTCTGTGATGATTGTTCTTAGAATATTTTCGCTATACAGAGAAAAAAGGTCTGGAGATAGTACACATCCTTGCCGCACCCCTTGTTTTATAGGTTGATATTTTCCAATTCTATTTTCAACTCAAACTGCTGCTTCTTGCTGCCAGTATGGATGTTTTACAATCCTCAGGTCTTTGCCGTCTATATTGATGTCTTCAAGCATTTTAATAATTTCATTATGTTTCACCTTGTCAAATGCCTTGGTGTAAATCAATGAAGCATAAGTAGAGATCTTTCTGTACTTCTAAAGCTCTTTCTGTTAGTGTTCGTAAAGCATAAATGACATTGTGTGTTCCCTTTCCTTCAACAAATCCGAACTGTTCATCTGCTATTTCCATTTGTATCTTTTTCTTTGTTCTTCTCATAATTATTCTCAGAAGTAGCTTCGTTATGTGACATGAGAGGCTGATAGTCCGGTGGTCGTCACATTCCTTTGCACCTGGTTTCTTTGGTAGTGCTATAAACGTGGATTTAATCAGGTCACTGGGAATATAACCACTGTTGTAAATGTCATTCAGTAACTTGGTTATTATTTTTATTCCTGTCTCCTCTAGTGCCTCTATTTCTTCTATTGTTTTATTATCAGGGCCAGTCGCTTTTCCTTTCTTCATACGTTTCAGTTACATTTTAATATTTCTTATGTTTTACGTTTCAGTTACGTTTTAACATTTCTTACGGTTTACGTTTCAGTTATATTTTAACATTTCTTACGGTTTGAATTTCAGTTACGTTTTGACATTTCTTATGGTTTATGTCTCAACTGTATTCTAACGTTTCTTACGTTTTACTTCACAGCTGTGTTTTAATACTTATATATACAGTGTGTGTGTGTATATATATGTGTGTGTGTGTGTACACGAGACCAATAAATGTCTACTTTGTCTCTTCATTAGGTCCCTTGACACACAAGATCAAATGTATTATCAGGTAATGTAGTTCTGTAATGTGACTTTTCTCAACTGAAAGATTAAGTGATTAAGTTTAATTCAGAGTCATTTTTCAGTACGACAAATGTTCGACTATGGCTGTTACTATATTTTTCTACTGCCGGACTCCCATTCTTTCATAAATGATAAATTTCTATCGACTCCGATTCCACTCACAAGTTCTTTCGACTCTGACCTTGCAGTCTTGTTTTAGTCATTAATGTTAGCTAAGTTTGTTTTTTTTTTATCTAAGTTTTATGAATGAAAATTGCGGTAGCACGATGAATGCTCACTAGAAAATCTTTACAGGATCGAAGAGGGTAATTTTAAAATTAGAAGGTCAAAACCGACCGTCTGGTTTAGCGCTGATGGTCAGTAGCGGTGCTTGTGGTTAGTCGAGTCTCTTCTTTGTTTGTGATTGGTTATTTCCCTTTATAAATGTTGTCTGAGAAGTTAACGAACTTGTCTGGGAATGGTGATGGCCTTTTAGCATAACTAATGATGCATAACTAATGAAGAGACAGAGGAAGACAGAGAGAGAAGTTACTGGATGGGCTGTCAGTGTGGCTAGGATGAGAGTCACCCGCGGATCAACGCTAAAGACAGGGAATTGTGGAGAGAATGATCGCCTACGCCACGCGGTATGGCACTTGAATGATTTCTATGTTCCTTTTGTTCTATCCTTTAACAGATATTATGGATGATTATTTTATGTTGAGCAATTTATCTGTAAGGAGAGATGTTTGAAAGCTCGGCTCTTCCTTCTGCAGCCCTATATTTTACGCGTATGCAAGAAAATAAAAGATAACAATATTTAGCAACAGTTAGAATTTCACAAAATAATGAATAAAAATAATGAAACCTCCCATTAATGAAAATGGAAAAATACACATAGAAGTGACAGATATTGAAGAAGTCAATCAATTTGCATACCTTCCCAGCTACATAGACCAGGATGGTGACACCAGAAAGGAAGTTAGAATTAGAATTGCAAAAGTAGCATCGATCTTCAAGAATCTTGAGAACATATGGCATTCAAAAGTTATAAGCACAAAAACTAAGTTAAGACTATTCAATTCAAATGTAATATTCACCCTCATTTATGCATATGAAAGCTGGAAATCAACTAAAGAACTAGACAAGAAATTAGACTCTTTTGAAAACCAAGTGCCTAAGGAAAATACTCGGCATCAAGTGGAACGAATTCAAGATCAATGCAGAGATAAGACAGATGACTGAACAACAACCAGTCTCATGGGTGATCAGGAAAAGGAGATGGACATATGTTGGTCACGTGATGAGAAGAAACAATTAGAGAATCCCAAAACACGCTATAAAATGGAACACAACAGGCCAAAGAAAAAGAGGCAGACCGCATGAAACTCTGAAGAGGACATTGTTAAGAGAGGTCAAATTAATAGGCATAAAATCCCTTAGACTGAAAGACTCGCCGAAGACAGGAAAAATTGGCGAACTACCTTGCGAGCCCTATGTGACGTTTAACGGCATGGGAAGGATATAAGAAGTATTTCACAAATATTACTGAAAAAAAAGAAGCTGACAATGGTCCAGAACAAAAGAACCATGGTTCATGTCTGTTTTTAATTTCTTTTAGTGTGCTTTACAGTGTTTACATTATAGAAATAATTTTAGTGTTATTTTGTAGTTTTATGCGACTTTAGAATTAAGTGTAATGTGATTTATGGTTTTATGTGACTTTAGAGTTAATTTAGTGTGATGTGTGATTTTATGTCCCTTTTGAAATAATTTCGATGTGACTGATGTTTTTTTTATGTTCCATTACAAATATAGTTTTGGTACACCTATTGGTTCTAAGGACTGCTATTGCCGGAGGTGGGGTGGAAAATTCGATCTCCACTCCAACGGCGCGCGTCTCAAACAGCCTCTGGCAGTCAGGTCCAGCTCCTGGCCTTCCCGTGGCAGAACTGTTTAAACTGACAGGAGAAGGGGCGAAGGGTAGATGAGTGACACGTTTGGTAGCTCATCTACCGCTGCTGGCGAGATTCTTCAGCTGCCGTGCGTGGAGCGGTACTCCTCCCGGCCAATGAAGAAAGGTGAAAAGGGGTTGCCGCGCGGCACCACTGCGGAAAAAATGATAGAAAGGATAAGGCGAACCAAACGGTCAAATCAAGGCACCTCTGGTCTGGAGGTCTACCACGTCCTGAGTGCAGTCATATCGGGTGGAATGCATGAACCAGCTTAACCCAGAGGTTAAGACACTGCTGGCGAGACTCTTCGAATGCCGCGCGTGGAGTGAAGCTCCTCCCGGTCAAGGAAGAAACTGCGGAAAATAAATAAAGGTTGCTGTGCAGTGCCGATGTGAAAAGGTGAAGGAAAGGATAAAGTGAAATTTAATCGCTATGTCCAGTAGCATCGCTGCGAGAGCTACACATACCATGGCGCCTCTGCTCTAGAGGCCGGCCACGTCCGAAATACACCTACACTGGTGAAATATGCCTAAACCGGCACACAACAGAGGTGAAACTTGATAGCCAGGCATGTCACACCACCTCCACTCTAGAGGTAGGTAATGCCTGATATGCACCCATACTGGTGAAATATGCCTAAACCGGCTCATACCAGGGGTGAAACTTGAAGGCTACGCATGTCACGGTAGAGGTCGGTCACGTCCCAAACACGCCCATACTGGGAGAATATGCCTAAACCGGCTCAACCCAGGGATGGAAGTCACTAGTGGCGAGGATTCATCCTCCTGGACAAAAGCTCCATCCTGATCACAACTAGGAAGGGTAGCGGCCACGACCGCAAAATCCTGAAGTCGGAGACACTGGACCAGGGCAGTCTAGATAGGCAACCACCTCTCACCCGGCGGGGATGTATGCGTATCCTAATCGCGCTGAGGTTTTCCTATGAGAAAGTCCAACACTGGACTGGATGGGCAACCACCTCTCACCCGGCGATGATACATGGGTATCCTAAAACACGTCGAGGTTTTCCGGTGAGAAAGTCCAACTCTAGACTAAACTGGTGCAACGAAAACCACGGTGTCACGCAATCCCGCTTCCGGGACCCACCAAGAATACAGGCTCAAGCCCTGCGATACTCTGAACCCCATATGGTCCTCTCGTGGATCCCCACACGGGGGACCACAGGACTTAACGTGGACCACAGGTGTAAATTCAGTAGGATCGTGGGGCGGTCTTGGTGGTAGAAGCGAACGAAGAAGAAGAAGAAGGTACACCTATTTTGTTTGCAGACTATATTGTTAATACATGATATTATTTAAAAGTTGTTATCCACATGTTATCCAATGTTTATCTGCAGTCTAACTATCCAGCATACCACATAGGGGACTCTGCCTACCCACCTCAGTACCCCAACTCTGGACCCCCGCCGCCGCCCATGCCAGTGAGTGGATACAGTGCCTACAATGTCAACCAGTACCAAGGTCTGTGACCTTCTTCTTTTTCTAATTAATAATAAATCATTTACTTAATTCTTCTATACACCGCGTGGTGCTGCTAGATAATTGTACCACGGTGATGTGGTGAGGTTTTTAGATTAAAATCTTAGCCTGGACAGAAGGACCACCTTGATGATCATGGTACCTTCCGTGCCAGGTAAGGAGTTCAATTCTAGAGTAAAAGAGTGAAGCAAAACACAGAACAAATCTTCATTTTGGCCTTCCTTACACTTGAACCACAAATAACCAGAGTGCGGCATGGAGTAATTTATTCGTGAATATATAGAAGAGAGTTGGAGAAATGTTTTGAAGGTGTATCATTCATTCATTCATTTGCATGTCCCTTGCGGAACTTTGCCTCCCTAACAGCACTCCTGTAGGCCTCTCGGTTGTGAGCAAGATGGTCTGCTGCTGATGCATCCATTTGCAGATTATCAACGATGTCTTGCAGCCATCTTCGTTTTGGTCGTCCTCTTTTTTCATTTTCCCATTATGTATCCTTCCAATACGGTCTTCTCTAAATTATCATGACGTTTAATGTGTCCAAAATATTTAAGTTTTCTCTCTTTAATCCTCTTTACTAGCCAGCCTTCCTCAATATTAAGGTCTTGTAGTACGGATATATTTTTTCTTTTTTGTGTCCATGATATTTGAAGAACTCTTCTGTAGCATTTAGATTCAAAGGCATTTATGTGCTTCTCAGCTGTTTTGTTAAGTGTCCAGGTCTCACAGGCATATGTTGTGATGGGAAAGATGCATGCCCTTAAAAATCTTATTTTTGTGGTTCTGTCTACTCCTCTCTACAGAGAAGGTGTGTGCCAGAACAAATTGCCTTATCGTGATGTTAGTTATACATAATTCGTTGTATTAGATTTAAAATACATGACAATCAATTATCTCATATTTCTCATCCATTTACCGACATGAACTTGCTGTATTCTTAAACATGACACAATCCAGAAGGGCTCATAAGCAGTTGTCTACCCTAGGTGTAAAAAAAAAAAAAAAATTCACACTCCATGTCATAAAGTTGAGTTAGTACCGTGTATGACCCCCTGAGGCGTCAGTGTAGGCTTGGCATGGGCGTCTCATGCTGTTGCAGAATGTTTGAAAAAAAAATGTTTTGGGTATGACGTTCAGTTCTGCAGTGAGTACCAGCTCCAGAATTGATGCCTGCGTGCTCAGTTCTTGACCCTTTGAAAACTAGTCGCTTCTTTCATTCCTCCGTTCGAAGATCATTCACAATGTTGACGCCATGCTGACGGTTCCTTATGTTCAGTTCATCCAACACGTGTTCAATCGGGTTCATTTCAGGAGAGTTTGCTGGCCAAATCCAGAAAAGGTTGCTAGGCTAAGAAATTCCAGGTAACATTAGCTGTAGGTCTAGCGTTATCGTGCTGAAAGGTTCTCAGATCTGGATGATACTGAAAGAAAGGCACTACGATATGTCGCAGTACCTGATTAACGTAGACGTCAGCAGTAACAGTAACTATGAAAATGCGGAGTGGAGTGCAATGGTCATGGGAGAATCCTCCCTACACATGTATGCTTCCTCCTCTATAGCTGTCATGCTGGACTACTAAGCGTCGACATATCTTTCTTCAGGACGGCGTCACATGCAATTTCTTCTATCGGCAACGGAGACACTAAAGCGGAAATGAGAACATCGTCGATCTCCATTCCGCTATTGGACGGTGTAAATTTTGTCGGGTCCAAGCCATTCTATTGGTCTGGTGACGTCTAGTAAGGATATGGGCAATGTTGGGATGCCTGATTTGCAAGCCACGGCTTTTGCTCTAAAAAAAAAAGTCCCCCAGCGCCAGGTATATGCGCTGCTGAGTTGCTGTTTGGAAACAACTGCGCCGATGTATCACTACCATTTTGGCGATCTTGAACTCATGTTGTTACACAAGGTTGACCAGGTTTGGGGATGGTCATCCATTGCCTGAAATCACTGGTTCATCTTCACTATAGTCGAATGGTCACAATGAAAATGTCTGATAAAATTGTCATCATTCCACTACTAAACATGCCAACAGCTTGCCATCGGTCTTGTGGCAACAATCTGGTCATGACAAAAACATTAACAGACTTCCATTTCGATGGAAACAGATTATGGCTCCTTACTTGCTTAAACTTGCCTCATTGTGTGCAGATTTCAAAGTTATGCTACGTTTAATAAGGCTATAAATTAGGGAAAAGTTTGTTTCCAAGTGCTGCACGCAAAGTTTAAAGTAAGCGTCACATGGTCGAGAAAATATCATTACATTAAATGCCACACTTGCAAGCTTTCCTTGCTTGAAAATCGCCCACGTACATAAACATTTTACGGTTCAGAGTAGTTCGATAAAATTGTGCGTTTTTAATTATATATGTATGTATGTATGTATGTATCGCCACTGTTGAGAGAAATTCCAGTCATTGAATGAGAAATATCAATCATAAACTCAGAATTGTTAGTGACCGTGTGTGTGTGTGTGTGTGTGTACATTTATGTACCAAAATACTAGCAATACTAGCTGTGACTTTTTCATTCAAACGAACTTAATTTTATTGCTTTTGGTGGGGCTTTTTTTTGGAGGGGGGGGGGAATTGGGATTTTTGTAGAGAAGTCATATTATTTGTTTGTATTGTTCTTTTTTCTTCATTGGAGATTTTCTTTCTTTCCCGTGTTCACATTCCCCATAATAATGTGTCACTCTGTCTTGTCCCTTCGCTGCCCAAGGCACATTGGGTGCTGGTAGTAAAAGGTTTTCAGTTTTGTTGGCCCTTTGCTTACATCTTGATTGCCACCGACGACACAGTCCATTGTTTACTAGTGTTTTCCTTGCTGTAGGTCTCCGTGTCTCTTTGGGTCATCCCATTCTTCTTTTGCCCTGTGGAGCCCACATCAAAGTCCTTCATAGTAAGGATTTGTCTGCCATTCTCATAACCTGACCAGTTCATCGACACCTTCTCCTTTTCAGTCACCGTCAGCAGTGTTATCATGTCTGTTTATCTGAACTAGAGATCATTACTTATAGTGTCTGAGTAGAATAATAATTTCACCCATGTCTGCTTTATATATTTTGCCGCAATAGAAGAATAAAAAAAAAGGTATTATTTTTATTTCTTCATTCAGTTGCCAGCGGCTATGCTTACTACCAGCCACCAGGGGCAGTCCCCGGGTACGCAGTACCAGCTGTCCAACACATGCACCAGCAGTCCCTTCAGCTACAGCAGCAACAGGTTTGCACTGTAGCTGTAAATGATTATAAGCATTAATAATAATAAATTTAATCAAGGCCGAGACTTTTATAAAATTTTAATTTCACTGAATTCATTGATTATGAAATTAAATGTGGTCCCAAAAACTATGCTGGCATACATGTTTACTGAAATCATCAACCATTTATGCAAATCTCCAACTTTAGAGCCTTGAGCAGTTTTGCTGAAGGTTTTATCTCTTTCATTTTCATGCGGTAGTCACAGAGTACACTTTTTCTTTGTTTAGTTTATTTCCTGAATTACGTTTTGTCCTTTAGCTCGTTAACAATTTTGTTTATTTCATGAGTTTCTCAGAACTCTTTTTGAACTAGTTAATTTCGAGAGTTGCATCTTTTTTAATCTTCTATAAATTTCATTACACAAAATTTTTGTGCCTTTATCTCTTGCTAGGAGAAGGCCAACAAAAGCTAAATGTATATTTTTCATTTTTTATCTGTTGTATTGTTTTCTTATGTGATCATTGAAAAAAGGCTTTTGCCAAAATATTGGATTGTTGTATGTTCTTCATTTGTATGCACTCTTCTTGCTTTCTAGCTTTCTTGTTTCCACCTACTTTCCTCACTGTTTCTATCTTTTTGTAAAACTGAACCATACACCTCCATCTGCTTTCATTACCATGCCTCTATGATTTGCATGCTTTGGCTTGTCTCTGGTCAGGTTTCATGTTTTTCTATTCTTGTGCCACTCAGTCAGCTCATCATTATGCTTCTTTCTCAGTGCTCCTAAGTTTATTTCTCACTTTGTGAATTTTTCAATTATGTTCAAAATGTCTCACTACTACCTTCTCATCACACTTCATTTTTAAACAGTGTTTCTTTCACATCTAGTATGCGCTAAGAAATTGTATCACTGTTTATGTATGCAATTATTGTTTTTTTAAACCACTTCACAGCAGCCTGAGATAATGGAGATGCCAACTACTACATACCTGAAGTCTATGGATGCCCACTTATATCAGTATCAAATGCAGAAACAACTGGAGCTCATGGAGGTATATGTAAAAACTTTTCTTATTTGTAGAGCACATTTGCTTCTGTCTTTCAAAACTTTCAAACAAAATTGTAGCAGTGACTTAAAAATCTTCAACTTTCTGTTGCGTATTTCTTCCCTGTAGCTGTAAACTTTCTTGGCACATGGTGTCTAGGAAAGATATAATATCAGATAAGAGTGAGCTTTAGGTTGTCAGCTGAGCATTCTGATTTCACAACTGAGAATTATGATGCTGCTGCGTATGTCAGTCAGTGACAGATTAACCATCACTCAGAAGCCTAGGGTAAACTTTGTAAATTATGGCTCCACCCCCTCCATTCTGTAGTGCCCATCTCCTGATATATTATATAGCCCAATTCCCCACTAGTTGTGAAAGGTGCTGTTACAATATGATTTTATATTACACAGACCACATGTCACTGCCTAATGGATAATATAATGTGCAGGTGGAGCAATTCTTCTTCTTCTTCTGTGTTCAAGTGGCAGGTCATGCTAAATCAGAAGGTGGAATGCTAGGATGAAGTCCAAGTTCTCTCCAGGTCCTCGCATCAGCCCCAGAGCTCTGTGACAAGGTCTGGCTTTGTAGGTTGGTGAGCACTGGGCACTCTTGGAGCAAATGCTCTGGAGTTTGTGCTCCATACCCACAGCGGCATGAAAAATTCTGAATCAGTAAAGCTGTGTCAGTAGTCTGCAGTGGCCTGTTCTTAAACAGAACAGGATGGCCTGTTGGTGTCTTTGTAACTGATGATTTGGTTGGAGCAATAATAGTTATAAATGATTGTGAAGTGAAACAATATTCTGTATTTACAGATATATTTTCTGGCATACAAACGTGAGCCAAACCTTAAGGACATCCTCGTCCACAACCACTTGAAGCAGAGCCTTACATATGTTGGCACCAGAAAATGTAACCGCCCCCGCTGCATTACCTGCCCGATAGTCTGGGAAACGAAAACGATCAACTTTCTCAAAACTGTCCTCACTCTTCATGAGGGATTCACATGCGAGTCCTGCATTGTGATATATGCCATCATTTGCAAAAGATGCAAGATAATGTATATTGGTGAGACTGGCCTCAGATTAGGGGACCGCATGCAAAAACATCTGTATGACATCGCCCAGAATGCTTCAAAACCAGTCCCAAATCATTTCAATGGCCCTAACCACAGAGGCAAATCTGACTTTCTGGTAACAGCCATCAAACAATGTCATGCAGATGACACAAGCCACCTGGTGGTTGAGAACCACTGTATTCAAAATTATGGGATGCTGGAGCCACACGGGTTAAACTCACTGTTCAGCTACACTTTACATTCTCTTCAATCATCATAGTACCTCTTCACAAAGCTCCACCCCCTCTTACTTGTTAAACCTCCTCACAGCATCACTTTGCAACCCCTCTTCCCCAGTCATCTACTTCACCTTCCCCAGGCTAGGTCAACACTGTATCACTCTCTCTCCCCTCTACGGTTCCCCATCCACCACCCCCAGTTACAACCCACCGACCACATATCACAGGTCTCCATTTAAACAGTCTCTACGTTCTACTAAACCCATTCCTGACACACACACTGCCGGACAAGCCACACCTTACAGTTTACAGCTAAGTACTCTATTTAATTTAAAATTAAAACAAAATTTTTTTTAATAGTATTCATGTGAATCTATACTTTATCTCCTCTCTCTGTTTCTTTGTCCTGTATGTTTTTGTATGATTAAGGCTCACGCCGAAATGTTACAACTTTGTAGGCATTAAGTATTAAAGCTGCTCCTACTTTTTTCCTAGTTTATACACCCTGTATTTACAGGGTTCTTTTGTCCATAGTGCCAGGCCTTCAGGCTTTTCAGACCATTAGCCTTAAGACTTTCAGCCTAATGCCTGATCTACCACTGTATGCAGTACGCACTGAATTTTTCATATTTTATTTTTTATTATTAATGTACTAACTTTTCATATTTTATTTTGTATTATTAATATATTATTATTTATTATTTATTTATTATTAATTTATTACTAATTTGTTGCTAATGAAAGAATCGCTACTAGTACCATTTATCAGGGTTGGATATTATACACATTTATTACTCTGGTAACACAGTGATCAGTCTGAAGTATAGTAAAAGGTGAGTGTGTTCTGAGAACATCATGAGAAAGCAGAGGTGGCACTTAGTAGCTTTAGTTTTCTGACATCGTGTGGACGGCACATCTCTGGTACAGCCACCAACACTGCTTGAAGCTATAAATATTTCTACATAAACATGAAGCTAGGCTATGTTGTATTAATATCTGCTTTCTTTTTTTTTTTTTTGTACACCAGAAAATGGAAGAGATGATTCGCAGAGGTCAGGTAAGCAAATGTAATTTATGGTTTTTGGGTTGATTCCCACATTTTAATTATAATGAAGTATAACTGGTTTAGATAACCTGACCAGCTTTTCTAAGTTCAAGCTAGGTGGGGGGGGGGGGGGGGGGTGGAACCACATGAAACCAAAGAGACTGTGATGTCCCAATTCTGAACTTGAAACAGCTGTGCCCTCTATCAGCTTTAACACAAATCTACCTCTCTGCTATCTGTGCAAACACTGAAGTTTCCTTTTATTCCCAGACATATGAGAATATGGAACAAATGTTTTAATTTAAAAAATTAATTAAATTTAAGCATCCAAAATGAGTTAATATGATTCATGGGGAGAAATACTTAAAATTCAGGTCTTTTCTGTATAACATGGGAGATTTGGTCATTATAACTAATTTAGGTTAAAATGAACAAAATTTGAAAAAATAATGCTAGAATAGACATCTATAAATGTCTTGAAACTGAACAGACTATGCTGGCTGGGGCATGTAGAAAGAGTGGAAGAGGACAGACAAATGAAAATGATGTGTGCACAAGAGATGAAGGAAACAAGACCGAGGGGTAGACCAAGACAGAGATGGAAAGACAACATAGAAGAGGATATAAAAGAAATTGGTGTCACCAACTGGAGAGGGAAGATCCCACCCTTCAGTAGGAGAGTTCAAGATAAAGGCAACTCCATCATGCTGTATAGGCATGGGGTATGGTGTTAGTGCTGTTAGTAGGAGAGTTCAAGATAAAGGCAACTCCATCATGCTGTATAGGCTTGGGGTATGGTGTTAGTGCTGTTAGTAGGAGAGTTCAAGATAAAGGTAACTCCATCATGCTGTAGAGACATGGGGAGTATGGTGTTAGTGCTGTTAGTAGGAGAGTTCAAGATAAAGGTAACTCCATCATGCTGTAGAGACATGGGGAGTATGGTGTCAGTGCTGTTAGTAGGACAGTTCAAGATAAAGGCAACTCCATCATGCTGTAGAGACATGGGGAGTATGGTGTTAGTGCTGTTTTTTTCTCTTGAGCTGTAGACACACTAGAGGATGATGTGGTCAGAGAGGAATGGAGGTGAGCTTTATCTGCAGCAAATGAGCCTTAATGGCTCAGAAAGCAGAAGAAGAAGAAGAAGAATAGACATCTGCTTTTGATATGTTGATGCTTGTCTGAGGCATTAACCTTCACTTCTTTAAGACAGAGATAGATGCAGGTGTATGGTACTGTTCCACATGAAGTTTAAAAGAAAACCCCCCCCCCAAAAAAAAAAGGCAAAGGGATGAATGGCAGTAAAAGTCAGTGAACCAATATTTCAGTAAAGTATTTATATCAAGGGCAACAAAAAACATAAAACAGCAGATACAGATAGTACACAAAAAGTAGGCTTGTCTTCATTTATCATTTAAGAATAGAAAATTAAGGCACACTACAAATAAAACACACAGTATTTGAGTTCTAGAAAACTTTATAATGAACTTATACAAGGTGAGTGCTTCAGTGGTAAAGTGGTTAGTGTACTGTTCTCTCATGATGAGGGTCAGGGAGATTCTAATCTGGCTGGAGGTACTCCAGTCACCCAGTTCTAGAAATAGGTACCTGGCTTCTTTTGGAGCTAGGGAAAAAAGAGAGACCAGGCATAATGCTGACCACATCACTCTCCAGTGTGCTGACCACATCACTCTCCAGTGTGCTGACCACATCACTCTCCAGTGTGCTGACCACATCACTCTCCAGTGTGCTGACCACATCACTCTCCAGTGTGCTGACCACATCATTCTCCAGTGTGCTCACCACATCATTCTCCAGTGTGCTCACCACATCACTCTCCAGTGTGCTCACCACATCATTCTCCAGTGTGCTCACCACATCATTCTCCAGTGTGCTCACCACATCACTCTACAGTGTGTTATGTTTGTTTTTTTACATGGCTTCAAGAGAGTTAAATAAATGGAGATTATAATTTCTCAAAGCACATTAAATATGAAATTATTTTGTGTGCAGTTTTGAGTGCCACAGATATAATTAAGTGCAAGAAAATTATAACAAACAAAAACAAATCTGCCCGCAATAATGAATTATATCTTTTTTTTTTAATGTTGAGATGATCTGCCTCTGACTTGTTTCAGTACTTTGCTGCATTTAGCTTATTATGTGTACATGCATGAATAGTAGCAAGAATGTATTTTTTCCACAGAATTTGCATGAAAAAAAGGCAGAAGAGATTTTAGCAAAAGCTGCTGAACCAGATTCAGTAAAAGCAGAAGCTGCTGTTAAAAATGTAAGATTTCCAAACCAGTATTTCAGTGTTTCTGTCTTTCATAACTTTGGTGAATAAGCTGTTTTGCAGGAGGTAATTTTTGTGCTGAAAACTCTCAGCTATAGAGAATGAAACAAGTACACAACTCTCTAGATCATCAGAGGAAGTATCCCACCTCAAACAAGTTTTTAAACTCCACCCCCCTTCCCCCCCAAAAAAAAAATTTAAAAAAAACTCACACTTTAATGGAAAGTGGTATGCTCTTGGCCATGACTCCCAGAGATCTGTATGAATTTTTTCAGAAGACAATTATCTATGATCACATTTTAATAAAAAAAATGTCTGACTTTCAAACTGTCTAGTCTATTCATTTCTCATGTTGGTAGTGCTACTCCAGCTGAGACATTCCAATTGACCCAAGTGTAAAAATGGGTTTACTTTATTTTGGCTTTATAGAAGAGTGGGAAAAGATTATATCATCTTTGTATACTGAAAGTAAGAATACTTCTTACTTCTTCTTACATCACATTAAACATCACATAGGCTCGCATGGTAGTTCGCCAAGTTTTCGTGTTTTCAGCGAGCTTTTCAATCTCATCAAGGGATGTTATGCCCACTAAACTGGCCTCTCTTAACAATGTCCTCTTTAGAGTTTCACATGGTCTGCCTCATTTTTTTTCAGTCTGTTGTGTTCCACCTGATAGCTTGTTTATGGATTCTCTGACTGTTTCTTCTCATCATGTGACCAACAATATGTCCATCTCCTTTTTCTGATCACCCATGAGACAAGTTGTTTGTTCATCTGCACTATCTCTACATTGTTCTTCAATTCATTCCATTTTATTCATGAGTACTTTCCTTAGGCATTTGTTTTCAAAAGAGTCTAATTTGTTGTCTATTTCTTTAGTTGTTTTCCAACTTTCGCATGCATTAATGAGAGTGGATATTACATTTGAATTGAATAATCTTCACTTGATTTTTGTGCTTATAACTTTTGAATGCCAAGTGTCCTCAATCTCTGTATACTGACAGGTCAAAAAAAGTAATTAAATACCAACACAATAACAATTTTGTATCTCAGAAGCATTGAGTGTGGCCATTTATTTTCCTTTTCTCTTTTAACAAAGATGTTCCGCTTGTCTTCATGCTTCTTGCTTACAATTAAGATGCTCATAGTAGGTCTTTCTTCTCCTGCACTAAGTCATATGTGAGCAATCTGAGAATTTTTACTACATAAAATGTAAAGTAATGCACATATTTTCCTCTGTTCTTTGATTCAGAAATTTGTATGTTTTTTTCTCATATCATTTCTGTTTTGAAAATATTCTTCCAAAATAGGCTCTTTCAGATGAGGAGATCAAGGAGAAATTAAAGGATGAAATGAGAAAAGTGTTCGTTGCAGAACTGATGAGACGACAGAAAGTGTCAGGGACATTTGAAATGACAGAAGGTAGTGTGAAGCCATTCAAAAAATATGATGCTGGAGATCCTGTAGCAGAGTGGTACTTGAAGAACCGAGGAATGGATGTGACAGGCCAGTCCTGGGACCCTGAATGTGACTGTGAATACCTGCGTGCTGCAATGAAGGGCTTAGGTATGTTAGACTGACAAGTTAAAGATGTGTATTTGGACAAGGTTTTAATTTGGCTACTTTACTGGAGAGAAAAGTTGAGTATTGCCGGCTTTTCATTACAGAAACCAACAATTCACAGAGTCACCTTCATCTCTGTCCCTGGGCATGTGGGCATCCAGGGAAATGAGAAAGCTTGTAGGCTGGCTGGCTCTGCCATCCTTGCAGATGGACAACCACTGGATTGAGCTGATATTGTTAATGTGCTCAGAGAGATAGGTAGAGTGGAGGACTTCAAGGGCACTGAATTTACATCGCTACTCAGACCGAAAGAGCTGGGAATATAGACTAGCATGGTCAGAAATGAAAGGCATATTGGACATGTGAGACAGCTTGTCAGCAAACACGGGGCAGGCACTGTCAACCAACACAGGCCAGGCACTGTCAACCAACACAGGGCAAGCACTGTCAACCAACACAGGCCAGGCACTGTCAACCAACGCAGGGCAGGCACTGTCAGCCAACACAGGGCAGGCACTGTTGCCAACACAGGGCAGGCACTGTCAGCCAATGCAGGGCAGGCACTGTCAGCCAACACAGGGCAGGCACTGTCAACCAACACAGGGCAGGCACTGTCAACCAACACAGGGTAGGCACTGTCAACCAACACAGGGCAGGCACTGTCAACCAACACAGGGCAGGCTCTGTCAACCAACACGGAGCAGGCTCTGTCAACCAACACAGGACAGGCACTGTCAGCCAACATGGAGCAGGCTCTGTCAACCAACACAGGGCAGGCACTGTCAACCAACACAGGGCAAGCACTGTCAGCCAACACAGGGCAGGCACTATCAACCAACATGGGGCAGGCACTGTCAACCAACACGGGGCAGGCTCTGTCAACCAACATGGGGCAGGCACTGTCAACCAACACAGGGCAGGTACTGTCAGCCACAGGATGCTGATGTATATGTTGAGGGTGGGATCTGAGCACCTACAGACATGTCTGGAGTGCAGTGATGATGACCTACACTATAAACCATAAACCATTGCCAGCTTTTTATGCTAAGGCCTTTTATGTTCGTGACCTTTTGTGTGCTGCACTTTACCCATCATATAATGAAAGTGACATTCTTGAATATTACTTGACATTTGCATTGAGGTACATACAGTAAGAATAAGCACAAACTCATTACTAATTTAAGTCCTTGAAAAGTGAAGATTTTGACAGTCAGTTGATATCATTTAATGTGGGGCTGATTTATTGACTTGATATGTACTAGCTTAGTAATCACTAAGTTTGGAATCTGAATTTGGCTTTGTTTTGCAAAAAAAATGTTAAAAGTAAATATAGATTGGGAATTCCAAGAATTAATTGTACATGGTCTTCAAATTCACTAAAACATCAAAGTGTTCTTCAGTCAGTTAAGATTAAAGTTTTTTTTGGCTGTCGAAATTTACAGTTATCCATGCAGCCATTTATCTTAATATTAATCAGTTATTTTAAAAAACAAAAAGTCTAATTGTGTTCTAGTGTTTTGTTACAAATTATATTTCCATTCACAAATAACTAAGCCAGGATTAATCCTGACAGGTACCAATGATGATGCAATCATCCATGTTGTATCCACAAGATGCAACCAGCAAAGACAGGAACTGAAGGACATGTTCAAGACGCTGTATGGTCGAGTACGTGACACAGAAGTTGTAACATTATGTTTTTCTTTGAAGAAAGGAATTTCCTGCAAGAGTTAGTATGTATGTTTCCCCTGGGAACAACTGTGTTATGAACACACTTATCTTAACATAGTCTTTGTGAGACAGAGAACCTAGATCTATTTGCTTAAAAACCCTGACTTACTTCTGTAGCCCATAAACCTGTAGTAATCAGCACTAATTGTAATTGTTATTTTTGTAAAATATTATGTCATGTTGGTGGATGGATGGGGACATGGAGATCACCGGCAGGGATGAGGAAAATCTGGTGTGAAACCAATGAATCCAGGAGGTGACAAGCCTATGGGTCTTTACAACAATGGCTATCAGAATTATGTAAACAAAACAGAGCCAGCAGACTGTAGGTGGCAGGGAATGGATATCATTGAAGCACTCATCGTATTCCTCATCCCAAAGTCTGAGTGTCTCTGTGGAACTGTCTCAAACCCATCTGGCCAGCCAGCGTTGCATGCTGGATCTGATG
This sequence comes from Achatina immaculata, assembly GCA_009760885.1. Lineage (NCBI taxonomy): Eukaryota > Metazoa > Mollusca > Gastropoda > Stylommatophora > Achatinidae > Lissachatina > Lissachatina immaculata. Next base: position 45,440,161 of record CM019697.1, read on the forward strand.
CAGAGAAGGGACTTAAGTACAGCCACCAGAGGCTGGAAAACAAAGTTTTGGTCAGGCCAGCCTACACCACTGTCTTCATGTCAGTCCAAGCAAGACCACAGTCTTCCCTAGCAAGGAAAGGTGCTGAAGTCAGAGGTACACAGCCAAAAGGTGCATCACAAAAATCAGGGTACCAGGCATCATCGCCAGTGTGCATGTGAAGAAGAAGAATATGTATGTATTAGAGATTTAGTTAAAATTGACTTCCTGATCTTGGACCGAGGCCTGCTGGCTGATACTGTCTTTATGGTAAATTTACATTTTGTTCTTACAACAACAACAAAATACATAACCATGAAAACTATATCATAAAAAATACATAACCAGGAAAACTATATCATATAAGCTGTATGAGTTGAAGAAATCAAGCCTCGAATTTTTAAGTCTTTGAGTTAAAGAAATTAAGCCTGGAATGTTTTTCATTGCATAAGTTAAATAAATTAAGCCTGGAATTTTTAAAATTGCATGAGTTAAAAAAAAATTAAGCCTGGAATTTTAAAAAATTGTATGAGTTAAGTAAATTAAGCCTGGAATTTTTTTAATGGCTATACAATATCAGATTTACCATATCTATACTCTCAAGGGAGAGACAGGCAATGGTGGAGGTTGTGGTGGTGGTAGTGTCAGATTATGTTCTAACTGAGAATGTGCTTTAGAGAATCTATAGTAAATATCAGTGCTTTTAGTTCATATAAAAACAAGGGGTTTGTTTTTTAATGTATTTATAAGATATTTCCATTGCAATATAATTTATTGATTATTGATCAGATCACTACCTTTCCAGGTCAGTAATTTATTTCAGCATTAAATTTCATTTTTCCATAGGATCTAATCACAGATATCAAGAGTGAGCTCAGCGGAGATTACAAAGAACTTGTCATGGCTCTGTTTGTGCCACCTGCAGAATATGATGCTTGGTGTATCAAAGAAGCAATCTACGTAAGGAAGAAAAAACTTGACTTATTTAAGAGATGGAGCCAGTAAGCCACAGTTGTATAAAAACATGAACTATGAAAAGCATAAAATAAATGAGACATTAACCACAAAAGTAACATTTTTTTTTCTGCAAAATAGTCTCCAGCAGTAATCTTTTCTTATCCAATTTAAAAAGTGGTGATATAGGGTTGTTGTATAAACCATTTTTTGGAACTTATTCTGCAATGTTTGTTCCATGTAGAGTGCTTAGAGTCCAGATTAAAGAAATTATACCAAAGTAATGGCACAAATGGACTGTGGAGGCTCCAGAAAATGATTACTTATGTAAAATAATCCCAAATAATTGGAACAAAATACAGTATCAGAATGAGCTTTAATATAAATAGCAAAAGTGGCACACTTTTAATAAAACTATCCTCATAATTGATAATTCTGCTTCTGCGTGAACAGCATATAGTGCTATCTGGTTAGCACCAAGTAAACTGCATGCCAAATTAAAAGAATGGCTGTATTGTTAGTTTCTAGAAAATCACTGGTCAATCTTCATTACAAAGATTCTTTTATTTGACCCTTGGAAACTGCATAATATGTGATCATTATTTGTTAGTCACATGTTTGGGGCCGACGAATGAGCTCCTCGGAGTTGGCATCCCTGATGCTCGGTTGGTTTCTCTGCGAGCTACTTTGCGAGCCCTATGTGATGTTTAATGGCACGGGAAAGATATAAGAAGATTTGTTAGTCTTATTTGGATTCAAAAGTCTGTTTTGATGAAATGAGTACAGTTTAGCTCTCATTCATAGAACTTGTATTTGTACTTGTATGAACTCCCTGTAACTGCAAGCTGTTGTTCTTTGCAGCCAATGCTGTAGAGGTGTTAAGGCACAGCATTGTATCAGCTTGGGAGCAGGTTATGGCAGCTATTTTTTCAGCCCTGGAGTACAGCTAAAAAGCAAGGGGCTGTGCAATTCTTCTTTAGCAGACTCCACCACCTTGGGGACTATGGCAATCCCTGCCCCGTTACCCAGGCTAGGCCTGTTACTGGGAGTACCATGGAGAGGTTGGACAGGGTCTTGATCACCTATGGTCACTAACCCTGATGCTAGCATATCAGCTATAGGTCACTGATTGCCTCATTGGACAGTGTCTTCACCCCTCTTATTCATAGAAAAGAATAATCTGTGTTTATACCTCATGTAAATAATGTATCTATAAATATCAGTTGTTTTAATGTATCTGTGCATGTCAGTTATTGTTTTATGTGTCCATGGATATCAGTTATTGTTTATACTTCTGTGGATACCAATTGTTGGTATATTTATGGATATAAATTTTTTACTGATGTTTTTATGCATGTCAGTTGTTTATGTATCTCCCAGTATATGTGAGTTGGGAGATCTTGGCAGCTGATACTTAGATGAAGATCTTTAAAAACCTGAAGATCTTGAAACACATGAAGATCTTGAAAAACCTGAAGATCTTGAAATATGTAAATTATACTGAAAAAGGGTGATAATTATTAGCCAGTGATCTTTCATACATTACCTACAGGCATACCTTTGCCTCTAAAATTTTCAGATCACCCCTCTAATGTTTCACATTTCCTGAACATTGAGACTCCTTTTTTTTTTTACATTTTATGGAAAAATCAAGATTTTCATCCCTTTCATCACTACAAATATTTGTTAGTGCTATACACAAGTTCTGGATATAGTGGTCAGCTAATAAACAAAAAAATGAGATAAAAGGCAGATGAGTGAACAACAACTTGTCTCATGGGTGATCAGAAAAAGAAGATGGACATATATCGATCATATGATGAGAAGAAACAATCAGAGAATGCCAAAACAATCTATCAAGTGGAACACAACAGGCTGAAAAAAAAAGAGATCAACCACATGAAACTCTAAAGAGGACATTGTTAAGAGAGGACAAATTAAGTAGGCATAAAATCCCTTGATGAGGTTGAAAAGCTCACCAAAAACAGGAAAATTTGGCAGACTATCATGTGAGCCCTATGTGACATTTAATGACATGGGAAGGATGTAAGATGTATAAACAACATTGCTTCTCAACTATAGGGCCTTGGCACAGATGAACAAGCACTGGTGGAGATTTTGATGACACGAACCAATGAACAGATTAAAGAGATCAGAGCTGCCTACCCTAATGGTAAATACACTTATTCTTCATTTGCCTAATATAAATAGAGTTTTCATCATTGGTCACAGCAGTAGTGACAGTATTTGTGTTCTGATTCATCTCCTTTACTTACGTGTTTCGGCTCATTCTCATTCATTCACTGATTATGTGCTACACTAATAGGTCTTCAAAATCATGTTTCTCCATACTGTGTAATCCTTGGTGTTCCCAGTCAATACATTCTAGCCATCTGTAACAATAGATTTTAATTCTTAATCTACCAAGCAACACCCATGACAAACCAACACGTTCTGTATTTTTAAAAAAAATCACTGCTTTGATGTTTTAATTGGTAATGAACTGGTGTCAATTTTTAGCATTTACTGAAATTTAAATTATTAACTCCCAACTATGGAACAACAGAAATTATGAGGTCTGAGAAAGAACTCGAGAAGTCCTATGAACCTACAAATCTTGTCTAGAAAATGGAGGTGGAATGGTCACATATTAAGAAAACCAGGCACTTGCATGAAAAGGCAGCCACTCACACGGATCTCCCAGGGAAACAGAAATCAGAGAGGATCCTGAACAACTTTAATAAGGGAAATTATGAAAGTGCTCAGAGACAAGGGATATACTTGGAGGGAAGCACAGAACAAATCCAGGAACAGAGATAGCTGAAGAAACTTTATCTATCGCCTATATTCCCAAGGAAGTGACAGGCAATGACAATGATGATGATGAAACAAAACCGTAAGGCTGCAGTTATTTTATTAAAATTTTTTTAAGCCATTTAAATGACTGGTGGTAGATTAAGAGCTGATGTGCACAACATAGGACCACATAGAGCAGCAAAATTGTTCATTTAAATAATAATACTAAGCAGAATAAGATTGCTTTAATGTGCTCTAATTCTGGTAACATGCACAAACAAATTAGTGAACTCACTGGCAGGAAAACAAAATATACCACAGGATGCCTGAAATCAAAAGAAGATAAAATGTTAATGGGAAAAGAAGACATTGTGGACAGGTGGACAGAGTACATCGGTGAGCTATATGGAGGAGAAAGACCAGAATTAGCACCAGATACTGAAAACTGTGATGGACCACCAATACTTGAAGATGAAATCATAGATGCCATCAAACACATGAAGAAAGGAAAAGCGACTGGGCCTGATAATATAACAATAGAAGAAATAGAGGCACTAGAGGAGACAGGAATAAAAATAATAACCAAGTTACTGAATTACATTTACAACAGTGGTTATATTCCCAGTGACCTGATTAAATCCACGTTTATAGCACTACCAAAGAAACCAGGTGCAAAGGAATGTGATGACCACCGGACTATCAGCCTCTCATGTCACATAACAAAGCTGCTTCTGAGAATCATTATGAGAAGAATAAGGAAAAAGATACAAATGGAAATAGTAGATGAACAGTTTGGATTAGTTGAAGGAAAGGGAACACACAATGCCATTTATGCTTTATGAACACTAACAGAAAGAGCTTTAGAAATACAGAAAGATCTCTGCTTATGCTTCATTGATTACACCAAGGCATTTGACAAGGTGAAACATAATGAAATGATTAAAATGCTTGAAGACATCAATATAGACGGCAAAAACCTGAGGATTGTAAAATATCTATATTGGCAGCAAGAAGCAGCAATTCGAGTTGAAAATAGAACTGGAATATATCAACCTATAAAACAAGGGGTGTGATAAGGATGTGTACTATCAACAGACCTTTTTTCTCTGTATAGCGAGATTATTCTAAGAACGATCATCACAGAACCAGGCATAAAAATTGGAGGATACAATATTAACAACCTTCAGTACGATGACGACACAGTACTGATAGCTGAGAACCAGCAAGACCTGCAAAATCTCTTGGATAAAATTGCCAAAGAAAGTGAACAGAAGGGCCTTACTTTGAACATCAAAAAGACAGAGACTATTGAAACAGAATTCACCAACATGCAGTATAAAATTAAACGGAACTATTCTAAAGCAGGTGCAGAAATTCAAATACCTTGGAGCAGTAATAACTTAAAATGGGAAATGCAGAATAGAAGTTAAGAACAGAATAGGCCAAGCAAAGACTGCATTTCAGAGAATTAGAAACATATTATCCAACACATCCTTATCAATGAATGTTAGAAAATGAGTCCTAAAATGCTATATTGAACCTATCTTGTTATATGGAAGTGAATCATGGACAATAGGCAGATCTGCATAAAAATCATTGGAAGCAGCAGAAATGTGGTTTATTAGAAGAATGTTGCGAATCCCCTGGACAGCAAAAATAACTAATGAAGAGTGTGTGAGAAGAGTTGAAGAGACAAAAAAATCTTGTCAAAAAAGATAAGAGTGAGACAATGTACTTTCATATGACATGCAATGAGAAGAAGGGGCATTGAAAATATTATAACAACAGGAAAAATAGAAGGAAGAAGATCAATAGGAAGACCAAGAGAAATGATACTAGACAGTCTGACGGGATGGTTTGAGATCACTAACTGAGCTGATGGCCTGCATAAGGGATCGTGTACTCTGGAGAAACATAATAGTCAACGCCAGTCGGCATGGCACTTGATGATGATGAATTCTGGTAAATTAAGTTGGATATTGTAAAAGAAAATGTAATGTGGGCATCATAACATCATCATAACAGAAAAGCAAAGCAAAATATGTTTTAAAAATAAAATTACTAGAGCCTTGTAGAATGGGAACCGGTGAACAGTCGTATAATAAGAGCACGATACAACCTACGACACGGAAGAATGACAATAATACAGTGTTATGCACCCACGAATGATGCAGATGATGATGTGAAAGACGACTTCTATCACCAACTACAACAAATCATCAACAAAGTCCCTAAATACGACATCTTAATTGCTATGGGGGACTTCAACGCTAAGGCAGGGAAGGATAATACCGACGTTGAAAAAGTGATGGTGAAAGAAGGAATTGACATGGTTAATCAGAATGGAGAAAGATTAATTGAAGTATGTCTAACAGAGGGCATGGTCATTGGAGGCACAATATTCCCACACAAAGAGATACATAAAACAACATGGATATCTCCAGATGATAGAACTAGAAACCAGATAGACCATTTTTGTATTAGAAAGCAATACAGAACATCTCTCATGGATGTAAGGGCTTATAGGGGTGCAGATGTCAACAGTGATCACAACCTGTGCATAGGGAAAATAAAACTAAAATTGAAAAGTCAACACAAGAAATCAGTACACAGAAAGATAAACAGCCACAGCCTACAAGAAGAAAATACTAACATTAATTTCAATCAGGAACTTGCCAATCATTCCAAAACAAACAGTGACGTTGAGGAGATAGGTATAGATAAGTTATGGAATTCTTACAGCACAGCCATAATCACAGCAGCAAAAGCAAGCGCTGGATTGGAAAAACCAAATAGAAAAGCATGGATATCAGATAAAACATGGAAGTATATACATGAAAGACGAGCAGTCAAATTAGACATGTTGAATGCAAAAGCAGATCATGAAAGAGATTTGGCAAAAGCAAAATACAAAGACATAGACAAGAAAGTAAAAAGTTCAGCTAGAAGGGATAAAAGAGAATACATAGACAATATGGCGAAAGAGGCAGAAAAAGCAGCAAAAACAGGAGACAGCAAAACTTTATATAACATACAAAAGAGGCTAACAGGTACTACTACCTCTAAAGAAAGACCAATCCTTAGCAAAACTGGAACACTATTAACATCAAATAAAGACCAAAAGCAAAGATGGGCTGAACACTTCCAAGAAATACTCAATCGACCACACCCAAAAGAATTGTTAAACCTTGAAACTGACTTACCAGCCCCACAACTAAATGTCAACCTAGATGAAATTAAATTGCATGAAATTGAAACAGCAGTGAATTTAATGGCTAACAACAAAGCTGCAGGTGAAGATGAAATAACAGCCGAGATGCTAAAAGCTATCAATAGTGACAACATGAGACAACTACAGAGAAAGTTTAACAAGATTTGGAAAGAAGAAAAGGTCCCTTCTAATTGGAAGAAAGGAATCATTGTTAAAATACCAAAAAAGGGCAACCTTAGTGACTGTAACAACTGGAGAGGAATAACCTTAATATCAGTTGTGTCAAAAGTATTTTGCAAGGTCATTTTGAATAGACTCAAAGATATAGTGGATACTGTAATGAGAGAAGAACAAGCAGGATTTCGAAAAGGGAGAAGTTGTCTCGACCAGATCTTTACTCTCAGAATAATACTTGAAGAACATATTGAAAAGCAGAAACCATTAATACTGAACTTCATAGATTTTAAAAAGGCATTTGATAGCATACACAGAGATTCATTATGGAGAATTTTATGTCTATATGGAATACCATCTAAAATTGTCAACATCATTAAGGACTTATATAATGGATATGGTTGTGCAGTCAAGAGAGAAGAAGGGATGAGTGAATGGTTCCAGATTGAAACAGGCGTGAAACAAGGATGTATACTGTCTCCTTTACTTTTTGGGATTACAATAGACTTCATAATGACAAAATGCTGCACAGGTAACACAGGTATTGACTGGGTACATGGGACCCAACTAGAAGATCTTGATTTTGCTGATGACATAACTCTTATCAGTAATAATGTGAATTCCATGCAAGAAAAAACAGATAGCCTGTCTTCACTGGCTAGCAAAATAGGACTTGAAATTAACAAGGACAAAACAAAAATAATGAAAATTCCCATCAATCAAAATGGAAAAATACACATAGAAGGGACAGATATTGAAGAAGTCAATCAATTTGCATACTTTGGCAGCTACATAGACCAGGATGGTGACACTAGAAAGTAAGTTAGGATCAGAATTGCAAAAGTAGCATCAATCTTCAAGAATCTTGAGAACATATGGAATTCAAAAGTTATAAGCACAAAAACCAAGTTAAGACTATTCAATTCAAATGTAATATCCACCCTCATTTATGCATGCGAAAGCTGGAAAACAACTAAAGAAATAGAAAAGAAATTAGACTCTTTTGAAAACAAATGCCTAAGGAAAATACTCGGCATCAAGTGGAATGAATTCAAGAACAATGCAGAGATAAGACAGATGACTGAACAACAACCAGTCTCATGGGTGATCAGGAAAAGGAGATGGACATATGTTGGTCACTTGATGAGAAGAAATGATCAGAGAATCCCAAAACAAGCTATCAAGTGGAACACAACAGGCCAAAGAAAAAGGGGCAGACCGCGTGAAACTCTGAAGAGGACATTATTAAGAGAGGCCAAGTTAACAGGCATAAAATCCTTTGATGAGGTTGAAAGACTCGCCGAAGACATTACATAAACAAATAAAATTAAACACATCTGGCGTTAATGTTCAAGGGAATGTAATATGACTGACAGAGCTCATAAAGACATAGTATAACTGGAAAACAAGTACGAGATTATCCCAACTGCAATATGTCACATTTTATGTCATGTTGAATACTTTTACTTATTGTTCATTTTATTATGCCCCATTTGCTTTGCATTTACTCATATCAGTAATGTTTATTTTATTATGTACCATTTGTTTTGAAGTGGTTCACAAAAATCGTGTAGCTAAGGACTCCCAGTTTGAGAAGGACATCAAGAATGATACCAGTGGTGACTTCAAACGTCTGCTTATCTCAGCATCAATGGTAAGTTCTTAATTTTATTGCCATTTTGAAAGTATCAGGGCAGTATCGACTTATATTATTTTCTCAAACGCTCCATTAGCATCTCTGCTACCTGAGATACAAATAAAAGCTAAATCAGCTTTTTTACATTATGCAGACATCAATTACAACTGATAATTTTCAAGCACAAAATACTCAACACCACTCAATGGGTCAGAAACATTCACTGAACAAAAATATCGAAAGGAAAGCTGAGATTTCTGAAATGGGGATAAAGGGACACAAACACCATTGATGCAGTGGCTGATTTATGTCATAAATATTGGTAGAAATTAACATGAGATAAAGCTGCCACCACACTGTCAGCTTCAAATTTATCTCAGATGCTATGAAACTGCAGTTCACATTGGTTGTTCTGTGTGCACCTCATCTCCTCACTGTCTCTATTTTTATTTTTTTTTACATTTCGAGTCTTATTAAATTCAAATGGTTTACTATTTAAGTATATGTCCATTGTGATCCATGTACATGGCCAGTTTTCACATAAAAAAGAAAAGAATTTATGAGCTGATATAATATACATACATTTTTGGAGATTAGAAACATGCAAGAAATCTAAATTTGTACATAGCACACACTAAAGTCTCATCATTGCATTCACACTTACAATATTATTAGAGGCTTATATTTCAGAGACTCATATTATTTTATGACATTATTTCATGTTATTTCATGCAATCTGCTTTTCTCTGATATCCCATCTTCTTAGGTATATTCTCCATGTTTAGTTTTTTGTGAAAGTTATTTGAAAAACTATTAATGAGAATTTTACAAGTCTACTTCTTTATATGATTGATCACAATGATTACTGATCTAATAAAAATTTCTAGGGGAAGAGATATGAGATTCCACAAGCCAGGCTTGAGGAAGCGGTGCAGGAAGTGATTAACCCCCAGGATGGCTCAGGAACAGGTAAAGACTATGTTTATTTAGAGGTTAATTTTGTTATAAAAGTATAATAACTCATATAATGTTAGACTGTGAGTCTCTAAAATGCTATGACAATCACTTAAAGTAAGGTTTTAAAGAAACCAGAAACCTTACATAAAAAAAAAAAAAATTCTTATCCAGAGAAACATAGACTTCTTCATCATTTTTCATACCATAAGATTTATGTCCATAATTTTTCTGTTTAGCTGCTGGCTTAGGCAAGTCTTTTACCTCGTGGGATGGGAATCTAATGACAGGATCAGCAGTCACATTCTGGAAATCTGATAGCTTTCACCATAATAAGATGTACCTCCATTAACTATTACAATATTGTTTTCTTTTCTCACCTCAAAAGAGTTCCATCAAACAGACAAAAATAACTTTAATGAAGAAAAGCTGGACAACCAAGGGAAGGGGATAAAATATTTATCATTCATGATAGTAGACTGGGTAAAAGGAGTGCCTTGTTATGAGATATTCTCTCTTGGCACCCAGAAGATAAGAATTGTAATATGTGAAGTGAAGGCACAAGATGTATTACTGGAGCTGAGTGAAACATTCGTAGCTGGCCCATAACTGACTACTTGCATAAAGACTTGTAAACAACAGCTGATTAAGACTGCCTCTCACTTGTGCACACTGGAAACAAACTACATTCTGGCTGAGTGAATTGGATCCAGATTAGAAAGGTTAATAGGTCCTAAAAATAAGCCATGCTGAAATAAGATGTGTTGGGCTGAAAGTTGCAGGATCACAGCCTAGCAGAAAACTGTGACATAAAACAACCAATCATGCTTGACATTTCTTCCTATAACTTTAAGAGAGATTTATTAGGATTCTCAAGGTTTGAACAATGCTCTTTACTGTATTTCAGCCTTTATCTTATAAAGTTTAATGATTCTACCTATTTGCGATTGTGATATCAAAATAAACTGCCAATCAGTGTCAGCTATATCTCATTATTTTAGGAATGTTTGAAGTTAACTACAGCAAACTGAGTGACCAGATGAAAGCTAAGAATGAAGCCCAGCAGCTCTATAAAGCAGGGGAGGCCAGGTGGGGTACAGATGAGGAAACTTTCAACCGGATTTTCTCTTCCAGGGACTACTACCAATTGCGAGTGATCTGGGATGAGTACGTCAAGGTACAGAGAGTCATTGGAACCATCACTGGTTCTTTAGGTGTTTAATGTTTTAGATTCCCTTATGCTTAAAAACTTAAAGAAGGTAAAATGAAGAAGCTTTTATCAGAAAAAAAAAATAAGTTGGTGCCTTATGGATATGATGGCAAGATTTGAGAATAAAATAATTTAATGGTATAAAGAGAAAGACTCACCTTACAATTAATTAACAATGATCAATAGATACATTTTCACCAGAAGTTGTACACAGTGATTACTCACAAATATATGTCAAACTATGGAAAACATTCTCCAGAACTGTACCAACTATGAGACATTGAGAAGAAATAATTGGCCCAGTGAAACTGGCACAGAAGATAAGCTCTATGGTTCCATACAAGAGTTACCAAAAAAAAACAGTGAAATTTATCCAAGAAACAGGACTGCAGATATAGACAGGAAATCGTACGAAGAAGAAGACTCACAAATATGTGAAAATTTGCCTGTCAGGAATTTTTATATTCATATACAATCATAACAGACTTTATCTGCTGCTTAATGTTTATATAAATCTGTTGCCTCTCAGTGCCATTCAATTCAAATTACAATGATTAAACTCCTTAAACGGAATAAAAATGAGCAGAAAAACAACTTACTAATTCACACGTCTTTCACATTATGACCCAGTATGTATGTCCATTCAAATTAAATTATGTCAGAAAAATGTATCTGAAGTGAAAAATTCACTGATGATATGGGAATTGTATAGCTGTTTCTCTGGCTGTGATACTGCATTTCCTGTTTAATTTTGCTCTTGCAGATCACACAGAGGGACATCCTGAACACTGTGGACAGAGAAACATCAGGAGATTTTAGGAGAGGTTTGAGAGCAATAGGTAGGCTTTGCCATAAGCTGTCTTTACACTCAGTGAGTGTATGTAGCTTTATGGAATACAGAATATTACCCTTGAGTAAGATCTGAAAGTATATTTTCTTCTTAAGTAACAGATAGTAATTTAAATGGAACTGATGTATAGTTTTTTTAAGAGAGGCCAAATTAACAGGCATAAAATCCCTTGATGAGTTTGAAAGACTCGCTGAAGACAGGAAAAATTGGCGAACTACTTTGTGAGCCCTATGTGACGTTTAACGGCACGGGAAGGATATAAGATATATAAGATGATGTAAATAAATATGTAAATAAATTTGAATGACACTCCAATATGAATTTTATTGAAAGAAAGAAAGAAAGAAGGAAAGAAAGAAAGAAACAAACAAACAAACAAGAAAGAAAGAAAGAAAGAAAAAAAGAACACTTTCAAAACACTCAAAGGTGTAGCTAGTTCCATAACCATACTATGAGCCTCCACTGTTACCCTACAACAGTGACTGCTGACCTTTTTCAACACATAGCAGTAACTCTCTGTCTGTCTGTCTGTCTGCCTGCCTGCCTGCTTGCCTGCCTGCCTGCCTGTCTGTCTGTGAACCTTAAGTGGCCAAAGCTTATGGGGCTTCCATAAGGCTCTTCCAGAAATGCCTGTCCATCACTTTTTTTTTCACTCTTGCCCAGGTGAATCCTCTATTGCTCAGCATCCTCTCTGTTGTTCTTCTCCATGTCTCCTTTGGTCTACCCTTACTCCTGTTCCCCTGTGGTGTCCATTTTTGATAGTGAGTCATCAGTCATCCAAAGTATATGTCCCGAACATTGCCAACATCTTTCCTCAATAATCGCTGTCAGCAGCTTCATCTGCATTTCTGCCAACAAGGTGTTATTTCTTATGGACATAGCACATTAGATAAGAGAACAAAAAAAAAAAACAACAATTGAGTTTTGAAGGACAGATTTTGTCATTTTTTAATCAAATATTAACTATTTAAACTATCAAACAATACCCATGATACACAAACATTTTTTTATAACAAAAAGACAAAATTACTCCCACAATGTTTTACTAGGAAATGATCTGATGTCTGGATTTTTCTTTAGCATTTAAAAGTTATAAACTCCTGACTGGACAAAAAAAAAGACATTATGACTGTTATTTTTTTTTTTTTATTTTAAATTTAAATGGTCTATAGTAAGCAAAGAATTAAGATTATGTTTGCAAGCTCAGCAACAAAATTTTATAATCTTTTTTTCTATTTTGGAGAACATTTTGATCATCAATTTAAAAAAAAATATTTTGAAATCGTGGTCGTGTATTCTATAATTCCAGTTATTTAAATGAAATGTCATTTAAAAGATGTAATTTAATGAAATGTCAGTCAGTCATTTGCATGTCCCACAGCTTTCTTGTTAGGCCTCTCAGTTGTAAGGAAGATGGCCTGCAGCTGATGCATCCATTTGCAGATTATCAATGATGTCTTGCAACCATCTTCCCCTTGGTCTTCCTTTCTTTCTTCTTTCTATTATGTACCCTTCCAAGACGGTCTTCTCTAAATTGTCATGACGTTTAATATGTCCAAAATATTTAGTTTTCTCTGTTTAATCCTCTTTACTAGCCAGCCTTCCTCAATATTAAGTTCTTGTAATATGGATATATTTGTTCTTTTTTGTTTCCATGATATTTGAAGAACTCTTCTGTAGCATTTATATTCAAAGGCATTTATGTGTTTCTCAGCTCTTTTATTAAGTGTCCAGGTCTCATAGGCATACGTTGGGATGGGAAAGATGCATGCCCTTAAAAATCTTATTTTTGTAGTTTGTCTGTTCCTCTCCATAGCTTCATTAGTTTTATTTTTTGAAGAGCACTAGATGTCCTCCTTTTAATTTCCCTCACTGTATCTCCATTATTAGTTACTAATTATCCAAGATATTCAAAACTCTCCACCTCTTCCAATTTTTCCTCATTGATACAGACTTCATCTGCCTTATTTGTTTTGTCACACAATAATTAGCATATAAGTATACAGGAATCACCGCAGTAAAGCTGTGATACCAGAATGTATAAACTAGGGAAAAAGTAGGAGCAGCTTTATTATTTAAGATTACAAAGTTGTGACGTTTCGGCGTGAGCCTTAATCATAAAAAAACATACAGGATGAAGAAATAGAGAGAAGAGGTAAAGTATATATTCACATGAATGCTATATTAAAAAAAATTTTAATTTTAGAGCACTTAGCTGTAACTGTAAGAAGATGAGGCTTGTGGATCTATAAAGTCCAAATTATCCTGACATATTCAGCGAAGATGGAGGAGTTGGGAGTATGAGATATAGTTCTTACAGGCCTCAGGATGGGAGGAGGTGTAAAGTAAATAGGTGTGGCTGTCAGTGGCTTATAAAATACAAAGCCGCATATGTCAGGATAATTTGGACTTTATAGATCAGTCCACAAGCTGTTAGAATTTTTATGTCATCACCACTGCCCAGAAAATGTCCTTCATGAAGCCTTCAACCATATCCAACTAGTGAGCTGCAAAGAAGCATTCAGAAAAAAGCATGTTACTCTATCAGACAGAGTTAAGTTAGTACTGCCTTTCCACCCGCATGGTCAGATGGTTAAGAAAATTCTTTATCATCATCTGCCACTAATCCAGCTCGACCCCGACACTCGCAACATTTTCTCTGATCTACCCCTGTTGACATGAGCCAAACCTTAAGGACATCCTTGTCCACAGCCACTTGAAGTGGAACCTTACATATGTTGGTACCAGAAAATGTAACCACCCCCACTGCATTACCTGCCCTGTAGTCTGGGAAACGAAAATGATCACCTTTCTCAAAACTATCCTCACTCTTCATGAGGGATTCACATGCGAGCCCTGTAATGTGACATATGTCATCGTATGCAAAAGATGCAGGATAGCGTATATTGGTGAGACTGGCCTTAGATTAGGGAGCTGCATGCAGAAATATCTATATGATATCGCCCAGCAAGCTTCGAAACCAGTCCCAAATCATTTCAATGGCCCCAAGTACAAAGGCAAATCTGATTTTTTTGGTAACAGCCATCAAACAATGTCACGCAGATGACACAAGCCGCCTAGCACTTGAGAACTGCTACATTCAGGATTATGGGATGCTGGAACCATACGGGTTAAAATTGCTATTCAGCTACACCTAATATTCTTCTCTTCAACAATTATAATCCCTCTCCACTAAGCTCCACTCCCTTCTTACTTGTTACACATAGTTCAGAATCTCCTCACACCATCACATTACAACCCCTCTACCCTAACTATAATCACCTATTTCACCATCTCCTGGCTAGGTTAGCATTGTACCGCTCTCTCTCCTCTCCACGGTTTCCCACCCACCATCCCCAGTTACAACCTACCAACCACACATCACAGGTCTCCATTTAAACAGTCTCTATGCCCTACCATGCCCATTTCTGACACACAGTGTTGGACAAGCCACATCTTCTTACAGTTCACTATTCTTATGGATTGACATAATTAGTTTTTACATTCCTTTTTGTGTTGTGAACATACTGTGTCATTAGCATATCTAATGAAATGTCATTTATATTTTAAAAAATCAAATGGCTATTTCACTGTTTAAGAAGTTTCTTCCTGCCCACCATATTCCCCTTCCCCCACTCTCTCATGCACAGAAGTATACACTTTTCTCAGTGAAATGAAGAAAAATCTAGAATAATCTTTGCTTCATTACAGATCTGTTAATCACTATAAATAAATGTTACCGAATTATAGGTCTCTCATAAGTGAATGTAGCTGATGACAAAAACACAAATATTTGTAAATTGTAATTATTCTAACAGAGAAAACTTAAATATTTTGGACACAATAAACATCATGACAATTTAGAGAAGACCATACATAATGGGAAAAAGAAAGAGAGGAAGACCAAGGCGAAGATGGCAGCAAGACACCGTTGATAATCTGCAAATGGATGCATCAGCAGCAGGGCATCTTGCTTACAACTGAGAGGCCTACAGGAGAGCTGTTAGGGAGGCAAAGTTCCGCTAGGGACATACAGATGACTGACTGACTGAATTATTCTAATTGACAATTAAAATGTTTATTGACGATTTGAAGGATTCTCAAGAATTCCTCTAAGTCATCTTTAATTTTTCTTATTCAGTGATGAATATCAGGAGCCGTCCTATGTTCTTTGCTGAGAAACTGAGAGATGCCATGAAAGGATTAGGTACAGATGAGAGAACTTTGATTCGCATCATTGTTTCCAGATCTGAGGTCTGTTCATGAACATACTGTAGTTCTCAACACAACTATGTAGGCTATGAATGTGACTCATTTTACCAAGATTATATGTTCCACTGGTCAAAATTTGAACAATTTAGAATGTGAAACCAAGAGAAGGAAAAGGATGAGAGAATAGTGTGGAAGCTGCATTTACTTACGAAAAAAATTGTTAAACTTAAAGGACGTATTTAGTATGGCATACTTGAATTGCACAGCCAGATACTAAATATTTGTAAACCCCAACAAAGACAACTTTTCATGTGCTACTTTTAAACATAGGTCAGTAGTCACAATATCTAAAATTCACAAAGGAGAGCGCTGAGTAGTTAGAGACTCAGTCTACTAATTCGGTGATACAGAGTTGAAGTCCTAACAGTGGGGATTTTTTTCTGGTACCACCACACCAAAAAGGTCCTGGGTCCACCCAGCCTGTAAAAATGGGTCCCAGATAAATCTGACAAGGTAAATGCAGCTAGGTGTGCTACTGACCATGTCACACTTTCATGTGCAGAATATTTTGGAAATACTCACCTGACGCTGTATTCCTAATATGCCTTAATGGCATTAAAATAGGATTTTTTTTTAAACACAACAGAGTGAAGTAATGTCAGGCTTAAACTCCGTATATTGTTTCAACTTTCAGATTGACATGATTCAGATTAAGGAGTGTTTCCTCAAGCTCACAAACAAAACTCTGTGGAGGTGGATTAAAGAGGACACAAGTTTCAACTTTAAAAAACTACTTCAAGCCATTGTCGGGAAAAATTAATTTTTTTTTTTTTAAATGAGCAGCCCATCTGCCACATTTATTCCATACATGCTGTTCTTTACTGAAACACCCATTTGTATCATTATTATTATTATTTATCACCTTGAATAAGGTATGCTTTATTTTTCATGCAGTAGAGTTAGATGAGATGTATGGTGCAGTTTATAACTGTAAACAAGCAGCCTAGCACACAGTTTTATATTGTTTATATATTTATAAATGGCATAACTACGGTACATCAATGAGAAAAAAAATCAGCGGCTAGATTTTTTAGAATTTCACTGTTGATCTTTTACATTTCATATGTTTTAACATTTTCTAATACTATCATTTCTGTGCATTGCTCCTTTTTTTTATTTTGTTTTGTAAATTTCTCTATTCCTTTTCTTCAACTTATTTTTTTTTCATTTTCAGGTTTCTTGGTTTTTCAGTGGATTTTTTTATCATAGGTAATCACAAAACTGCTATCTGTCACATGCAGATTATATACATTTTGGAATATTGCTGGGTATTTTCTTATTTCCACTTCTAATAAGAACACATATTTCTAAACAGCATCTAAAGCTGAGCACTAATGTTTTTGTTTTTTTTCACCGAGTGAAAAATGTATTTAGTTTGAGCTATTACACTTCAAAAGCCTGCCATAAACATAACCAGACAAGCTCTCACATGGAATCCCTAGGGTAAGAGGAAACAAAGACAACCTAGAAACATCTGGTGAAGGAGTCTTGAAGCAGAGATTAGAAATATGGACTACACATGTAGATGGATAGACCAGGACAGAAATAAATAAATAAATGGAGAGCTCTTGTTGATATCCTATGCCCCAGATAGGGATAAAGAAGGCATGGATGGATGGATTAATTATACTTAGATTTTAGGAAAATAATATCTAATTACTTAACCATGATGAATCCTTATAAAATTTTAGCTAAACTCTTAAGAATTTTACCTAAACTCTTAAGAATTTTACCTAAACCCTTAAGAAACCAACAAGACCTGCAAAATATCTTGGATAAAGTTACTAAAGGAAGTGAGCAGAAAGGCCTTAGTTTAAACATCAAGAAGACAGAGACTATGGTTATATTTAAGAAACAGAATCCACCAAAATGTAGTATAAAATTAAATGGAACTTTTCTAGACTAGGTGAAGAAATTCAAATACCTTGGAGCAGTAATAACTTCAGATGGGAAATGCAGAACAGAAATTAGGAACAGAATAGGCCAAGCAAAGACTGCATTTCAGAGAATGAGAACACTGCTGGTGAGATTCTTTGGCTGCCAAGCTTGGGATGAAACTCCTCCTGGCCAATGAAGAAATTGCGAAAAATAAATTAGGGTTGCTGTGCGGCGCAGCTGTGAAAAGGTGATGGAAAGGATAAAGTGAAGCTTAGTCGATATGGTCTCATGACAAGAGCTACTCATACCATGGCACCTCTGCTCTAGAGGCCGGCCATGCCCGATATACACCCACACTGGTGAAATATGCCTAAACCGGCTTAAACCAGGGGTGAGTGTTGAAGGCTAATCATGTCACGGTACCTCCGCTCTAGATGTCGTTCACGTCCTAAACACGCCCATACTGGGATAATATGCCTAAACCAGCTCAACCCAGGAGTGAAACTTACTAGTGCTGAGAATTCATCCTCCTAAACAAAAGCTCCGTCCTGGTCACAACTAGGATGGGTAGCGGCCATGACCACAAAATGCTGAAGTTGGAGTGCAGTCTAGATAGAAAACCACCTCTCACCCGACAGGGATTTATGCGTACCCTAATCATGCTGAGGTTTTCCAGTGAGAAAGTCCAGCGTTGGACTGGATGGGCAACCAGCTCTCACCTGATGGGGATATACTGATATCCAACCCACGTCAAGGTTTTCTCGGTGAGAAAGTCCAACTCTAGATTAAAGTGGTACAACGAAAACCACAGTGTCACACAATCCTGTTTCTGTGACCCACTGAGAATACAGGCCCAAGCCCCACGATACTCTGAACCTCTTGTGGTCCTCTTGAGAATCTCTTGAGGACCACAGGACCTCTTGTGGTCCTATCAAGGACCACAGGAGTAAATTCAGTAGGATCACGGGGTGAGCTTGGTGGTAAAAGCAAATGAAGAAGAAAAAAAAGAAGAGAAAGAGGAGCATATTATGCAAACACATCCTTATCAATGAATGTTAGAAAATGAGTCCTAAAATGCTATATTGAACCTATCTTGTTATATGGAAGTGAATCATGGACAATAGGCAGGTCTGCACAAAAATCATTGGAAGCAGTAGAAATGTGGATTATTAGAAGAATGTTGCAAATTCTGTGGAAAGAAAAAATAACTAATGGAGACAGTTTGAGAAGAGCTGGAGAGACAAAAAAATCTGGTCAAAAAAATAAAAAGAGAGACAATGTACTTTCATAGTGCATGCAGTGAGAAGAAGGGATGTTGAAAATGTTATAACAACAGGAAAAAAGAAGGAAGAAGAGCCAGGGGAAGACTGAGAGAAATGATACTGGACAGTCTGATGGGATGGTGTGAGAGGAGATCACCGACTGAGCTGATGGCCTGCATGAAGGATCGTGTACTCTGGAGAAGCATAATAGCCAACGCCAGTAGGCATGGCACATCATGATGATGATGATGATGATGAAGCATCAGCATTGAATTCATGTTTTATCTTCCTTCAGACTGACTCCATCAAATCTCCTCTTTGCTATTTTCACTTTGATGAAGGTATATCTTGCAGCCTAATCACAAAACTGAGAATTTAATGATTTCCGATGAATAGGAGATGGTACTGTCATCATAATATAATCATGATTGTGTGCTATGATCATTGGCATATGCTGCTATGTCTCTCTTTCTTCTATGTTTTTTTTTTCTTCTTCATCAATGTCTTATGAAAATTTGTGTATGTCATAATATCAGGCTGTTTATTGTCTCCTGTGTGACCTCTTATTTTTTTTTTGTCCTTAAAATTTCCCTTTTAATGATGCTTTTTTTATATTTATCATCATATGATTAATAAAAAAAAAAATATTTTTTTATGTTACTCTCATAGACATTACCATGTAGTGGGTTAACAAGTCAAGGAAAATATGGACACTAACCACATATACACTAAGTGTAAGATATCTTGCAAGATGTAGAAATTATCTTATTTAACATGAGCACCAAGTCATTCTAATTGCTCTGCCATTATAAATAAATATGAACAAAAGGACTACCTTTACTTTTACCTGCACTCTTACAGATGTAATTTGACATATAACCAGTGATCACATTAATTACCAATTACCTGTAAAATACCACTCAAAAGAAGAGCGAGAATGTATTATGCTTCTCCAAAGTACCCAATCCTTCACGTAGCTGTGAAGAGACTGCTGGAGCTAGGACAAATTCAAGGTGCTAGCAGGAAATCCGAACTGTGTGGCAGAAAACACATCGTAAACAACCAACATCTGACAGGAACTATTAGCAAACATACTCTTGGATGGATGCTGAGGCATGCAGCGGAGCATATATGACTTGTCCCAAATGCAGTGAAGCTAGTCTTAACTTTGAACTTTGTACCACTCAAAAATAAGAAAAACTGAAACTTTTTGAGTTTGTCAGTTAACATGATAATTTATTTTATCAAAAGCCATGTTATAAAAAAAAACAACTAGCAAAATCAGATGGAGAATAATCAGGGCAACATGATGATGATGATGCTCAATTTGCATGTCGGAAAACAGGCAGACTTTGGCTCAACATGTGAGCATTTTGTAAAGATTAAATCTCACAGCAAATAAGGAAAGAAAAAAAATATCACACAAACGTCTATTTTCTGCTGATGTTTGTAAAATGTGTTCAGTTTTACATGTAACGTACTGAATGTTGTATTGAGAAAACTGGTATTTCAGAAAGGTCATCATGTAAAGTGAAAGACAAGTACAGTTGTAGGCCTTGCACTATCACTGCTTGTAACAAAGCACTTTTTGTCAGTATAGTGAAATACTGAGATTTTAATAACATGAAAAAATGTCATTAAATTCTAACATTCAACTTATCTTTATGAGAACACATCTGAGGAGTCATGCTTTGTTGAAATTACAATTGTATACATTTAAAAATCATTCTCAGGATTCTTCTTCTTCTTCTTCTTCTTCTTCGTTCACTTCTACCACCAAAAACCGCACTGTGAACCTACTGAATTCATGCCTGTGGTCCTCGTTAGGTCCCGTGGTCCCCTGTGTGGTCCACAATAGACCACACGAGATCCACGAAAGGACCACAAGAGATTCAGAGTGTCACAGTGCTTTAGCCTATATTCTTGGTGGGTCTCGGAAGCGGGATTGCGTGACACCGTGGTTTTCATTGCACCAGTTTAGTCTAGGGTTGGACTTTCTCACCGGAAGACCTCGACGTGTTTAGGATATCAGTGCATCCCCGCTGGGTGAGAGGCGGTAGCCCACCCAGGCCAGAGTTGGACTTTCTCACCGGAAAACCTCGACGTGTTTTGAGATACCCGTGTATCACCGCCGGGTGAGAGGTGGTTGCCCATCCAGTCCAGGGTTGGACTTTCTCACCGGAAAACCTCAGCGCGATTAGGATACGCAAACATCCTCGCCGGGTGAGAGGTGGTTGCCTATCTAGACTACCCTGGTCCAGTGTCTCCGACTTCAGCATTTTGCGGTCGTGGCCGCTACCCTTCCTAGTTGTGACCAGGATGGAGCTTTTGTCTAGGAGGACGAATCCTCGCCACTAGTGACTTCTACCCCTGGGTTGAGCCGGTTTAGGCATTATCCCAGTATGGGCGTGTTTGAGACGGGACCGACCTCTAGAGCAGAGGTACTGTGACATGCATAGCCTTCAAGATTCACCCCTGGTATGAGCCGGTTTAGGCAAAATTCACCAGTATGGGTGTTTATCAGGCGTTACCGACCTCTAGAGCGGAGGTGGCATGACATGTCTAGCCATCAAGTTTCACCCCTGGTGTGTGCCAGTTTAGGCATATTTCACCAGTGTAGGTGTATTTCGGACGTGGGCGGCCTCTAGAGCAGAGGTGCCGTGGTATAGCTCTCGTAGCGATACTACTGGACATACCGGTTAAACTTCACTTTCCACCACCTTTTCCCATCGGCTCCGCACAGCAACCTTTATTTCTTTTCCGCATTTACTTCCTTAACCGGGAGGAGCTTCACTCCACGCACGGCATATGAAGAGTCTCGCCAGCAGTTAGACAAGCCGGTTCATCCATTTCACCTGACATGACTGCACTCAGGACGTGGCCGACCTCCAGACCAGAGGTGCCATGATTTGACTGTTTGCTTCGCTTTATCCTTTCTACCACCTTTTCCGCAGTGATGCTGCGTGGCAACCTCATTTGTACCTTTCTTCATTGGCCGGGAAGAGCACCGCTCCACGCACGGCAGCTGAAAAATCTCGCCAACAGCAGTCTCAGGATTCTAATTGTGTATGATTTATTCTTTTTTAATTATTTAGTTTTGCAACAGCCAGTCTGGCTTATTGGATTCTACAACAGCCAAATCTTAATAACTTCAATAAGTTTATTAGTAATCTATCCTTTATGCAGTTAAATACAAGTAGTAATTATTTGACTTGTTTTACGGATTAAATGTTTGCTTCACAGTAGGTCTTGCAAGATGTAGAAATTATCACATTTAACTTGAGCACCAGATCATTCTAATTGCTCTGCAATTATAAATAAATATTTATGAACAAAAGATAGGAGAGGAATTTATTTCTGGGCTTTTCATTGGAACCACTCGATTCAAAGCTGTCTGACTATGTAGTTATTTCTTGTGTTTGCTGAACATTATAAAACCTGAATTTTCCACAACATTTCTTCAATCCATAGGCCATGCCGAAAGAACATTATTGTCTCTGTGAGAGTGAGATCAGAATAGGGGAAAATATGAACAGGGACACTGGCATCTCATCCAAGGCCATGTCCATCATGAACTCGTTTGTCAGTGATATCTTCGAGCGTATCTCTGCCGAAGCCAGCCACCTTGCTCACTACATTAAAACACAAAACAGGAGTATAATGAAAGCAAAACAAATTAGGTCTACATGAAATAGAACAAATTCAGTTGTAAGTAAATCTAATGCAGATCTATAAATCAGTTGCTATAACAATGATGAACAAAGTTTTTTCAAATCTTTAAATAATAGATATTTCTGATCCCTGCAATAAATTCATTAGTTTGCAAGTAATTTATGTAGAGCAAGATGAAATGCACATGCTCATATAAACACACACAGTCATAAACACATTAACACAGTGACATAAGCACATTAACACACACAACCATAAACACATTAATGCACACAGCCATAAGCACATTAACACACACACACACACATAAATGCAGTAATGCACACAGCCATAAGCACATTAACACACAACACATATATCCATACATGTATACTGATATCATCAATCATTGTAAACTAAGGAAAAAATGATGTGTCTGAGAGAACTTATGGACTTTCCCAGTGTGTTGGGATGATGATTACTTCTAACTCTGTATGTATGAGTGTGTGTGTGTATGCTTATGTTCTGATGTGGGAGTGGGACTAGGGCGCCGTTTCTAAACGTCCAAACGGGAGGACCTGATGCTCTGAATCTTCAAAAAAAGGAGTGCATTGAAGGCATGGGCCATGGTCATATGCAAATTGTTACGGAGTTACAAATCTCCAACTTATGTTCAACCCATAGTTAAAAATTCCTGCATATAGCCTATTCTTAAGCACAATGGTTCATAATAACAGATGAGATTATGAGTACTTTGCAGCACACATCAAAACATGTATAACTACAGTTCATCTGTTTCTTTACTTCTTACATCCTTCCCGTACCATTAAACTTCACATAGGGTTCGCATAGTTGTTTGCCAAGATTTCCTGTTCTTGGTGAGTCTTTCAAATTCATCGAAGGATGTTGTGCCCACTAAACTGGCTTATCTTAACAATGTCCTCTTTAGAGTTTCACGTGGTTGACCTCTTTTTCTTCGGCTTGTTGTGCTCCACTTGATAGAGTTTCTTTTCTGCACACTATGTAATCATCTGAAAAGAAACAAGTAATGCAACCAAAGATACTTGGCCTTGAACCTTAACCTGTTCTTACTGTGTGAGCCTTGTAACAAATACAAATGAAACTAATCAGAAAATTCCCTTGGGAACAACTATGTTAAGAATACACTGATCTTAATATAGTCTTTGTGAAACAGGGAATATTAGATCTGATTGCTTAAAAAACTCTGACCTACTCCTGCAGCCAGAAACCTGTAACAACCAACACTATTTGTTGTTATAAAATATAATGTCACCCTCTTATAAGGCAGAATTTTTAGGGAACTGAACTTTCTGTAAAAGAAAGATAGAACTGAGAAATCTGCTAATAACCTCTTGTTTACTATAGGAATGTCAGATAACTCAGACAAAATGCTATGTACATTAAGAAAACCCACTTGCCTGTGGGAAGAATGACAACCACAAATACCCCTCCTAGGATAGAAGGCCCTCTAGCTTTTGACATTGACCCATCAATAGGTGGAGCTGAGATCTTGGCCTTGGGCAGCATTGGGCTGTTCAGGATGGTGGATGGATGGGGACACAGAGATCATCTGCGAGGATGGAGAAAGTCTGGTGAAAATCGACGAGTCCAGGATGTGTCAAGCCTAAGGGTCTCTACAACAATGGCTATCAGAATGAGGCAAACAAAGCAGCCAAGCAGACTATAGGTGGCAGGGAATGGACATCACTGAAGCACCATCAGATCCCTCATCCCAAAGTCGGAGTGTCTCTGTGAAACTGTCTCAAAGCTGTCGGGCGGGCTGGTGTTGCACTTGGGGCCTGATCTCAGCTTCTCACTGGAAGGGCCTCCTGGGTATGAAAGAAAGACAAGGCAAAAACCCCAATATGAAAATGTCAGAAACAAAAAGAAAACCACTCAAGCCTGGACGTTGCCTCGTAAATGGTCCGCATCAGGTGGTTCATCCCCCGGCTACCCTGAGCGAAAAATCAGGTGGGGAGGCACACTAAACATTCTTCAAATCAACATTTCTGGACTTAGGCCAAAGACCTCAGAATTAAGCAGACAGGTGAAAAAGTCAACATCCATATTGCAATCATACAAGAAACCCTTCTATATGGAAAAGATCACGCAGTGCCTGGACACACCGTGTGCAAATGTGAATGTGGTAAATGCAGGAGTATTGCCACACTCTTGAGAAGTGACATCCAAAGAGAAGTTAAAAACAGAGAGTGCAATGAGAATGATATCCAAGAGATAACAGTGTGGCATGATGAACTGCGGTACACTCTGTATAATGTTTATTGTCCCCCAGATTCTAAAAGTCAAATAAACAAACACAGCATAGACATGCAGAAAACTATCATTGCAGGAGATTTTAATGCACATCTACTGTCACTAGGATACAAAGATTAAAACCCTATGGGAAACAACACTGAAGAGCTATGCAAAACCAGCAACATGATAATATTGCAAGACTCCTCCTCCTCACCAACACTCCTCCACAGAGCCACTGGATGCACATACAGACCTGACCTCACCATTGTCTCAGCAGACATCCATAACGATTGTATACTCTGAGAGTGCTTGATGATATAGGAAGTGACCATTGCCCCATCTATCTACAAATTTCTCACACACGAAACCAAAGACCACACAAACCCCCTCGCTGGAATTATAGAAAAGCAGCTTGGGAAAAATTCAGAACACAGTCAGATGAAAACATATCAAAACTAAATGACAACACAAACATTGACACACTCTATACCAACATAATCCAAGCCATACTTGGAGTAGTCCACAAAACAATCCCCCAAGGATGCAGAAAGAAATACAACCCCTTCTGGACAAAATCTCTGGAAGACTTAGACAAAAAAAGAAGAGCAGCCAGGAAGAATGCAGAGAAAACCCTACTCCAGAAAACAGAATAGAGTACAATAAACTAACAGCTAAGGTAAGACTTGAACTAAAAAAGACTTGAACTAAAAAAGAAGTGGTTAAGAACATGCACCAATCTCAACCTCAGAACTGAAGGAAAGAAGGCTTGGAAACTCTTAGATAACATGTCAGGAAAAAAACAAACTAACCCTAAACCAATGTGAATCTCTGATCGAGTCCTCTCAAGTGACTCAGACAAAGCCAGTACTTTTAACAAATTCTTTGCTGCCACTAACAAATCCTCCAACATGAAAGTACTTGACAAGGTGCTGGGAAAAGTTCTGAGAAGTAAAGAGAAATCTAGCTTAGCAAACATTCCACTTTTTTAGGAAAACTTTACCATCCAAGAACTCCAGAGTGCTATGGGTAAGCTACAGCTAAGAAAAGCACCAGGACCAGACAAAATATCAAATGAAATGATCCTTCATCTGGGCCCTATAGGAAAGTCCACATTGCTCAGCTTCATTAACAAGACCTGGCAAAGTGGAGTACCACCAAAATCTTGGAAGTCAGCCATAGTTAGACCTATCCTGAAAAAAGGAAAGCCAGAAGATGACCTAAAAAGCTTTAGATCAATCTCACTGGCTTCCAACATTAGAAGGCTAGCAGAACAAATGCTTAACAATAGGCTGTACTGGTGGTTGGAATCCTTGGGGTCCTTCAATAACTTTCAGGCAGGGTTCCGCAAAGGATCAAGAACTGAAGACCAGCTATTTCTCCTCACTCAAAGTATAAAAGGCAGTTTTTTACCCAAGAGAAACTACATAGCTGTCTTTGTAGACTTCCAGCAGGTATATGACAGGGTCTGATGAAAAGGCCTACTGTTAAAGTTGCAAAACATGGGCATACATGGAAAAATGTATCAATGGGTTAAAAACTACCTGAGTAACAGGACCATACAAACTCAGGTCAATAACAGACTGTCAAACAAACGCACCCTGCAGGAAGGTCTGCCACAAGGTTCTGCTCTTAGATGCACCTTGTTTCTAATCTTTATAAATGACATCCCTGACCTGTTGAACACCTACAAAGCCTTGTTTGCCAGTGACCTTATCAAATGGACTAGTGGAACAGACCTGCAGCTGGCTGCTGAGAGACTTAATAGAGCCCTCCTCACCATATCAGCCTATTGCAATTTCTGGAAGTTGAAGATCAATGTTAGTAAAACTACATATACAGTCTTCACTCTCAGCAACAAACTAGCAAAGACTGAACTGAAAATAACTCCTGATGGTACTCAAATCATGAAAGAAAAAATCCAACATACCTTGGTGTGAAACTAGACAGAAAATTGAATTTTAAAGAGTTCATGGATGGACTAGCAGAAAAAGCATCCAAAAAACTAAACTTACTCAAGTGGCTTGCTAGTACATCCTGGGATGCTGACAAAGCAATATTCAAGCAACTGTACACAGGATATGTTAGATCTATAATAGATTACAACTTCCCTCTACAGGTCACAGCATCAAAGAGCTCTTGTACACAAGTAGACAGAATCCAGAATCAAGCCGTTCATTTCATTTGTGGGGCAATGAGATCAACACCCATAGCTGCATGTGAAACTGATGCAAACATAGAGCCATTAGATATAAGACGCGAAAAGTCAACCATTGAGGCAGTAGAAAGAAATAAACACATGCCCTCAGACCATCCTAACAGAATAGTGGTTGATAAATGGAAGCATATTAATAGACTGAAACTGAAAACTCCAGTGTACATAGCAGAACAGTTAAACACAAGACACAAACTCCCTGAAGAAAGAGAAGAACTTACAAAAGTACCAGACATCCCACCAAACACAAACTATACACTTCCTCAAACTAACACCAGACTCAAGAACAAATCAGTGAACAAATCATCAGATCCCAACACCCTAAAGCTGTGTGCACTGGAGACCATAGAGTCCTACCCCAAGGACTGGATCCATGCATACACTCATGGGTCAGCATTCAAGGAAACAGACAATGCAGGATATGGGGTACTCATAATGTTTCCAGACAAGACAACAAGCCACATTTCTGCTCCTTGTGGATCTTGCTGCTCCAATTATGATGCAGAGATGCAGGCAATATTAGCAGCCCTTGCAGCCACCAACACCAAATACAAAAACAGTCCCTCCCACCTAAAAAAACCTTGTTATTTTCTCAGTCTCCCGGTCTGCTCTCCAGGACCTTGAAAACTGGATACCATCAGCTGATCACATTACAACTGACATACTCAGTGAAATAAACCAACTCGCCTCCTATGACATCAAGACCACCCTACAATGGATACCAAGGCACATAAATATCAGAGGAAATGAACGTGCTGACACTGGCAAAGAGTGGAGCTACCACGTCACAGCCCCACATCTCCACCAACATGAGAACAGCTAA
The DNA here is from genome assembly GCA_009760885.1 of Achatina immaculata. Taxonomy (NCBI): domain Eukaryota; kingdom Metazoa; phylum Mollusca; class Gastropoda; order Stylommatophora; family Achatinidae; genus Lissachatina; species Lissachatina immaculata. The sequence goes on from CM019697.1 coordinate 45,468,339, forward strand.
ACACATTATACACATGAACTGCAAAGCAGCAGTGGATTGACAGCTGAGCCAATAATTCAACTGGAAGATCCCTATATACACATCTGCCAAAGTCTAACCCCGGAGACCACATCAGCAGCTTATGTCGTAGAGACCAGTGCACAATTTTCAGGTTGAGAACAGGAGATATCACTCTCAATAAGCACTTACACAGAGTGAGCACTGACCACACACCATACTGCATGCACTGCAACAGACAAGATGAAGAATCTGTTGGAAGAAACACCATCTGCTGGACTGCAGTGCATTGAAGGACCTTCAGAAGAACCTGATACCACCAAACTCCTCAATCACCGACATTCTGTATGGAGATGTAGAACAACTAAAGAGGACCTGTACGTTTCATTATCTAACACAAGGGAGACAATAGTGAAAACTCGTAAACCCGGGGATCGGAAAAGTAAAAAGTCAAAGATTCAGAAAATGATGCCTGCAACCGCCACTAAAAACTGACTTTTGCCTTCTTTAAAAAACTCTTTAAAAAAAGCTGAAGAAAAGATAAATATATAACTGCTTTCAACAAGATAATTATTCATTTAACTCTGAAATGGTCTTTTTTAATGTAGAAGCAATTATACCAGAAGATAGGAACAAATGGATGAACTATGATATGTAGTTCTAACGAATTTAACCTGCCAGTACCGTGAGTAATAAAAGAGTAATAAAAGAGTAATATTCAAGTCCGTAGAATTCATTCATTCACTCAGCTTTCTCAGCCATTGTGGCTCATTGCTGCAGACAAGACCTGTCTCCTTTCTTCTCTGTTCTTAGTCAGCTCCTGCCAAGTCTCCTTTCTTCTCTGTTCTTAGTCTGCTCCTGCCAAGTCTCCTTTCTTCTCTGTTCTTAGTCTGCTCCTGCCAAGTCTCCTTTCTTCTCTGTTCTTAGTCTGCTCCTGCCAAGTCTCCTCTCTTCTCTGTTCTTAGTCTGCTCCTGCCAAGTCTCCTTTCTTCTCTGTTCTTAGTCTGCTCCTGCCAAGTCTCCTTTCTTCTCTGTTCTTAGTCTGCTCCTGCCAAGTCTCCTTTCTTCTCTGTTCTTAGTCTGCTCCTGCCAAGTCTCCTTTCTTCTCTGTTCTTAGTCTGCTCCTGCCAAGTCTCCTCTCTTCTCTGTTCTTAGTCTGCTCCTGCCAAGTCTCCTTTCTTCTCTGTTCTTAGTCTGCTCCTGCCAAGTCTCCTCTCTTCTCTGTTCTTAGTCTGCTCCTGCCAAGTCTCCTTTCTTCTCTGTTCTTAGTCTGCTCCTGCCAAGTCTCCTTTCTTCTCTGTTCTTAGTCTGCTCCTGCCAAGTCTCCTCTCTTCTCTGTTCTTAGTCTGCTCCTGCCAAGTCTCCTCTCTTCTCTGTTCTTAGTCTGCTCCTGCCAAGTCTCCTCTCTTCTCTGTTCTTAGTCTGCTCCTGCCAAGTCTCCTCTCTTCTCTGTTCTTAGTCTGCTCCTGCCAAGTCTCCTTCTTCTCTGTTCTTAGTCTGCTCCTGCCAAGTCTCCTCTCTTCTCTGTTCTTAGTCTGCTCCTGCCAAGTTCCTCTCTTCTCTGTTCTTAGTCTGCTCCTGCCAAGTCTCCTTTCTTCTCTGTTCTTAGTCTGCTCCTGCCAAGTCTCCTTTCTTCTCTGTTCTTAGTCTGCTCCTGCCAAGTCTCCTTTCTTCTCTGTTCTTAGTCTGCTCCTGCCAAGTTCCTCTCTTCTCTGTTCTTAGTCTGCTCCTGCCAAGTCTCCTCTCCTCTGTTCTTAGTCTGCTCCTGCCAAGTCTCCTTTCTTCTCTGTTCTTAGTCTGCTCCTGCCAAGTCTCCTCTCTTCTCTGTTCTTAGTCTGCTCCTGCCAAGTCTCCTTTCTTCTCTGTTCTTAGTCTGCTCCTGCCAAGTCTCCTTTCTTCTCTGTTCTTAGTCTGCTCCTGCCAAGTCTCCTCTCTTCTCTGTTCTTAGTCTGCTCCTGCCAAGTCTCCTCTCTTCTCTGTTCTTAGTCTGCTCCTGCCAAGTCTCCTCTCTTCTCTGTTCTTAGTCTGCTCCTGCCAAGTCTCCTCTCTTCTCTGTTCTTAGTCTGCTCCTGCCAAGTCTCCTCTCTTCTCTGTTCTTAGTCTGCTCCTGCCAAGTCTCCTCTCTTCTCTGTTCTTAGTCTGCTCCTGCCAAGTCTCCTCTCTTCTCTGTTCTTAGTCTGCTCCTGCCAAGTCTCCTTTCTTCTCTGTTCTTAGTCTGCTCCTGCCAAGTCTCCTCTCTTCTCTGTTCTTAGTCTGCTCCTGCCAAGTCTCCTTTCTTCTCTGTTCTTAGTCTGCTCCTGCCAAGTCTCCTCTCTTCTCTGTTCTTAGTCTGCTCCTGCCAAGTCTCCTCTCTTCTCTGTTCTTAGTCTGCTCCTGCCAAGTCTCCTCTCTTCTCTGTTCTTAGTCTGCTCCTGCCAAGTCTCCTCTCCGAGGACTTGTAGGTTTTCTTCCAGGTTGTCACGCCACCGTTATCTCAGTCTGCCACTTGGTCTGTATCCGTTAAAATCACTTTTGTATTCGCCTTTTTTTCTGTCTGTTCTCGCCCATCTAGTGTCACAGCCATCTCAGTTTGTTTTTTTTTTCATAATTATAGTTATATGTGGAGACTGGAATGTCGCATATATTTCTTTGTTATTTCTAATTTTCCATTCTTGTAGTACATGAACACTAATTGGTCCAAAAAAAAAATTAATCTCAAGTCCATAAAATACTTCATAAAATCAATACTAAGGATAGAGAATTCCACAGAAATCAGTCTATAGCTACCAGAAAACTGAAAACGAGGGGTGTATAGATGTAGTGTCGACTTATAAAGTTGCTACTAGTCATTTGTGTTCTATTTTGAGAGTATCCTCATCATGAGAATTTAGAGAAGACCACCTTAGAAGGATATATAATGGGAAAGAGAAAGAGAGGAAGACCATGGCGAAGATGGCTAGAAGACATCGTTGATGATCTGCAAATTGATGCATCAGCAGCAGGCCATCTTGCTTACAACCGAGACACCTACAGGAGACCTATTACGGACGCATAGTTCCGCAAGGGACATGCAAATGACTGACCTCATTTATTTTCTCCCTTTGAAGAGAAGAGTTCTCGTTCTTGAGCACAAGCTATGACGATGGGGGTTGCTACTCGTTCTTAGTACATTTACACTTGTTTGTAAACGTTTACTAACGCCTTCTAAAAATGATTTAAAATTCGTTTAATTTTGTAATTCCGGGTCAAAATGAAGATGATACGTCTGACTGTGGTGGCAGTTCTCAGCGTTCTATGTCAAGTCTCAACAATTCAAGTAATTTTCTTTTTCCTTTTATTTAAGCATTACTTAAAGGTTCGTCCATTTTGTCAGGGCTTGTCCTATAATTATTATTATTATATTATTTTTATTATTATATTATTATTAATAGAATTTGTACACATCGTAAATTACCTTTAAATTGGTATAATTAGATCTAGACAGAAGATTAGGAGTAGAGAGTAATGAAGGCAAACGTTATCTGCAACAATGAGCCTCGGAAAGCTGAAGAAGATGAAGTAAATTACCTTTGTAATTTATATACATTTCATTTTTAACATGGAACTTACATCACTATTTTGAAGTTTCTGTTGAAGATGACCAAAATAAATAACTTACTTTAAATTATTTGCTGCCAGGGCATTCTGATAGTTGTACAGAACCTCCAGTAACAAGTTCCAATATGCAATGATCTTGTTATGTCAAAATTAGAACTAACAGAAATGAGCTAAATTAGAAAGGGGTTGGACCATTATAACATGGGCATGATTTGTGATTGAATCTGATCAGCAGAAAAAAAAAACAATTGCTAAGAAACTTGATGCTTAGTGGTCATCATTAACATTTGGCATCCATTCCATCAGTAATAGTTAGAAAAAGAAGGATGCTTAGTGGTCATCATTAACATTTGGCATCCATTCCATCAGTAATAGTTAGAAAAAGAAGGATGCTTAGTGGTCATCATTAACATTTGGCATCCATTCCATCAGTAATAGTTAGAAAAAGAAGGAAACAGTGGCATACAAAAGAAATTAAAGTTGAAGTTCATTAAGGAGAAAGTTTATATATAGAGATACATTGCAGAGAATTTTAAGACTGTATGAAATACCGTCTAAAATTGTCAAAATCATTAAGGATCTCTACAACGGATATGTTTGTGTAGTCAACACAGAAGAAGGAATGAGCAAATGGTTCCAGACTGAAACAGGCGTGTACTGTGTGCAAGGATGTTTACTATGTCCTTTGCTTTTTGGAATTGCCATAGACTTCATAACGAAAAAATGTTGCTAAGGTAAAACAGGCATTGATTGGGTACATGGGACCCAATTAGAAGATCTTGATTTTGCAGATAATATAACTCTTATCAGTGACAATGTGAATTCGATCTCTACAATGGATATGTTTGTGTAGTCAACACAGAAGAAGGAATGAGCGAATGGTGCCAGATTGAAACAAGCATATACTATGTTTGCTTACCTTGGCAGCTACATAGACCAGGATGGTGACACCAGAAAAAAAGTTGGAATTAGAATTGCAAAATAGCATTGACCTTCAAGAATCTTGAAAACAAAAAAGTTATAAGCACAAAAACCAAGTTAAGATTATTCAATTCAAATGTAATATCCACCCTCATTTATGCATGCGAAAGCTGTAAAACAACTAAAGAGACAGATAAGAAATTAGACTCTTTTGAAAACAAATGCCTAAGGAAAATACTCGATATAAAGTGGAACGAATTCAAGAACAACGCAGAGATAAGACAGATGACTAAACAACATCCTGTCTCATGGATGATCAGAAAAAGGAGATGAACATGTGTCGATCACGTGATGAGAATAAACAACCAGAGAATCCCAAAACAAGCTATCAAGTGGAAGACAACATGCCAAAGAAAAAGAGGTCAACCACGTGAAACTCTAAGAGGACACTGTTAAGAGAGGCCAAATCAGTAGGCATAAAATCCCTTGATGAGGTTGAAAAACTCGCCAAAAACAAGAAAACTTGGTGAACTACCATGCGCGCCCCATGTGATATTTAACGGCGTGGGAAGGATGTAAGATAATATATATTTATATATATGTTTACTTCATAACTGTGTCATTGACATCCACAATAAGGTGCACAAACCTGTCTCTCAGCATTATAATCAAATGGATCACAAGGACAAATGTGACAATCCTCTCTTGTTTTTTTTTTTTTTTTTTGATGAGCACGTTCATAAAGCTCTAGAACAACATCTTACATTCCAGAGTGGTTGTTTACACTCAGCAGATTTGAATTCTCAGTTTAGTTTTGAAGAACTCTTTCCTTGGTTTGACTACCGTTAGTTCCTTATCCTGTTCTTGTTCATTTCCCATGTCCTTTTCCTTTTTCTCTGATAGATGTAAAAAAAGTTTTGTGAGATAGCAAGGGTTAACATCTCTATTCCCCTACATCCTTGGTTGTTTTTTTTTTTCCTTTTCTGTGGCTGTAATCTCTTGCTGACTACATTCCACACTTGGCTGCCTTTCTCTAACTCCCCATCCTCTCCCACCTGCAGTAGCCATATGCCCAGTTTCCTCAGAGAGAATAGATCACAGATAAGTTTCTTTGCATGTTTTTTATTTGTTTTGTTTTTCATATGACCTAGATGAAGGCACTTTTGCTGAAATATTGGGTTGTTATTGTTGTCTTTCATAACCATTTCATAATTTTTCTTCCTTCCTTACTGTCCCTACCTGTTTTCATAAAACTGCACCATACACTTCTGTCAGACTCTGCTTTATAACTTTGGTGTACTTTATTTAATTTTCTTGTTCTTTTTTTTCTTTCTTTTACAGGCAGCAAGTGGATATGGAATTCTTGAGGCAAGGGCAGCAGGAAAAACTAGAGAAAATGATAGAATTTCTGTTTGTATTGTTTATAACAGCAAGTACCAGACACTGCCCTCAGATATCAAAGAAGCACAGACTCATCGTTTGGTAGACCTGTCCTTTGTTGAAGGATGCTCATCTCAGGATTTCAGTGAAGCTCCAGTCCCATTAGCCCGTAGTACAGTTGCTGTCATGAGAGGTAACTGTACCTTCACGCAGAAAGCCCGTATGGTCCAATCTGCTAACGGGTCAGCTGTTGTAGTTGTGGACTATAAATATGTTGAGCATGCCACTTATCCAGGGGGGAATAAATCTGAATTTGAATCATTCAACATAACTTTGGCTACCATAGCATTTGAAGATTATAGATCAGTGCTGAACATGTCAGAGTCAGTTGAAGTTTCCCTGTATGCTCCTTCAGGCCCTCTTTGGGATGCGAACATGATCCTCATGGTGATTCTTTCCACCGCCCTTGTAATAGCAGGAAGTGTATGGTCAGCATATGATGAGTGGCAGCACCGCAAGGGCTCAAGGAATAGGGGATCAAAGTCACATGACAGTTCACAAGATGATGACAGTGATGTCGAAATGCAGGAAGACAAGTCAGAAATCTCCATCTTGACCATACTGATATGGTTTGTCCTCATCTGCGTCATGTTAGTGCTGCTGTATTTCTTTTATGACTACATGGTCTACTTCTTCATAGCTGTGTTTTGCATCTCTGGCTCCTATAGTCTGTACCAGTGCCTGCTGCCCTTGTGGTCACGGCTTTTACCAGTGACTTACGATATTCCTGTTAACCGACTTCCCTGCTTTAACTCCAAGGTATGTTATTTAACTACATCTTAACTAACTTCATTGTTTAGCTATAGAGTAACATGTAAGTTTACAGTAATAGCTGGCAGCATTAAAGGCTGCAGCCCAGGCAGTTTCATTCAGAATCTACTAACAGTACTTCGATACTTAAAAGCATTAAATACATAGGCATCTCAAAAAATGTGCAACCTGGTTGGTTGGGTGGTTAGGTGCTTGGTCTACTAATCCAGTTGTGCTGGGTTCAAGTCCCAGCAGAGGAGATTATTTTTTTTCTGTTACCACCCTACCAAAAAGGCCCTGGGATCCACCCAGCCTCTTAAAAAAAAAAAAAAAAAGCCAGGAAGGTAGATGTGGCCAGGCATGCTTGACCACATCACACTTTCATGTGCCCATGGCCTAACACTGTAATGGCATGGAAACATCTCTAAAAATGTAGATATTTACCCTGAGGGCAATGGAAATAGCACAGTAAATAAATATATGATGAGAGATAATCAACAGATTTATTACTTGTACTCCATTTCAGAATTTTAATTAAACCTTTCAGTCTGTCTGCTCTGTTTTGTTTACATCATTCTGATAGCCATTGTTGTAAAGACCCATAGGATTGTCACGTCCTGGATTCATCAGTCTCACACCAGATTTTCCTTATCCCTGCTGGCAATCTCCATGTCCCCATCCATCCACCAACCTGACGTTACATTTTACAAAAATAACAATTACATTTAGTGTTTATTGCTACAGGTTTCTGGACTACAGAAGTAGGTCAGAGTTTTTTTAAGCAAATAGATCTATGTTCCCTGTCTCACAAAGACTGTATTAAGATAAGTGTGTTCTTAACACAGCTGTTCCCAGGGGAGATTAGAGCTACAAGGCAGGAAAAGGTGTAAAGCTTCTTTAGCAGACTCCACTGCCATGAGGACTATAGCTAGCAGTCACTGACCCATTAGGCAAGCTGTTGCTGGGGACACCAGTGAAGGAGGTTGGACAAGAGTCTTGATTGGCTGTGGTTCAGCAGACCTGATGCAAATAGCTGTGGGTTGCTGATTGTTACCTCAAACAGTGTCTTCATCCCCGTATGCTGGAACAAACTGCAATACACAAACAAAAATTTGTTAAGTGATTTACTAGAATATGCTAAAGTCTTATTGTTTGTGTGGTCTCATTCTTTTCATGTTTATTCAGAAAGTTTCACATTTGTATTTATCTTCCTTTTAAGTGTTTTCATTGCTTGTTCAATCAGTTTTATTTTTCAACCACAGGTGAAACTTAGAAGCTTTTTATTACTAATGCCATGTCTCACGATCGGCATATTTTGGGCAATAGAGCGACATGCTAGGTATGCCTGGGCCCTACAAGACCTGCTAGGGACAGCATTTTGCATCTTCTTCATTCATACTTTGCGTCTGCCCAATCTGAAGGTGATTGCAGTACTTCTGATCCTGCTCCTTGTCTATGATGTCTTCTTTGTTTTCATCACGCGCCTCTTCACTAGCGACGGTAGCAGCATCATGGAGTCCGTGGCGACAGGTGGCAAAGGTCATTCCAAGGAGTCTCTGCCAATGGTGTTTTTGCTGCCAACATTTGGTGACTCCGTCATCAGGAAGTGCACGGATCATGAGTTTTCACTTCTTGGATTTGGTGATATCATCATCCCAGGCCTGCTTGTGACGTACAATGCTGTGTTTGATGTGAAAACTGGCAACCGGATGGTGTACTTTTCATGTTCCTCTGTGGGTTACTTTGTTGGTATGATTGTGTGTATTGTCTCACTTGTGTACATGAATTCTGGGCAGCCTGCACTTCTGTACCTTGTCCCTGGCACCCTCTTCACTACAATTGTAGTTGCCTTTTTCCGTAAAGAGTTTCGAATGTTGTTTTTTGGGTTATATAACCAGAAGCTCAAAAGTGGAGACAGTGTAGAGTCACATATGGGGGAAAATGATGAAGTAGATATGAATAATGATGAAGAGCAGAGAAATTTAATAAATTGACAAATCTTGGGGACCGGTAGTTTTTTTTAACAGTAAGAACAATGTGATTTGTATTGCAATTTTTCTCTTTAACATGCTTAAAAGTTTGTTTTTTGTTTTTTTTATATCCATTGCAGTGCTTTGCATCTTTGCTGTTTGTTGTAAGTGTTGCATTTATATACATTTGAGATGACATGTCATCAGAAATCCTCATCACACTCATTGGCACAAAGGCAAAAGCTAAAAAACTTCACTTCAACTGACCCAATCCTGAACTTCTTTCTGCCTCCCATCTTTTCTTTTCTGCACTGTGAAATTCTAACTGAAATGTTTGCTTCCATGTGCCTTTTGTGCCAGCTGCATTCTTGGAGTGCATGGCTTTGTCTTTGCCATCATAATGGCTTTTCTTATGTTTTTTTTATTTTACACCCAGCAGCTAGAAGAAAACCTTCTCCAGTCATCTCTGTTAGTTCTCACAAGTTCATATACCATATTTCTTGCCTTGTAAGACACATATATAGAATACAAGGAATACTTAAAACAAATAAAAACTACTCATGAACTTAACAAATATACCCAGAGTTTTATTTTTTAAGAAGTAAAAACTACAGTATCCTAAAGCCAGATATTTAACCATTTTGGCAAGGGTTTATTAACATTTCTGTTTGTCACTAAATATTCTTATACTTGGTGCACGTGAGTGTCATGATGACATCATTTTTCTTTTATGTAAGGTGTTAGCGTCAAAGTAATAATGGCTGGTTCATATATACAGCATCAATATACTGTGATACTTTTACAAATTTTACACAATTTTTTTCAGTTTTAATATTCAACTGGTGATTTTCTCAAAAGTAAAGAACAAAATGTTGACCAGGTATCTAGAAACAAAGTAAGGCTGTCAAGTGATATGCTGGCTGTCTATCCATTTGTGTGATCTTGAATCATTACTAATGGAGATACAGTGAGGGATATTAAAAGAAAGACATCTGTCACTCTTCAAAAAATAAAACAACTAAAGAAGCTGTGGAGAGGAACAGACAGAACTACAAAAATAAGATTTTAAAGGGCAAGCATCTTTCCCATCGCAACACATATTTCAGTTTTATTTTGGTTTGTAGTCAAAATTTAATCATCTGTAATCATACACTGCTTTCTGGAGTCATCAAGAAACTTGTATATGGAACATGGTAGTTTTGGTGTTAGTCTAGTACTGATAATCTCTACTCCAAATTTTTCCTACACTTAACCACTGGGTATCCGACAGTGAGTTATTTTTGAAGGGAGTTTTATTTTTTTTAAACAAAGTGGGTCTTACATGGCAGAAAATGTGGTAAATTATTTCGGCACATTCGTGAGTTTCCATGTTCCTCAGTTTGTCTTTCCATCATATTCCTAGGTTTATTGTTCAGATACAAAAACATTTAATAAGTAAGGACAGTGTGTAGTCACAAAGTCATTTAATAAGTAAGGACAGTGTGTAGTCACAAAGACATTTAATAAGTAAGGACAATGTGTAATCACAAAAACATTTAATAAGTAAGGACAGTGTGTCATCACAAAGACATTTAATAAGTAAGGACAGTGTGTAGTCACAAAAACATTTAATAAGTAAGGACAGTGTGTCGTCACAAAGACATTTAATAAGTAAGGACAGTGTGTCGTCACAAAGACATTTAATAAGTAAGGACAGTGTGTAGTCACAAAGACATTTAATAAGTAAGGACAGTGTGTAGTCACAAAAATATTTAATAAGAAAGGACACAAAGACATAGTAAAAAATGATGATATGTAGACAAAACATATTTAATGACAAAAGTGTGTAATCATAAAGACATGTAAGAAGAAAATCAAGCTCATTCAAATTTGGATATCAGACAAATGGGACATTGTGGATGGACATGGTCAAATATTTTTGTTAAGAAGCTTCTTATGAAATAGCTTCTTGTACAAAATGATATAATGATAACAATAATGTAAAATACAGGTTTGTTTGTTTTTTTTAATAAATGGACTGATGTTTTTCTCGTAAACACCATTTTTGTTCTGGCTGCGAGTCATGAAGACTTTCATCCAAACTGGGACAGCTGTAAGTTTCTTATTCTTAATAATTTATTACATTATAATAACGAATACCAATATTAATTCACAAGAGTCGTGGTACTGGGTGCTTTGGAGGAAATTACTCTGTGATTGTTACATGTAAACAAAAGCAGTGGATGCAAAGTGCAGATGAATGCTAGATCAAGTGCAGTGCACAACCAACACAACACTGGAATCATTTTTCTAAAAACATTGAAGGATATCCTAGTGTCAAAGGCTGAACACATATGGACATGCCACGAGTGTAATGAGTTCACTCCGCAGGACCAGAAATAGAGCTAGGGCTTTTACGGATTTACAGGGTGAGGGTCACTGTTTTCACATAAATTTATGTTATTGGATAATGCAGGACCACTGTTTTTGTGTTTGATACACAATTTAAGGAACCAGAAAAAACATCCCACATACACGGTTAACAGTTGACACAGTATGCTACCAACGCCATCAGTCTAGAAACATTAGGTGAATTTAATGATGATTTTGGGGTGCAGTAATGGATGAGGTACATTGAGCGACATATCAGACTACGGGTGACCAGATGCAGATTACAAGTTCTGGTGGCATGTTCCACTATAGTCAACTGGAATCCACCAGCTCTCAGATGACATGCATTGACCATGAGAACAGTGCTACATCCCCGTGACAGTTGATGGAGCCCAGACCAACTCAGAAAAGCAGAGCTACCAGACTTTTCCAACTAGCGCTCTGTCCTTCACACAAATCTCGTGCAGGACACTAGTGCATGCTCAGAACTTGGCTCAGAAACCAGAGTCGGTCGAGCTGATAGCCAGAGTCAGTCGAGCTGATAGCCAGAGTATCACCTCAAGGCCATTAACTTTATGTGAGTTTTTGTTGGGCTGTATACTCTGATACAGTTATTCTACTACAGATTGGTTACATTGATGTCTTAGTTTGTAATGGAAACATTTAAATACACATATGATTTATGGGTTCATCAACTTTGTTTGGGGACCTATGTAGGGAACTAAGTTGTGGCATTATTATCTTTTTTTTTTTTCTGAGAGGTAACCTGTGTGACATTTTTTTAAATGAAATGTTTCATTTTGTTTCCTTCTTATCTTGCTGTCAAGTGAAGGCTGAGTTAAAATAAACAAAATATGGTTTTTAAAAAAAAATATCACCTCACTCCATTCTTCTCATAAGGACCAAATATATTTGTTTCACCTTCTGTTATTTCATATATATCCAAGAACGTCCTTATGAATATCATCCTTCTGTTTCATTTTGAACTTTGTTGGGGGGGGGGGGGAGAAATATCTGTTGGCACCAAGTAAAGAATGAGGAACATTTTTCTGTATATTATTAGCAAAACATGAAATGACTGGATGTTGTTTATTGTTGGGGGAAGCATTTTCTCATACAGTCGTGAATCAGGTTTCTTGACCAACTCTTTCGTTTCTGTTTTTACTTCATCCTGAGCAGTGGACATTTGAATAACTGGGATCGGTAATGACACCCTTTACAGATGCTTCATGGGCAAAAACAGTTAGGACATTGTTCTTTTGTGCTCATTATGTTTGAGGTTAAGTTTGTGTTCCTAATTTTCCTCTTACTAGTCTTCTGTCTTTCATTGTTTTGTTTTGTGCTCATTATGTTTGACGTTAAGTTTGTGTTACTAATTTTTCTCTTACTAGTTTTCTGTCTTTCATTGTTCTTTTGTGCTCATTATGTTTGAGGTTAAGTTTGTGTTCCTAATCTTCCTCTTATTAGTTTTCTGTCTTTCATTGTTCTTTTGTGCTCATTATGTTTGAGGTTAAGTTTGTGTTCCTAATCTTCCTCTTATTAGTTTTCTGTCTCTCATGTTTAAAGTGCTTGTTCTATAAACTTTTTAAAGCTGGCTAATCATATTTATTCTACTGTCTCAAAGTGCTGTGCACAAGTCTCATTGTTTTTACCTGTGTTGTAAATTGTCATCAGTGATTGATAATTTTGTTTTATTCTGGAATGAATTCCCTATAAATTACTTCTTTTATTTGAAGATTGTACCCAGCATGCCTCTGATACAAGATTTCTAGAATGTAGATTAGTTCTTTTATTACTTGGTTCATAGTAGTGATAGTTATTACAATGCACAATAAACATCTGCACAAGAGAAGCAAATAGTGACAAAATAATTTGTTATTGTGTCTGTCGTGGTTATGTGACTGTGAGAGCAAAAGGTAGCACATTCAGTAGCAAACTGCCTTCTGTAAACATTAGGAGTAAATTGTAGTTTTCTCTGCTTTAAAGTTGGACCTGAGAGGGCTTTATAGGTCCGTAGCAGATGAAAACAGATAAGTGAAGGAGGGAAGTTTGCACTGGCCTACAGAATTTCTTGGAGACTGTTTAGGCCTGCCATGTCATGGTTCAGTAAACCCAGCAGAAGATGCATGAGAATGAGACAGTGGTCAGTGACATGAAGTGACTGCTTGTTGTAGGGTTAGTAAACCATGGTTGACCATGACCTGTTCTACCTTCCAGCCCTGCTCTCAGGAAACAGTCCAAGGTCTGGCAAAGTGAGGAGGGATCGAATGGGAAGGCAGACCTGATCCTAAATAATAAACCATGCCAAAGCCGGCTGTTCTGGTCCAAAAGGCGCAGATATCACAGCCTGATTACAAACTTTGATACAACAAAATGAATTAAAAACAAGAGGTCAAGTTAGATGTAAAAAAAATTACTATTATGTGTTGTGCTGGATGGTGTTGGTGGTCATGCTGCCCCACTTTGTGCAATCCTTAGTGTTCCCGATCAGTTCTTTTTGCTTTTTTTTTTTTTCATGCCGCGTAATCAGTCCATTGAGATATATTTTTTTCCTTATCCTCCATTTTCCCTTGAATTTTCCAGTCATTGCCAAGTTGTCTAATTTTTGTCTGCTCCTGACATGTCCAGGAAACTTTGGCTGTCTTTACTTATAATTTTTACTTGTTTCTGTTGTTCTGAAACTTCTTCATTTATTTTTCTGTCTGTCTAGGGTATTTGTTGCATCTTCTTCTGTGAAATCACATCTTTGTTGCTTCCAGTTTCTTTGTCATCTTTTCATTGACTGTCCAAGTTTCACAACCATACAGCAGTATTGGTTCTGTGTGGCGCTGCAATGCTTTTCCTCATTTTAAGGGACATCTTATTTGTTAGTATTTTCTTCGTGTTATAAAAAAGCTGCTTTTGCCATTCCTATTTGTGATTTTATTTCATTTGTGCACTTGCCATCAGCTGTTATTGTTCTTCTGATGTAAATGAATTTATTTACTTGCATCATCATCTTCCTGTTTGAAAGGATGTTGCACTTAAGTATATCTACTCTTTTTTGATATTGCCATTGTTTCTGTCTTGTTGCTGTTTAGCTTTAAACCTCTTTTATTGCTCCCTTCAACAATTTTGTTCACCAGTTTCTGCCGACAGAACGGTGTCATCCATCCACATATCTCAGGTTGTTGATGATATGGCCTCCTGTCTTTATTCCTTTCAAATTTTGTAGTGCCTCTCATGATATTTTTGCTGTATAATGAGAATAGATCAGGTACACATCCTTATTTTATGCCTGTATCATTGTATACTCTTATTTATGCTATATGATTCCGGTGTATATTCTTAATAATTCCCATAGTTTAAAAAAAAAAAGGGTCCCTGAAACCTGCTTCGCAGAAAACAAAGAATACCCCACTGCAAGATGTGACACACTCTGCTAGAGTACACATATCCTGGCAGTCAGTATTAAGGGAAAACTGAACACCATGCATAAATATCCATCCCATATGGCACAATGTCAGGTTTGCTAAGCAGGCAAAAACAAACACAAATAGCCATTTCAGTTGTACTTGATGCATATATTGATTTTTTAAATTATTATTACAAATTTCGTTCTGTTCAGCAGTGTCATGCCATTTTTAAGTTTCAAAAGATTTCCTTTTTTTTTTTCTGTTACTGAAATTAACTTTTAATTAATGAGTTTACGTATAAAATTACACTTGCTAAACAAATGTTACAGGCTGCAATATCTTATTTATATATGTGTGAGTAAATATATATCTTGTGTGTGTTATGTTCTTGATGTTTCTTTATTCATGTTTTATATGATCCCACAACTAAAAACAAAAACAGTGATTGTGTTAAGCAGAACATGCAGTGAATGAAGATGACCTTTACTGCTATTTTGTTTGGATTTGTATGACCTGTTTAACAATATGGTGATATTATGTCAGTTTTCTTGAGAATTAGAATAATGAAACATTTAATTGAGATGGAAATTTAAATTGTGGGTTTTAGTTTTAAAAAATCCCTCTCCTTTAAATGCCAGAGCTTTTAACTGTTTTTACAAATTACCTAAAGAGAAAAATTTAAACTACATTTGAAAATAATAAGATTTAGCTGTTTGGTAAGTGTGCAGTTTGGCCAGATTGTTGTATGTGCCACATTGTAAATGTTTTTTTTCTTTTATTCTTTTAGTTCCAAGATATGTTTCAGCTGATCATCAAAGCATAATTTAACGTTCAGTGCAGGTCTTGTAACACTGTTGTTGTTTAAATTTCTCTTAAAATGTTGATTTAAGACTTACTTGGGTGTGTACTGGTAGCAGTGTACAGTATTATCCAATTTATCAACACATTTCATTTGTAGAAATTTGTGACATAAGTGAAGTTATTAAACTGGAAATTTCTGTGCTTGTGCCTGGTTTTGTGAGGTGATTTAACTACTTTTTTTTTCCTTGTCTAGAGGGGTTACAGTGTCTCAATTGTTTAAACAATTTCTGCTTGGACCTGGTAGATGATTGGAAGAAATCATGAGGGAACTAATGAACAAGCTTCATTTTTCAAATCTGAAAAAAAAAAAAAATTAGAGACATCTGCCTATCTTTGATTCAGCCTTTTAATTTCTTCTCTGTTACCCTGGTAAATCACTTACACATTAAAGGAAAAATGTTTCAGTAAAATGTATATGGGCAGCCTTGTTGGCTGAGTGGTTAGGTGCTGGGTTTAGTAGTCTGGTGGTACCAGGTTTAAGTCCCTGCGGTGGGATTTTTTTTGTTTCTTGTACACACCAGAAAGGTCTCCGGGTCCTCCCAGCCTCTAAAAATGAGTAGCAGAGAGAGAGGCATCTGGTAAGGCAGATGCAGCCAGGGCAGGACACTGACCACATCACACTTTCATGTGCTGAAGGTCATGAAAAATACAGGCCTAACACTATATCCCCAATATGCCTTAATAACATAGAAACTGGAATTTTAGCTAAATACACGTATATATGAGGGCAAGTAAAAATGTAATCTTAATTTTTGCTCTTAAAAATAATGAAAACTGAGTATAGGTGTGGTGGTGTAGTTGTTAGTACATTTGACTGCCAACAAAAAGGTCCCAGGTTTGATTTCACACTTGGGTGGAACTTTTTCACCAACTGGCACTGGAGTCAACCCAGCCTCAAAAAAAAAAAAGGAGACGGGTAGCTGGGATTTCCTTGGGGGGAAAAAAAGACAGCAAGAACAAGTGTTTGCATCCTTACCACAAATGAATCATTGGCCTAAAAATGTGAAGGCACTGATACTTCACACCCCTGCAGCATATGCAAGTGCCACAGGACAGAGAAGACAGACAGGTTACTCCACCTCTCTCTCCAATTGTAAGTGTGCAGAGGCGCGATGACCATTTTGGAAATATGATGGTGAACGGATCATAGGTTATCGCTCCCTTTGATGCATGGATGAGAGAAGAATAGTGAGCAGTTATTCATTTCTTGGGTTGTGAAGGTGAGAAACACAGAAATTCATCTCATGTGTGTTGCTCCGATATATGAATGGCACAAGAAATTTTTTAAAGTGGGGTGTTAAATTTGACAGATGCAGCTCACTCAAGCCAGCCTCACTCTATAAATAGGCCTGATACTAATGCCGAAGAGGAACAAACAACACAGGAATTAGAGGTCATTGGAGTCTAATTCTGGGTACATTGCTTCCAGCCTTGGAGAAAGTGAGCCAGAAAGAGAGAGACTTGTGATACCATTTCAAGTGGCTTTGTTCTGTTCTGTTTCTCTATTGTGCTTTATGACAGCTTCCTGCAAACTACATGAACTGGATGACAAGTCATTAGTACAAAATATCACCAAACTGACCCATGAAGAGGTCTGGTGTTTTTGTGTCTAATTGTCAAGCCAGTTTAATCTAGTCTGACCCAGTGCAGACTCATTGACGGCCAAGATTCTATCCCACCTCTCATTTGATGCTCATATTAACAGACTCAGCCTGGGTAATAGTGGAGCCTACTGAGAAGCTTGCTTTTTAATTCCACAAAAGATTTTAAAGCTATCTTAATCCACTCTAGGTTTTAAAGTTATCTTAGTCCACTCCAGGTTTTAAAGCTATCTTAATCCACTCTAGGTTTTAAAGTTATCTTAGTCCACTCTAGGTTTTAAAGCTATCTTAGTCCACCCCAGGTTTTAAAGTTATCTTAGTCCACTCTGGGTTTTAAAGTTATCTTAGTCTGCTCTAGGTTTATCTTAGTCCACTCTAGGTTTATCTTAGTCCACTCCAGGTTTTAAAGTTATCTTAGTCCACTCTGGGTTTATCTTAGTCCACTCCAGGTTTTAAAGTTATTTTAGTTCATTCTAGGTTTTAAACTTATCTTAGTCCACTCCAGGTTTTAAAGTTATTTTAGTCCACTCTGGGTTTATCTTAGTCCACTCCAGGTTTTAAAGTTATTTTAGTTCATTCTAGGTTTTAAACTTATCTTAGTCCACTCCAGGTTTTAAAGTTATCTTAGTCCACTCCAAATTTTAAACCCATCTTGCATAACCCAGTTCCACTTTGATAATATGCTTGTGTTTAACGAATCCTGATTGGATTAACTACAACATGCAAAGCCTAGGTCTAGCTAGAGTACACATAATCCTAACTAGAGAATGCTGGAAATGGGTGAAGAAAAAACACATGATTCTTCTTCGTACGCACACTGGCGATGATGCCTGGTACCCTGATTTTTGCGATGCACCTTTCAGCTGGCTACCTCCGATTTCAGCACTTTTCCTTGGTAGGGCAGACTGTGGTCTTGCTCAGACTGCCATGAAGACAGTGGTGTAGGCTGGCCTGGCTAAAACTTTGTTTTCCAGCCTCTGGTGGCTGTACTTAAGCCCCTTCTCCACGTCAGATCCAGCCTGCAACGCTGGCTGGCCAGACGGCTTTGAGACAGTTCCACAGAGACACTCCGACTCTGGGATGAGGAATCCGATGAGTACCTCAACAATATCCATTACCAGCCAGTCTGCAGGCTCTGTTTTGTTTACATCATTCTGATAGCCATTGTTTAAAGCCCCATAGGCTTATCACTTCCTGGATTCATTTGTTTCACACCAGATTTTCCTCACTCCTGTCGGCAATTTCTATGTCCCCATCTGTCCACCAACCTGACATTGCATTTTACAAAAATAACAACTACAATTAGTGTTGATTGCTACAGGTTTCTGTGCTACAGAAGTGAGCCTGAGTTTTTAAGCAAACAGATCTATGTTAAGATAAGTGTGTTCTTAACACAGTTGTCCCCTGGGGAAAAACACATGATAAAATCAATGAGCTAATTAAAGAACACACCGTCCCTGAATACATTATTTATACTGACAGATCAGTAAAAAAAAAAAAAGGAACTAGAATTGACTGGAGCTTTACAGCCAACCACAGAGAGAAAACAATTAAACTCGTGGCCAGGGCTTATACCAACACTTGCTCAAGCACACAAACGAAAATTTAGGCCATATCATAAGCTTTAACTTATCAACATCTGAAAGCGTAAAACTGCAGCTTTTGTGTCTCTTAGTGACAATTTGCTTCTGCGTTCCCCTAGCAACATTGTTTTCACACTTTACAGAGTGCAAAAGTTAAGTTTTTATGATTGACATAAACAAAAATATAGTCAAAAGCCGAGCAAGATAAAAACAGAAAATATGCATGAGCGTATGTGGAGTGGCTAAGCAATTAGAGCGGCATATTTCCCCCCCCCCCCACTATTTACGTTGTAACTGAACTAAGCCTACTGGGCTTGTTCTTTTGCAGTGAATCCCAAACTATCATATGTTGTATGAAACTTCTACAGTGAAATCTGCTGGGCTGAACTCATAGGATTCTGCTTGGCTCTGATGCATGATTGTTGCCTGTCAGCTTTTCATGTGAGCACATAATGCTAGATTCTCATCGTGCATTGCTGGTGGGAGGGGTTCTAAGGACTGTTATTGCCGGAGGTGAGGTGGAGGATACGCTCTCCACTCCAATGGCGTGCGTCTCAAATAGTGTCTGGCTCCTGGCCTTCTCATGGCAGAACTGTTTAAACTGACAGGAGAAGGGGCGAAGGCGAATATCTGGCGCCTGAAAACCAGACGCTTCGGGTAGATGAAAGTCATGTTTAGTAGCTCATCTACCGCTGCTGGCGAGATTCTTCAGCTGCCGTGCGTGGAGTGGGACTCCTCCCTGCCAATGAAGAAAGCTGCAAATGGGGTTGCCGTGCGGCACCACTGTAAAAAAGGTGAAGGAAAGGAATAAACGAACTAAACAGTAGTCATATCACGGCACCTCTGGTCTGGGGGTCGGCCACGTCCTAAGTGCACTCATATCGGGCGAAATGCTGGCGAGATTCTTCGGATGCGGCGCGTGGAGTGAAGCTCCTTCCGGGCAAGGAAGGAAATACGGAAAAGCAATCAGGGTTGCTGTGTGGCGCTGATGTGAAAAAGTGATGGAAAGTATAAAGTGAAGCTTAATCGGTATGTCCAGTGGTCTCGCAGCGAGAGCTACACATACCATGGCGCCTCTGCTCTAGAGGTCGGCCATGTCTGAAATAGACCCATACTGGTGAAATATGCATAAACTGGCTTACAACAGGAGTGAAACTTGATTGCTACGCATGTCACGGTACCTCTGCTCTAGAGATCGGTCATGTCCTAAACACGCCCATACTGGGATAATATGCCTAAACCGGCTCAACCCAGGGATGGAAGTCACTAGTGGCGAGGATTCATTCTCTTGGACAAAAGTTCCGTCCTGGTCACAACTAGGAAGGGTAGCGGCCACGACCACAAAATGCTGAAGACGGAGACACTGGATCAAGGCAGTCTATATAGGCAACCACCTCTCACCCAGCGGGGATGTATGCGTATCCTAATAACGCTGAGGTGAAAAAGTCCAACGCCGGAATGGAAGGGCAACTACCTCTCACCCGGCGGTGATACACAGGTATCTCAAAACACGTCGAGGTTTTCCGGTGAGAAAGTCCAACTCTAGTCTGGATGGGCTACCATTTCTCACCCAGCGGGGATATTCTGATATCCAAAACACGTCGAGGTTTTCCAGTGAGAAAGTCAAACTTTAGACTAAACTGGTGCAACGAAAACCACGGTGTCACGCAATCCCGCTTCTGAGACCCACCAAGAATACAGGCTCAAGCCCTGCGATACTCTGAACCTCTTGTGGTCCTCTAGGGGATCTCGTGTGGTCCTTTCGGGGACCACGGGACCTATAGAGGACCACAGTTGTAAATTCAGTAGGATCACAGGGCGGTCTTGGTGGTAGAAGCGAACGAAGAAGAAGAAGAAGCTGTGGGAAGAAACCTTATGTTGCTCTATTTCAATAGAACTGTGAGCAGAATGTTCTTAGCAGCTGTGTCATGAATGAGTTGAACAGAGATGGAAACTGGAAAAATGACCTAGCTCTGTTGCTGGTCCTGCGGAGCTGCTTCGTTACATTCAGATCATGCCCATTTGTGTTCAATTTTCGGCATCAGTATGTCCTTCAGTGTTTTTAACGAGATATTACTCTAATGTTATGTAGGCTGTGTAATCGCTGTGTCGTAGCGTGTAAAGGAGATTTGCATCCACTGCCCTTGGTTACTTCTAGCACAATTAATCATGCAAGATGTCTGCTTTTGATGAAAAAATGTTGGGCTTGTTCTTCGATTTTTGTTTGTTTGTTGGATGGAATTATATAGGTCCTTTTTTGTTCATTTTCATGAGGCCATATGGGTTGGCAACTTGTTAGCTTTTTTTCATTTCTGTCAACTCTGGCATGACCTGGACAGTGTGTACATGTTATACTTCGGATCTGCGATTTTGTTAACATTTCTGGCCATTCGCTTCTAATGGTGCTATGTTCTCCTTCGTCAGCAGACTTTGAGAATCCGTAATGATGGTTGTTCATTGCACATTTTGTGTCGTCAGCCATTTTATAGCGCAGTTAGATGTTTCTTCCCTCAGTGGAATATGAGTTCGACAGTCTGTATTCCTCTCAATACTTTCACATCTACGTGCTTTGCCTGCGTTTTTCCTCACACTCCACTGTCTTCTGTACACACTTCCTCGTACTAAAATCTCGGCATTCTTCATATTACTATTTGTGGGTTACAAATGGATATTTTGTACTACTACGCCTGAAATTATATACTTATTGTTGCAGATTCGATTGTTTGTCAAAACGAAGACATATGAAAATAAATGGAAACTGTGTAAACCAAACCGCACAAAACAAAAACAAATTGCTTTTTGTTTATGTATTAATTTATGCGACTCCGTTTTTCTGCTTTAGTTCGTTTATCTTCTTTAAAATATGCAAGGGAAAACGAAAAAAAAAATTAAATTTTACGGTGTATACACTTATAATAGCTTAGATAATATCAACATTCAATAATTTATTTTGGTTTAAAACCTGATGTTAATTCATTATGTAAATTATTATATTATTATTATGATTGAACGGTTATTTATATAAATAATACAATATTTGTTCCATCATTGTTTCCAACTTTTTTAAAAGCAGCATCAATTTCCTGCTGATAATTATCATTTGTAGCAATGAGTCTAATACAGAGTTACGAACAGCAATATTCGTCAGTTACAGCTGATATTACTCATACTATCGGCAAAGTCGCTACATCTCAAGGAGGTATGAAGATCGCCAAGATTTTAACATAGATATATAGTCAGAACTAATTTTGGATACCATATAAACAAAGAGCAGGGTTAAACGGGAATTCATTAACAGTTAGGTTTTATTTCTGCGAAGGAATCCTTTCTTCTGCGGTAGTTTTGTCGTGGAAAACGCCTAACTTCTGTCATTATGATAGAAGAGGGACGTGCATTCGTCGTTGTATCATCTTTTTTCCCCGTACCATTTTCAAACTCGGCGCTGTCGCCAAAATTCACATCATTTAAAATAAATATGTTTTCTTTTATAGTTCCCTATTCACCAACGGTGCAATCTGGCCTAGACTAATTTTTACAGTACATTGTGTTTTTCCCTTCATGTGTTGACAGCCACTGTACAGTGTAGTTCAGTGTGCTTCATCTTTCATACATATATTCTGTGTTTTCAGAGCCATGTTGTATAGTCATTTCTATATCAGGGTAAACTGGAGGACATGACTAACAGGTTTCAAAGTCACAGTAGAGATCATTCTGTACTTCTAAAATTCATTCTGTTAGTGTTCGCAAAGCATAAATGACATTGTGTGTTCCCATTCCTTCAACAAATCCAAATTGTTCATCTGCTGTTTCCATGTTTATCTTTTTCCTTGTTCTTCTAATAATAATTCTCAGAAGTAGCTTCGTTATGTGACATGAGAGGCCGATATTCTTGTGGTCCTCACATTCCTTTGCACCTGGTTGTCATTCAGTAACTTGGTTATTATTTTTAATCTTATCTCCTCTAGTGCCAGTATTTCTTCTATTTCTTTCTATTATCAAGCCCATTTGCTTTTTCTTTCTTCATGTGTTTGATGGCATCTATGATTTCATCTTGAAGTATTAGTGGTCCATCACTGTTTTCAGTATCTGGTGTTAATTCTGGTCTTTCTCCTCCATATAGCTCACCGAGGTATACTGTCCACAATGTCTTCTTTTCCCATTAACATTTTACCTTCTTTTTATTTCAGGCATCTTGTTGTATATTTTGTCTTCCTGCCTGTGAGTTCACTAATTTGTTTGTGCATGTTTTTGCTGTCTTTATTATGGGAGTCCTCTATTTGTCTGCACTGTTCATTTAACCACACTTCCTTTGCTTCTCTGCATTTGCATGTTATTTCTTTATTTATCCTGTTCTATTTTTCTTCATTATTTTTACTACTCCTTCTCTTGTCCATCAGTCCCAAGATGTCATCTGTCATCCATTTATTCTTGGGGGCTACTTTTTTTCGGTGGTATTATCTCCTTAACAGTTTGGTGGATAGAATCTCAACATTGTCCATTGTTCATCTATACTGTTTATCTTTGCTATTGCATTGTATCTATTTGTTATAATAACTTTGTATTGTTCTCACAGTTCTTGGTCATTTTTAAAGAGTTCTGTATTCAGTTTGATATTTCTTACTTTTCTGCATGCTTTCTTTAGCTTTATTCTAATTTTTCCACAAAGTGGGTCATGGTCACTATTGCATAGTTTTTGTTGTCAGTAATGCATTCCGGAATCGTTTGTTGATTAATACATAGTTTATCTGATTACAAGTTTGGGCTGCTCTATGTTGCCAGTCTTTGGGATAACACAAAGCTGAAAACTGACAAAATAAAAACTTAAGTATAGCTAGCATGTAACATTACTCTGCTATCTTCTTCTTCTTCGTATGCACATTGGCAATGGTGTTTGGTACCCTGATTTTTTGCAATGCGACTTTTGGCTGGGTACCTCCGACTTCAGCACCTTTCCTTGCTAGAGCAGACTGTAGTCTTGCTTGGACTGCCATGAAGACAGTGGTGTAGGCTGGCCTGGCCAAAACTTTGTTTTCCAGCCTCTGGTGGCTGTACTTAATCCTCTTCTCCACGTCAGATTCAGCATGCAACACTAGCTGGCCAGACAGCTTTGAGACAGTTCCACAGAGACATTCCAACTTTGGGATAAGGAATCTGATGAGTGCTTCAACAATATCAATTCCCCACCACCTATAATCTGCAGGCTCTGTTTTATTTACATCATTCTGATAGCCATTGTTGTAAAGACCCATAGTCTTGTTACGTCCTGGATTCATTTGTTTCACACCAGATATTCCTCATCCCTGCCGGCGATCTTCATCTCCCCATCCGTCCACCAACCTGACATTACATTTTACAAAAATAATTACAATTAATGTCAGTTGCTACAGGTTTCTGGGCTACAGAAGTAGGCCAGAGTTTTTAAGCAAACCGATCTATGTTCCCAGTCTCATAGAGACTATGTTAAGATAAGTGTGTTCTTAACACAGTTGTTACCAGGGGGATTACTCTGCTATAAAAATGTAGTCAAATTTTCTGTGTTAACTTTGACTTTTTATGGTTAGAAAAACTATAAAAATTAAAAATTAACACAGAAAATTTTACTACACTGTTATGTATTAATAAATAATATAATTATTATTTATAATACTATATGTTTATATATATATATATATATATATAATAATAATAATAATAATATTTCTTTTCTCTGAAATTTTAGCTGAGAAGCAGAACAATGTCAAACAAGCAGAGAAGCTCTTTGATGAAGCTCATGAATTGGTATGTACTTTTGGAATTTGTCTGGTTTTGGCATGTTCTTTCTGCCAGTAGAATGTCACTTTGTAGTTTATCTGTATTTTCATTACAGCTCAGAGTATAGAATTTAAGCTATGGTAGAATTGTAAGCCAGGAGACAGGTTTGTTGAAAATGTGCAAAAAGTGACTGAAAGGACGTTGTAATAGCTTTTTATTTTTTTTTTAAAGCCAGATTTTTTTTTTAGTTATTTCAGTGTGTTTTACTGTCATGTTTGTTTAAATGATAACTTTTTTTTTATCTGCATACATGTTTAATATGGTTAATTATCAGATTTTTAAAAAATAACTTTAATATTGTTTCTTGAGCATCAGTTTTCACATGCATAAACTCTTCATCTTCATGTCACATCTCACATATGAGATGGAGATAAAGAAAAGAATAGGATTGACAAAACGTATGTTCAACAACATGAAGACAGTGTTGTTATCAAGGAGTCTATCCATAAAAACAAAATTAAGATTTGTAAAATGTATATCTACTCTGTTTTACTGTACAAAAGCAGAAACCTAAACTACACAAAATGTTGGAGAGGATTAATGCAGCAGAAATGTGATTCTTCAGAAAATTGGGTCATATAACATGGAGATTGAAAAGAATAAATGCACAACTTTTAGAACAGCTCTAAATGCAATGTGAACATCTCAGAGAAACACAGATCAAGAAAACAAAATACTTTGGCCATATCAAAAGATATAACAGTGCATAAAGACCAAGCTAGAAGGAAAGGTGGAAGGAATGGAGGAGCGAAGCATGGACAGAGATGTAGATGAGAAGATGACGTAAAAGAGTGGACATGTTACAGCCTGGCTGAGTGCACCATCAAGGCAAGGAAATGAGGAAACTGGAGATTCTTCATCACCAAGCTTCGTTCTGAAGATCGCATATGATGATCATGTATGATGAATGTCCTAGTGGTACGTTTATCAGATAATTATCTAGATGGAATGTATTTAAAATACTCCTTCAGTTTTACCCTCAGATAAGCACTGAAATAATAAAAAGTGTAAAAATATTATCAGATAATAATTCCTAGTAACCAAGGGGAGTGCACAGTGTATTCTAGACTTTACTAGATGGAACAGACCAGAATCCCTGGTCATTTGTCTCTTGATTTAGTATGACATGCGATATGAGTGGTGAAGAACACAAGAAATTTCTTTTTTTTTTTTTTTAATATCATTCTTTAGCTGCTTATGTTCACCTATTCTCCTTGGTTTTCTGAATGCAATTTCCTGGATGAAAATAGTTAGTGCTTTCAAAAACAGTCATCATTTATACAGCTTTATATCTTTGTGAAAAAATGTGTTTTAGGCCTGTATTTTCTGTAGGGAATCCCAGCACTATTTTATTGATCATCTGTTCTTTTATTAGGTTAGGGTTTAAGCTTGTTTTATACTTGAGCATTTAACAGGGCCATTTTTGCTTCATTTTCCTGCAGCTTGAGCAGATGGAGCTTGAGGTCAAAGAACAAGAACCTAGAGAGAGACAGAAATACCACACTCGAGTGAAGAGCTTCAAAATTGAGCTTACAAAACTCCAGTCAGATCTTGTGAGTATTGAGTCATGAATGTGATATAAACCTTACAAGAATCTTGTGAGTATTGAGACATGAATGTGATATAAACTGTACAAGAATCTTGTGAGTATTGAGGCATGAATATGATATAAACTGTAATTTCAAGTGTGGATAATCAGTTCTGTGGAACTAGTTTGCTAGACCTTTGATTCAGACTTTACCTTATCTATTTACCTGCTGTTTAACTCTTTCCATGCCTGCGGGAAAAAACGCGGACGTCGCGTTGGTGCCAAGCAAAATGCGCGGGTGTCGTGATATTTTTGGGGTATAGTTTAAAAAGTGATTTAACAATTATTTTCATCTTATACAAATATACATAAAAAAAATTAAAAATTAATGAAGATTCCATAAATGCAGAGATTGTTCAGAAAAAAATAACTGATGAGAAAATACGACAACATTTTCAGCCCCCCAAGGGAAAAAAAATTTATGAAACACAAATAAAATTATTTTCTACTTACCACTGGAGCTGTAAATATCCACTTGGAAATCACAAATCGATGATAAATGGAAATCCTCACATGAAATGTAATCACTTGGTCACTTTGTGCACAAATTTGCAGAAACAAACAAACAAAAACACAAACACAACAGAAAACATTAGACGAGCTATCAGAAGCATTGTCTGAGACACTGTCAGACGAACTATCAGAATCATTGTCAGATTGTTGGTCAGAAGCATGGTCAGAAACAATGTCAGAAGATTTCTTACCACAATATGCAAGAAAAAACTGCCTAGCACCTGTTTTAGCCTTTCTTTCTGGTAAAGACCTAACTAGTGAACATCCAGTAACATGTGTCTTGTCTGAGGGCGCGTCCATTCTCGACTAGGGTTAGAAAAATATTCACAGATTTGAAGAGAAACGTAGGAAAAAATGGCTACCGGTGGGTGACACGAGCGAAAAGGATGCCGGGTAATTCTGACATGGGCAGATAACTTGCGAGCGAAAATTAAAATCGTATTTTACTCGAATCGTGTTTTAAACAACTGAATTATCACTATATCGACTATGGCACCCAACGCACTAACAGGAAGTTCTCACTATAGCGACTATGGCACGGGAAGAGTTAACTCTTATTCAGTCATGACTCGTATATTTCTAACAACTACCAAATCCAACCCAAAATTGTGTGAGTCCAACTGCGTAGCCCTAGTGAAGATAACAGTGCTGGAAAGATTTGACAGCTACTGGGACCAGCAAGGCCTAGACATATATCCAGCAGTATAGCAGCTTCTTAAATCCTCTGTAGTGAGTTCAGAAAGCTACAGTTGTCTTGTTTCTAGTCCGACTGGATGTCAGAGTTGGATTAAACGTTAAGCAAAATAAACACATTCTTAGTGCACCAGGTGACAGGAGAATAGTATCAGAGTATTAAAATATTCTTCACCATTCGAAATATAATCAATATTAGTAACAACTCTTAAATGCAGAGGTCAGTATTTCTGAATTGTACCTAGGGTGTCATCATCACCATCATCATTTGCCTTTCACTCCCTTGGGAACATAGATGGCCATGGATAAAGGCCCTCCAGTCATTCCTGTTCTTGGATTTGTTCTCTATTCCTTCCAAGCATATCCCTTGTCTCTGAGCACTGTCATAAATTCCCCTATTCATGTAGCTCTAGGTTGGTCTTCCTCTTCTTGTTATGCTGGTGTCAAGTTTCCTCAGTGTATGAGCAGTCCACTTCCATTTTCCATACATGATTTGTAGGCTCTTGTCCTGCTCTTTCCCAGACCACTTCATTCCTGATCTTATCCTGCTATTAAATGTTTAAAATCCTCCTCAAGCAGTAGTTCATGAAAGTTTGTACCGTCCATTGTATTGACATTAGTCATCATGCATAGGGCATCAGTTGGCACTAATTCAGCCTTACTTGATGCCACCAACCCAAGATTCTCATAGCATAGTCTGCCGAGAACACGAAAGATCACAATTACAGGGAGACCCTACCACGGCCGTTGATTTCTGAATCTAGTTTTATTAAAACAAGCCACAACTTCTCCTGGCTGGATGTTCTAACTCCATGGCTCTCTGCAGCTGACCAGTCAGACAGAAGGAAGAGAAGGAAAATGGGTAACAAGATAAGTCAGATTTGGCTTCATCTTTTAGTAGTTCTAGATAAGCTTTTTCAACCCTTTTTTTTTAAATTTTATTTGTCAGCTTGTGACCAACACCTTCTAAATTTTTTTTGCATTAAAATATTTGTAGATCCCCCCCCCCCCCCCCAAATCCCATTTGTATTTTTTATTTAAAAAAAGGGAAAATATTTACATCTTTAGTTGAGGCCCCCAGAAATTTTGCTCACTCCACTTGGGAGTCATTATAAAGAGCCCCACTTGTGAGTCATTTTGTTCATAGTGAGAAGCCCTGATTTAAGAACTACCTGCTTAGAAAGAGTGATCACTTACTTTGTTTTCATCTCACTTTTATTCTGAATTCCAAGGATAAAAGTTCTTTTTTTTTTTTTTTTTGATTCTTCGTTTATTGAATTGAGTTGTGAGTTCTTCCGGTAAGGGTCTCTTTGATTTCTTTGTTCAGATAATAGTTTAGAGAGGTAAACCTCATAAACCACATCACACAAAGTCCAGCAGTTCAATGCTTAGCTTCATATCCATGTACTATAAATGTAGGTAGTGGCTTTTCCAGTGAGTGAAAATATAGTTTCAGTGATAGATTTATTGGAGGCAAGGTCAGTGCTACCATTATGCCAGCTAGGCAGCCACTTGAAGTGCAGACCTCAGAGGGAGTGATATTGACCATTAAGGGACAGTTTTATATAGATTAATTAACTTTTTATATGGCGCAGAATAGCCTGGTATCAGCACTGGTTTCAGAGTTGCAGTCATTTGTTTCTTTCAGAAAAGAGCCAAGCTGGGCATTGATGCTAACAGAGATGAGCTGTTGGGTGATGATACTCATGACTCTGAGGATCAGGTGAGAGTTATTATTTGACCTTCAAAATCTTGGTCTTAGAAAATGACAGTCCTGTTTAGAAACCAGAGACCTGTCAAATTCATTTTTATAAACATACAGACATCATGGTGTGTCAGTCAGTCAGTCATTTGCATGTCCCTTTCAGATCTTTGTCTCCCTAATAGCTCTCCTGTAGGCCTCTCGGTTGTAAGCAAGATGCCATGGCGTGTATGGTTTGATAAATAAAACAGATTAAATACTTGCACATATCAGTAATGTGATGTGGAAGATTACAGCTAAGATGTAATGAGAGCAACTGTCATAGTGCAGGCAGAATTCCAGAAAATGTAAAATGGTGTGAGAAATCATTATCCATGGAAATGGGAAAGACAGTAGTGTAGTGGTTTGCAGATCTGTTTCAGTTACATCAAAATGATTTTTTTTTTGACATTGAATTTTAAAAAATAGGAGTTTACCGGGAACTGTAGAAATGTGATTCTCTGATAGAAATGTTAGCTCTTCGAATGGAAAAAAAAAAAAAAATGTACAGAATGACTGGGAGGAGACCCTTGTGAAGGAACTTTATTTTATAGACCTGAGAGAAGCAGCCCCTGTTATGTCACAGCACTTCATTGTGACATATGGTAAAAAGCAAAAGTAGATGAGCAGAGATAAAACAAGGATACCTGTAGAAGTGGGAGCGAGAGGATTCGTAGCAACATCAGCATACAACCTATGTAAGCAATTGGGCATAAAGGGACAGGCAAGAGCAAGGGCATTGAAAAGCCTTTCAGAAACAGCAGAAAAGACCTCATGCTGGCTGTGGAGTATGCAAAACAAGCATTGAGAACATAAATAACTTCATTTGTCACAACCAGTACCAGTCCTCCGTAGCAGAATCGCTAAAGATGTACTTCAGAGTGCAGTGCCAACTGGAAGATCATGGGTTAAATCCCGGGATGAAAAAAAGCAACAGCTCACAAGACCTCTGGGAGTCATGACCCAGAGGGGTCCACCCCTCTTAGAGTGTCAGAAGTTTAATAGGGCCGAAACACTTGTCTGAGGGGAGATACTTCCTCTGAAGATCTGAAGGAGTTGTGTTGTTGTTCCGCTCTCTACAGTAGAGAGTTTCCTGCATATATAGAATAATGTGGGGGAAATGTCCAAGGAGTAGATCAGTAACACAGTTTGTTGCGTTGTGAAGGGACATGAATGTCCGCAGTTATGTAGCACAGCTTTTGAAATTCGTCAGCAGGTTGTCCAGATATGGCCTGTGAAAGCGTGAAATTGATCTTTTCTGGCATAGAATACCACAGATGAGAAAATATCACCAGCATTTCTACTACAGAACAAATAAATCACATGAGGGAGGAAAAAAGCTTTGGAGATGTCTTACTTATTTCTTCTTCAATCACCCTGGACCTTGTTCTTTGCAGTCAATGCAGTGAAGATGTTGAGGTGCAGCATATAAATGTTGGATTAGAAACAGATTTTAGTGGCTTTTTTTTTTCCAAGTCTCAGAGTGGAACTAAAAAAGCAGAGGATGTACAGTACTTCTTTAGCAGACTCCACTGCCAGAGGAACTGTGGCAGCTGCTGCCCCCTTAACCAGGCTAGGCGGTTACTGGAGGTGCCAATGGTGAAGTGGGACGGGGTCTTGGTCATCTATAGTTTCCTAGCCCAGATGCTTGCATGTCAGCTGAGTCACTGATTGCCAGACTGGGCAATGTCCTCACCCCCTGTCTTGTTCACTAAGGTTGGCATAAAACGATTACTCACTGCCAGCAAGAATTTCAGAGTGATGTGATAAACCACATCTCCAAGGCATGTAAAGGCCAGGATCATAATAAGCTTAAAAACATTAACTGTCTTGGATCAAGGAATAAAGCTGAGACTAATCATTCCTTCACAGCTGAGATTTGGAAGAATATGAGATTAATTCATCCATCCATCCACGTCCTTTGTCAGTGATCAGCTAAACAGTCACCGTCCAGTACGCCCTCTGATGTCTACAGGGCAGCAGCAAACTCTCCACCTCTCACAGTCTGAGGCCAGCCTCTGTATGTGCCACAGCTGTGCTGCATGCTACTCGTTTCCGTACAGTTCTCCGCCAGGTAGCCTTAGATCACCCTCTCTTTCTTTTTCCCTTGGGTGTCAGTTGCGGTTGGGGGTTTATTATAAACATTGAACTCAGTTCCAACATGTCCGTTTGCCTTTCTCACCACCTGATTTTGGGAGAATCCTATGCTGTTGTGAGTACTAAACCAGCCTCATCATTACACTTGTATGTAGCAATGAAAGTTGTCCACCAACGCAAAAAATTTCTGTACCTTTCATCTTCCTATCTGTGTCCTGTCTTTTGCATTTGGTTCATCGTTACTGAAATTTGCCAAGAACAGATTGTGATGAAAAGAATTGTGGATAATCTTTGTTTTAGTTGAAAAAAGCAAAGGCTCTTGACAGTGCCACAAGGTTTTATACAGTAATCAAAATTCTGACATGTCAGAATCTGCATTTTTTTTTTTTTCACAGAGAGCAAGGTTGCTAGACAACACGGAGACGTTAGAGAGATCATCTCGTCGATTAGAACATGGTTATCGAATCACTATTGAAACTGGTAAACATGTACATTTTTTTAAAATGCAGTTATTTGCTGCAGTGTGTAGCTGTGTCAGTGACATTAGTGTGTCCCAGCTTGAGGTCATGACCCAAACTGGAGTCACGGGGGATCTGAGATATGGTTGAGGGAGTATCTAAAAAAATATTTTTACAAAGTGAAGAAATAATGTTACATTTTTTTTTTAATTACAGGATTTTATGGAAGTACTGAGTTATGTTTTCAAAATTAATTATTAAAATAATAGCCACATTCACCACTATTCATTGAAATAGTTTTTGTTGAATTTAAGTATTTTTGCTTGTAGTTAATGGTGTATTGATTTGATCTTCGCTTTCCGATTAAGTTGTGAGGGTTTGCTCTCTGATTATCGTTAATTGATAAGGTAGTGTTCTTTGATTTATGGTTAATTCATGATGTGTTATTGTTTACTTTTTATTTCTTTAGAGCAGATAGGAAGCCAGATTATGGAGGATCTGCACAGCCAGAGACAGACCATCAACAGAGCCAGAGGACGGGTAAGTTGTGGCTTCAGTTTCATCAACCATCAGCTTTGACAGAATTGGTCATGAGTGTGTTTTAAAAAAGTGTTTGCTAAAGTTGTGTGTGAGACTTGCTCTGTGTGTACTGGCGGAAGTAGATGAGCAGTACAAGGGAGAGTGGAAGTAGATGGGCAGTACAAGGGAGGGTGGAAGTAGATGGGCAGTACAAGGGAGGGTGGAAGTAGATGGGCAGTACAAGTGAGGGTGGAAGTATTTGAGCAGTACAAGGGAGGGTGGAAGTAGATGGGCAGTACAAGGGAGAGTGGAAGTAGATGGGCAGTACAAGTGAGGGTGGAAGTAGATGGGCAGTACAAGGGAGGGTGGAAGTAGATGGGCAGTACAAGGGAGAGTGGAAGTAGATGGGCAGTACAAGGGAGGGTGGAAGTAGATGGGCAGTACAAGGGAGGGTGGAAGTAGATGGGCAGTACAAGGGAGGGTGGAAGTAGATGGGCAGTACAAGGGAGAGTGGAAGTAGATGGGCAGTACAAGTGAGGGTGGAAGTAGATGGGCAGTACAAGGGAGGGTGGAAGTAGATGGGCAGTATAAGGGAGGGTGGAAGTATTTGAGCAGTACAAGGGAGGGTGGAAGTAAACAGCCAGTACAAGGGAGGGTGGAAGTAGTCAGCCAAGGGAGGGTGGAAGTAGACAGCCAAGGGAGGGTGGAAGTAGACAGCCAAGGGAGGGTGGAAGTAGACAGCCAGTACAAGGGAGGGTGGAAGTAGACAGCCAGTACAAGGGGTGTTCTGAATAAGGATGCAGTTTGACCTCCCTGTTAACTGAGTGTAATGACAAGCTTATGCTCCAAGCAAATGTCTTTTGTAGATTTATGAAACTGTTTTGTGTGCTTGCATTATCTTAGTCAAGATGTCTTCTGTACATTCACCAGCTCCAAGAGATGGACTCTGCTCTAGGAAAGAGTTCAAGAGTCCTTTCAGGAATGATGCAGAGGTAAAATTTTCTCTTCATTATAACATTGCTATGTAAGGTAAGGGAAGGTAAAGTGAAATCCCTGTTTCTGTGTAAGGGAAGGGAAGGGAAAGTGAAATCCCTGTTTCTATGTAAAGTAAGGGAAGGTAAAGTGAAATCCCTGTTTCTGTGTAAGGTAAGGGAAGGGAAAGTGAAATCCCTGTTTCTATGTAAAGTAAGGGAAGGTAAAGTGAAATCCCTGTTTCCATGTCATTAAGGCATATTGGTGAAGTGGTGTTCAGTCCTTATTTCCAAGATCTTTGGCACATGAAAGTGTTTTAAATTTGTAACATTTGATACATCACACCTGGTCACATTTACCTTCCCAGATTTCTCTGGTACCCATTTTAGAAACTGGGTGGACCCTTGGTGGGGTGGGGGGGGGGGGTCTTTTTTATATAGTGTCTGTACATTTCAAAAATTACTTTGTAGCCATAGAGAAGTCAGATTGTTAGAGCTTTCACTAGTGAAGAGTCATTTTTAGAAAGTGAGATATCCACTCTCAACTTAGTGTCATTTATTCCCAATATATGTCGGTTATTCACTTCGTGAATGGGAACTCTCAGATCCAAAGCACATTTAATGCTGAACACCTCCCTGCGAACAGACAGCTTATTTTAATGATGAAAGGTAAGTAAATATATGTGATAATGAAGAAATCTGGATAAAATTTGCAGGTCACTACTTTTGTTTAAAATCACTCATGTATTGGCCTTTTTTTTTTTTTTTCAACTTTGAAATGTATATTTGCATGTAAATATAGCTTGTCACTAAAGTTACATTCATATTGGAAGTTCTTTGCCTTATTATACTTAGAAGTATTTTTTTTTTAAATTTCCAAAACCAGTAATTATGAAGGAAACGAGCTTCACATACAAAAATACTGTTTTCTTAACATGCTGTATGTGTTACAGATATGAATCCATTTATAGCTGCTGTAATTATATCCTGCTATAATTTTGAATGGGAAGTGAGCTCTGGTTTTTTAAACACCGTCACTACAAGAAACTTGGTGATCCTTGCCCTCTTGGTCAGGCACTAGTGCCACAATTATCCGTATACCGGGTATGTTCTTTGACTAGCTGTGGTTCACATTTTCATTTCATTAACATTGCCATCTTTACTGCAGTCATTTGTAACTTATTGTTATTTCCATTTCTTCCAGGATAATCCAGAACAGAATCATGCTTCTCGGAATCGGTCTCATTGTTTTGGTTGCGATCATCATTACAATTTACTTCATGGTCAGAGATCATTCTTGACTGAAGTAACCTGACTGTATTCCGCATACGTGTATGTTCCAGCGGTTGTATTTATTCATTTTCGGAGTTGAAAAGGTGTCACATGTATGTAAATACAAGTATAAGAAAATTGCTGTGATGTGATCCAATCAAATCTGTCTTATAACACTGGATATTAAGTTGGGGAAAGCATTAATGGTAGCAACAACCTCTGTATATCTCTATAAATGCCAGAAGTTCGGCCGCCGTGTCATAATTGAACGCAGAAATTTTCTTGATATTTCTTTTTCAATCCTTTGGGTGCTTTTAGGATCTCTCTGCAGCTGTAAAACTTGTGGTCTTGGCAGCTGATGATGGTGTTGATCTTGGAACATGGTGTGTTGGTTGCAAGTGGTTTGTTTGATTCCACTGAGTAGGCCTCCGCAAGCCAGCCTCTCAACAGCGTCCATTTCAAGAAGAGCACCTCATTCCCGGCACTTCTGACAGCTGTGTTTCCAAGAGCACCATGAAGGAGTAGGATATCTGCCTCCAGCTGTGCCGGACCATTCCTGTTCCACAGTCACCTTCACTTCCATTGAGTGACGATTGTATTTCTGCAAAAAAAACTTGGATCTCTTGGGGGAAAAAAAATGTGATGATTTATTTGTTTGTTTTTGTTTCTTTTTTTTTGTTTTTTTTGTTTTGTTTTTTTTTACTAGTGCTGCATCACATGATTTTTCTCATGTTGTGCCAAATGATTTTCACAGTGTCATAATCAGATATTGTATTTGAATGATGGGGAAAATACTCAGATATCATATTTTAATCATGGGGAAAATAATCAGATATCATATCTTAATTATGGGGAAAATAATCAGATATCTTAATGATGGGGAAAATAATCAGATATCATATCTTAATTATGGGGAAAATAATCAGATATCATATCTTAATTATGGGGAAAATACTCAGATATCATATTTTAATCATGGGGAAAATAATCAGATATCATATCTTAATTATGGGGAAAATAATCAGATATCTTAATGATGGGGAAAATAATCAGATATCATATCTTAATGATGGGGAAAATACTCAGATATTGTATCTTAATGATGGTTAAACAATTCAGATATTGTATCTTAATGATGGGGAGAACAATCAGATGCTGTATCTTAATGACAGGGAAAATAATCAGATATCATTATCTTAATGACAGGGGAAAAAAACAGATGTTGTATCTTAATGACAGGGAAAATAATCAGATATCATTATCTTAATGATTGGGGAACAAATCAGATGTTGTATCTTAATGATGAAGAAACATGCTCATTTTTTTTTGTATCACGTGATGCTTTCAAGAAGATTATAATGGTTTCATTTGTATACATGTATTTTGAATTTTGTCAGCTTGACACAAAGAAAAGCATATGGGGGAGTGAGAGATAACAGGTCCTGCATTCCAGTCACTACTTAGAGTATGTTTGTCTCACAACCTGTAGTAATGCTTACCAAACGTCAGCTTCAGATGCTGTGTGTACATGGCAGGACATAGTTTTGTCAGAAAACTGTTTCTTCAGGGGAGGGACTGCTAAGTGTAATGGCAGATGTTGTTTATGAGCAGTAAAATCTCTGGGGGGAAAAAAAAAGGGGGGGTAGAAAGTTTTGTTAATGGTATTACAATGTATCTGTTTATTCCTGTGATCTTGAGGCTTTTGGCAGATGATTTCTATGAAAATTTTGCAGTACAGGAATCATATGGGGAGTGAAGTATAATGACCTTCTCTATTCCTAGAGTGAAACCTAAAAGCAGGTTTACTCTTCTCCAGCATTTTCTCAGACCGCCAACACCACCAATCTCATAAACGTGGCAGTTCATCTCTGGTTTTCAGCATCACCGTAGAGCTTCTCTTGTATGGGGATGGGGTCTGGGCCAGGTCCTTTGCCTGAGTGGGTTGTGTAGCTGGCAGCTCTGGAGGATGTGGTGTGGTGTCTGCTGTTCTTTTGCTGCAGGCTGATAGGCCTGCTTGTGGCCAAGTTTCATCTTCAGGTATGGCTGGTGTCTCAGCCTGCAGTGTCCTGTTCTTAGTCGGAAGATTATCACTTTGTCATTTCTTGATAGTTTGGGAAGCAGGTTTATGAGAAAACTCCATCACCATGTGAAATACATTGATTTCCAAACAAGCCTG
This sequence comes from Achatina immaculata, assembly GCA_009760885.1. Taxonomy (NCBI): domain Eukaryota; kingdom Metazoa; phylum Mollusca; class Gastropoda; order Stylommatophora; family Achatinidae; genus Lissachatina; species Lissachatina immaculata. The sequence goes on from CM019697.1 coordinate 45,504,642, forward strand.
TTTATAAGGGGCCCTGTTTGGAGGCAGGAGAGGGGCCTGGAAGTCTCATGGCTCCTGCACCATGATAGCAGTGACATCATTTCTCACACAGTCATCTTTGCTCCTTCTTTGTATTAGTATATCAGATTATTCACTGATTCATCACACAATCTCAGAAATAATTTTACTAGTCCTACAAGATGATGGGCATCTGAGTGGCAAAGTGGTTAGTTCACTGGTCTCTCATGGCGAAGGTCGGGGGTTTGAATCCGGCCGGAGGCGCCCCAGTCACCCAGCTGTAGAAATGGGTACCCGACTTCTTCTGGAGTTGGGAAAGGAAAGGCGACCAGGCGTGATACTGACCATATCACCCTCTAGCGTGCTGACAGGTCAAGGAAAATATGGGCACTAACACCATATCCCTATGTGCCTCTAAGGTATGGCTGGATTACCGTTATCTACCCTACCTACCTACAAAATGATAGTACCCTCTTGCAACATGTCTACAGATCAGTGAAAGGTAGAGTGACAGATAACAACAAAATGGAGACATACATGTATTTCTCTTCCCCCCCCCCCCCCCCCTTTTTTCCAGACTTTTGCTTTAACAAAAGACGTGTGTTGGTACCTGTTTTCATTAACCAAACGAAAGATTTTCACTTTTATGAGGGAAAAAAAAAAAGTGAAAAACAGAAATAACTTGTTCACTTTATGCCATTTCGGCTTACAGAATGTTTCACAGGATACTGTTTTTGTTTGTGGAGGGGGTCTGTATTTCCTTGTATGCAAAAATAGTGTTGTATTATTGTTACCATCCAACAGTCTAAAGAATGTAGCACTGATTAAATAGTATCTTAAGCCTTGTTTATTAACTGTGCTGGCAAACATTGGTTAAGATGCACTTCTTTGTATGTTCAGTATAACTTGGCACTTCTCTGTGCTTTCATGCTTCATATTCAGTTACTGACTGTACTCATGAAAGTACTTTGCATTGGCTATATGTTGGGTGGACCAGAAGCTATGACTCACCTGCACGGTGGTTGTTTTTTTTTTTTTGTTATCCAAAGTAAATCATGGGTGAGCTGAACAAGGAACTTGGAGGTGAGAGAGTGAGCGTGATAAAACACATATCATGCTACATTTTGTTATCTGTTAGAGTGAGAACAAGACAAAACTGAGAATCCATGAGCACTGCTGTAATACTCTTACTACTTTGTTCAGGAGCAGAACTTTTCTTTTGAGAAGATAAATGATGTCATAAAAGGTTCCGCATAGGAAAAATACAAATAAGATTAAAAATATGATGATCATCAATTTTTTTACATCTTCATGTGTAAAATTTTAAATAGAATAATCACACAGAGATTGTTCTTTGCTATCATTACTGTTCTTATCCTTTCACAGACCTCCTAGGTCTCTATCTGGGCATGTCTGCCTTTACCATCTTTGTTATTCTTGCACTTTCACAGGCCTCCTAGGTCTCTATCTGGGCATGTCTACCTTTACCATCTTTGTTATTCTTGCACTTTCACAGGCCTCCTAGGTCTCTATCTGGGCATGTCTGCCTTTACCATCTTTGTTATTCTTGCACTTTCACAGACCTCCTAGGTCTCTATCTGGGCATGTCTGCCTTTACCATCTTTGTTATTCTTGCACTTTCACAGACCTCCTGTCTAACATAGGGTCCTATCTGGTCATGTTTAACTATGAGAGGTGTGTAGTGAATTATGCTAGTTATTTATAACTAAAACTTTTCATGATAAATCTTTAAACTATAAAATCCCATTTTAAAGGGGAAAAAAACGAGATACAGCTGCATTCCATACTTGGTTCATTTAGGTCTGATTGATTTTATTAAAGGTGTGTGTAGGGAAAAATGTTAACATTTATGGGACATATGTGGAACAAAGTTTGGAAAGCTCAAATTCATTTATCTATTTTGTACTTGTTGGTAGTAGAATGCTGTGGGGTTTACTTCAGGTTTCTTCTCCACGTGGCCAGTTATTAAGAGGTCACTTAGTTTCTTTGTAACTTCTCAGTCCTTGGCATACGTTTTCTGCATGTGAGTTGTGTTGCCTGTTTCCATACATCATTTGTTCCCAGCCATTAATATGTCCCATCATATCTTTGATTCATTCCACCACATATTGATACCATAAGTTATGGTAATCTTCTTCTTCTTCTTCGTTCGCTTCTACCACCAAAACCGCACTGTGATCCTACTGAATTTATGCCTGTGGTCCTCGTTAGGTCCCGTGTTCTCCTGTGTGGTCCCCGAAAGAACCACACGAGATCCACGAGAGGACCACAAGGGTTATAGTAATGATCTGTGTGATTGTTGTAACATCCCAAGCACAATTTGTTTTTATATACGACGTTTGATACATCTATTTTACATCCATCATTTGGTTTCATTGCGTGTTTTTACATTTTGTCTGGTTCATTATTTGTTTTTGCCTACATGCACGATGCATTTGATGTTACATGTTTTGACAACTGTGATTGATTCGTTACACCTGTGTATAACTTACATGTTGTAAAGATTCTGATTTGATGTAATATATTTTGTGAATATGCATTTGATATGTGTTGTGCCTCAGTGATACATCATGTCTGTGTTTGATGCATTATATGATTTTTAACAGTTGTCTTTGTGATATAGTAAGTGTTTTTGTTTTGTTTTTTTTTTTTAAGCAACACTGTGTATGATTCATAGCGTCCCTTTCTTTGTGGCTGAGTATTTTATATCATGGTTAGGTCCTACTGAAGTCTGAGGTTCAATTCTCAGTCATTCTGTTGTGACATTACTTTCTGTCATATGCTCGTGCCATGTCTGCATCTTTTTTTTTATTTTTTATTGTTTGCTTTCCCTTACCTTCTGTACTGCCACTCAAATGTGTATACGTTTTGATGTTTCCAAATATTGATTATGGAACCATAATCTCCTTTATTTTTTGTTGTTGTTGCTTGCCTTGTGCGAAGTAGTTTACTCTTATGTACCATCTCAGCTACAGTTGGCTATTATTTGAAGACCATTACCATAATTCTGAGGTACATTGGCCTCAGTAGAATGCACTGAGGAGATGAGAAGTATGGGCTATTGTGTGTGGTTTTTTGTTTTAAAATATGTCCTGGAAGCTTCATAGATTTTAGAGCTGGTTTCTCTCAAGAAGAAGATGTAAAACCAAGTTTCCCTGTGGCTTCACCATGATGGCAGTATGTGAAATTAATAAATGAGGTTTCACCATGATGGCAGTATGTGAAATTAATAAATGAGGCTTCACCATGATGGCAGTATGTGAAACTAATAAATGAGGCTTCACCATGATGGCAGTATGTGAAACTAATAAATGAGGCTTCACCATGATGGCAGTATGTGAAACTAATAAATGAGGCTTCACCATGATGGCAGTATGTGAAATTAATAAATGAGGCTTCACCATGATGGCAGTATGTGAAATTAATAAATGAGGCTTCACCATAATGGCAGTATGTGAAATTAATAAATGAGGTTTCACCATGATGGCAGTATGTGAAATTAATAAATGAGGCTTCACCATGATGCCAGTATGTGAAGCTAATAAATGAGGCTTCACCATGATGGCAGTATGTGAAACTAATAAATGAGGCTTCACCATGATGGCAGTATGTGAAACTAATAAATGAGGCTTCACTATGATGGCAGTATGTGAAATTAATATACGAGGCTTCACCATGTTGGCAGTATGTGAAACTAATAAACGAGGCTTCACTATGATGGCAGTATGTGAAACTAATAAATGAGGCTTCACCATGTTGGCAGTATGTGAAACTAATAAATGAGGCTTAATTTACCAGAGTATATTAAAGTTGTGAAAACTTGATCTGCATTGACAGATATATTTGACTGTGTCAACACCTCATATATTTGTGTGCTTTAACACATGCTTGTTTGTGTTGACACGTATCATATGCCATGTTAGCTGGCTGGGAGAGGCTGTTCTCTGTATATTCTACTATGATAGTTTGCCATCTTTGCTCTTTGTCATTCTTCATGCCAACATACTATATTTTTTTCTCATACAGTTCTTTTTTTGGCATGAAGTTTTCTGGTTGTGACAGTGTTGTCTTGTCTTGATTTCTTAAAGCAAAACAAAAACAACAAAAAAAAGGAACTAATTGTTGAAATACAAATCTTTCGTTAATTTGTTTTTATAACTTTGTTTATTCTGGAAGCCCAAGCCATTTTCAACTTCACATTTCTGCATCTTTCATTTAAGATTTCTTCATTTTCGCTCATACACATATGAGATATTATTGTTCGATGTTATAAACATCGCTTGACAAGCATCGAGAATTTCATGATGGTCAGAGAATGTACATACTTGTATGTCTAGAAAAGGATCTTTGAATAATCAGAAATACAACCTGATAACTAACAATAAACAGGTTGGATTTATGGCACTGTGGGAGAATGTGTCTTGCTCAAAGTATATCGCTATGATATTATTGGTCATTATTATGAACACAAGTTAGCTGTTCACAGCTTATATGTATTTATAATTATGTGAAATATGTGTACATGGGGTCACTGCAGTCAAGTTAGACAATACTTGTGGTAGTAAAACATATAGGACAGGGGTTATGGAGAAAAAAAAATAGCTGCTAACATTGTGACTTTTTGCCTTATTCTGACAAAAGAACACTAAAATAAAATTTTAAGAAAGTTTAATAATAAAGAATGTGGGGTAGATTATGAGTAATAAAAGGAAAATATTTCAGATAACACTGGCCAACACACATTTTGGTGCCTCAAATATTTAGACCTGTTTCTGGGTATATTTGACCCGCTGATTCTTAAAAATGGCACAAGTTTTCCCCAATCATCTCTGTTTTCTGAGATACAGAACATATGCCATATACTTCTCTTCACTCCGCTCACCCATAACAAATCAGGATATTTTAATATAAAAGGTAACAGATAAAATTTCTGTTTCCATGCCATTAAGGCATGTTGGGGAATACAGTGTTAGGCCCGTATTTTCAATGACCTTCAGCACATGAAAGTGTGATGTGGTCAGTATCACGCCTGGCCGCTTTACCTTCCCAGATTTCTTTGATACCCATTTTTAGAGGCTGGGTTGACCACGGGGCCTTTTTAGTGTGTACCAGAAAAAAATGCCACTTCTGGGACTGAACCCGGTACCACCTGATTAGTAAACCAAGATATTTTAATATAATGTTTAAATGAGTATCTTTTAAGCATGAAGGAAACATTAAAAATTAAAAGAAAAGTGTACTACATGAACATCTATTTATTTCATACCAAAAACACAAGTTTATGATATAAACTTTCCACTCATTCAACACACAAGAAGCTCATTTTGTAAGACTTCCGAGAGTGGGATCTGCCAGGACAATCCCACATAAGATTCCAACAATCATCTGCCATCATGTGTGCATCCCATCTTCCTTGGTATCAGACTTCCATTGTTTTTATGTCTTGGTGAAATCTTTCACCTTGCTCTTCGCTTAAGTCACCGGGGTTCTCTGGAAAGCAATCTAAGTGACCGTGCAGATAATGGATTTTAACACTCATGTTACAGCCAAGCCTGTTGAAATGAAAGAGCATATCCTCTACTAATTGTGTGTAGTTGTCTGCTTTCTTGTTGCCAAGAAAACTTTTCACGTCAAGAATAAATAGAGACCCAACACATGATTCAATTTCATTCACTGATGCTATGAAATGTGGGTCATTTATAAGTTATCTGATCTGTGGACCATGGAAAATTCCTGCCTTCAGTTTTTAATCCGGGTAACTTATGCACGAACCGTCTTTATTCAAAGCCTTTACAAATTGTTTCATATCAGCCCTAGCTTTATATGTATTGGTGGTAGTATGATTCTATCTCATGCTACCAAAAGTTCATTAATTACATTTTGTCCTCCAACCACCATATATTCTTTCAGGGACCAATCTTTTCTTGCCCAGTATTCATGTTTGGCTAAAGGCATAAAAAGCAAGGATACTTTATGTAGCCACTTTGTTGACCAAGAAGAAAATTAACCATCTTCAAGTCTACACAAATCACCTGTTGATGTTCTTGGTAATTTACCTTTTCCAAGACTAAAGAGATGGCCTTTGTACTCTTCTTTCATCCTGGTAGAATGATCGATTGGAATAGAACCATATTTGTTGGTGTTATTTAAAAGAACACATTTCAACCTATGTTTTGAACTGTTGATGAAAAGACAGCACTCACTTGGGTTATATTCTGAAAGACCAGTTTTCTTCACAAGGTTTCCGATGTCATTGCAGAATACTAAGTTGTTGTCTTCGATAAAGAATGGTAGCAAATCCTTTTCTCTTCTTCAGTAAAATGTAATTTTCGTTCCAGGCTGAAGTATATTCTTTTCCTTTAGTCTGGAGGCAAGCAATTCAGAAGACTCCTTGGAAAGATTTAAGTCCCTGATCAGATCACTCACTTCACTGAGATCAAAATGATCACTATGTGAAGTTGTTTGGGATTCACTGTCACTCTCCTCACTTTCTTTACCTTGTGTGATATCAGACATGCAGGACTCATCCTCTGAGAACTGTGGTTATTCAAGGAAAGATGGAATAGGTACAATATCAGAGTGCGGCACTGGTCTCCTGGCTAAAGGTAGACCAGGTTAAGATCACTTGTCACAATTATTTCGATTGATGCCCCATGATATTAACAATACAAAAATAACAGCCATCGAAGGTTTTTCTGTTCCCTCCACACCACTGGTACTCCAAATTTCAGGCAACTTCTCTTTCCATTTGTCCGCTGGGGCAAATGTTCTGTACAAGCTTTGCATACATTATGAGGAGCCCATAGCGTATCTCAGTCTCCAAGCTTGACACCAAAATAACCTACATATGCTCTTTTTACAAACTCAGAAATAGGTTTCCTCCTTGCTTTCAGTGTGTACTCCCCAGAAATATAGCAAAACAGCAGTCTTGAAATAGCCATAACCTCTACAGTAAAGTAAGAGAACAAATATTGTAGGATTAAACCTCGAAAAAATCGTAGACAAAGCACTTTAGTGAGACGTGAGAGAAAGAAAAATCACAAGAGAACTACCTGGGATTCGAACACGGACTCCGGTAGGACGAGCAGCCGTCTAGCCACGAGAGAACAGCGTACTATCGACTTAGCCAACTAGCACCCCAAAAAAAGGTGTTTTGTTGACATAGTCTTTAGCAACTGGTCAGCTCTACAGTGTTCGATTTGCAAAAATGAAATGATATGAGTAATATCACCTCATGTATGATCATAACCATTATACAGCGCAACTGTTTTAAACAGGTCAGGTTGAGAAACCTTTGAACTACAAATTTATGTAGTCTAAGAAAACCATGATTTACCATCTTAATTTGCTGCACATAATTATGTAATAAAACAGAAAAAAGCGATTTTGTCATTTGAGCTACACATTTTTTTGCTAGTGTGCATGATAGGAGAGGAAGTAGAAAAATGGTTGTGAAACAAATGTCATTATAAGCACAAACAAAAAATGTGGGTAAACTAAATACATAAATTTCCCTTTCAAATAAGACAGCTTGTTACGACATCTCAATTCTGCAGAAGAGATTTGTTAAAGAGCGGACTAAAATGTTATAACTCCATCCATGTCTAAGAAACTAGAGCTGATGCAGTCAGTCAAATGCAGTTTTCTGAATCAGTGCTCCAAATAACCCCAGAATCAGGCCTAAAAACCAAGGCTGTGTAATAATTTTGTGAAAATAAAATTTATCATAAATTTTTATAATTGCTATCTAACAGTATGTTTTTTTTTAAAACATGTTAAAGATAGGTTTGAAAACCATACAACAATCCAATATTTTGGCAAAAGCCTTTTTTCTGGGATCACATACAAAAACAGTACAACTGATAAAAACACCAAAAAGATGGATGAAAAAATATAGACTTGGCTTTTTTGGTCTCCTAGTAATTCTGTATAAAGAAATAAAAAAACAAAATCTGTTTTTCATGTTTTTATCAGTTCCGTATATATATATAAGATCCTTGAAAAAAGGCCTTTGCCAGAACTTTGGATTGTTGTATGTTCTTCATTTTTATGTGCTCATCATGATTTCTGCCATTGCTTCGATTGTCAGTCCACAAGCACTAACAAACGCGGCTTTGTGACATTTATCTGAAAGGACAGGTGAAAGACCTGCTTCTGTATCGTTATTTGTTCATACAATGCAAATATTTTTTAAAATTATTTATAAAGAGAAATGATGACTGCTGTAAAACAGGTTCTAGTAATGAAAGTAGATGGAGGTGTATGGTTCAGTTTTACAAAAGGCTTGAAAGAGAGAGGAAAGTGGACAGAAAGCAAGATGAGCACATCTGTATGCATTCCATCTGCTTTCATTCCTAGACCCAGGTTTACCGCAGTCATCATTTCTCTCATCACTCGAAGGATCTAGACTGGGACAAAAGTTACGAGACTGACGCTATAACCTGAGAGAAACTGGGTCTCATTTTGACAAAAGTTACGAGACTGACGCTATAACCTGGGAGAAACTGGACCTCGTCTTGACAAAAGTTACGAGACTGACACGAGAAACTGGACCTCGTCTTGGCGATTGGGCTGCGTACTTGAACTTTGAAAAAGTATACCAGAAGCGAAAAAAAAGCAGTTACTGTAAGACACTGTTACTCTTTTATAATAATAACTTTTTAAAAAACTTGTTAACTTCAGGATAACAAAAAATCTATCACACACTGAAGTCAAAATAATTAACAGTCAGTCAGTCATTTGCACGTCCCTTGTGGAAATTTGCCTCCCTAACAGCTCTCCTGTAGGCCTTTTGGTTGTAAGAGTGATAGATGTCCTCTTTTTAATTAACAAAACAATAAAAATAATAATACAGATAAATAGATGACAAACTAATAAGGCGGCGTTCGAGAAGAAAAAAGATCTTACTACAGACATTACAAAATGGGAAAGCGACGACTGCCCACATCTAGTGGTAAGCTGCAAGCAATGACTGCCTACATCTAGTGGCAAGTTGTATCTTATATACTCACGGAAAAAGTAAGTGTGCGATGCTTTAAAAAGCACAATGAACGTGCTCAGGTGATGACTGAAATAAAATTTGACACACATTATGTTTGATTATCCAATAACAGATAAAATGATAACTTTTAGGCCAGTCACATGTCACAAAAAAAAGTGAAAAAAAAAACTCACCTAATGTGGCTCACCACCCCAAGAAAATAAAATCAGGGTTTCAATATCGTGCGTGTCCTCCTCTGGCAGTTATCACTGCTTGACACCGCCTTCTCATCGAACCAATGACAAGTTGTATCAATTGTTGAGGCATGTTATTCCATTCTTCTTGCAACGCATGGGCTTCTTCTTCTTCTTCGTTCGCTTCTACCACCAAAAACCGCACTGTGATCCTACTGAATTCACGCCTGTGGTCCTCGTTAGGTCCCGTGGTCCCTGTGTGGTCCCCGAAAAGACCACACGAGATCCACGAGAGGACCACAAGGGGTTCAGAGTATCACAGGGCTTTAGCCTGTATTCTTGGTGGGTCTCAGAAGCGGGATTGCGTGACACCGTAGTTTTCATTGCACCAGTTTAGTCTAGGGTTGGACTTTCTCACCGGAAGATCTCGACCTGTTTAGGATATCAGTGCATCCCCGCTGGGTGAGAGGCGGTAGCCCACCCAGGCCAGAGGTGGACTTTCTCACCGGAAAACCTCGACGTGTTTTGAGATACCCGTGTATCACCGCCGGGTGAGAGGTGGTTGCCCATCCAGTCCAGGGTTGGACTTTCTCACCGGAAAACCTCAGCGTGATTAGGATACGCAAACATCCCCGCCGGGTGAGAGGTGGTTGCCTATCTAGACTTCCCTGGTCCAGTGTCTCCGACTTCAGCATTTTGCGGTCGTGGCCGCAACCCTTCCTAGTTGTGACCTGGATGGAGCTTTTGTCCAGGAGGACGAATCCTCGCCACTAGTGACTTCTACCCCTGGGTTGAGCCGGTTTAGGCATTATCCCAGTATGGGCGTGTTTGGGACGAGACCGACCTCTAGAGCAGAGGTACTGTGACATGCATAGCCTTCAAGATTCACCCCTGGTATGAGCCGGTTTAGGCAAAATTCACCAGTATGGGTGTATATCAGGCGTGACCGACCTCTAGAGCGAAGGTGGCATGACATGTCTAGCCATCAAGTTCCACCCCTGGTGTGTGCCGGTTTAGGCATATTTCACCAGAGTAGGTGTATTTCGGACGTGGCCGGCCTCAAGAGCAGAGGTGTCGTGGTATAGCTCTCGTAGCGATACTACTGGACATACCAGTTAAACTTCACTTTCCACCACCTTTTCCCATCGGCGCCACACAGCAACCTTTATTTCTTTTCCGCATTCTTCCTTGACCGGGAGGAGCTTCACTCCAAGCGCGGCATTTGAAGAGTCTCGCCAGCAGTGTCTTAACCTCTGGGACAAGCCGGTTCATGCATTCCACCCGATATGACTGCAATCAGGACGTGGCCGACCTCCAGACCAGAGGTGCCGTGATTTGACTGTTTCGCTTTATCCTTTCTACCACCTTTTCCGCAGTGATGCTGCGCGGCAACCTCATTTGCAAATTTCATTCATTGGCCGGGAGGAGCACCGTTCCACGCACGGCAGCTGAATATCTCGCCAACAGCGGCAGATGAGCTACCAAACGTGCCACTCATCTACCCTAAGTGTCTGGTTTTCAGGCGCCAGATATTCGCCCTCGCCCCTTCTCCTGTCAGTTTAAACAGTTCTGCCACGGGAAGGCCAGGAGCTGGACTTGACTGCCAGAGGCTGGTTGAGGCGCGTTTGCAGTCCTTAGAACCAACGCATGGGCTAATTCTTCGCTGTTTCCATGACGATTGTGTCGTCTTCTCAACTTGCGGTCAAGCTCATCCCAAATGTGTTCGATAGGTGATAGGTCCGGTGAAACTGCTGGCCGTGGTAAGACAGTAATCTGGTGCTGCTGAAAGTGGTCCCTGACCACACGTGCGACATGTGGACGAGCGTTAACCTGCTGCATTATCACGCCTTGTCCATTAGCATCCAGAAAAGGCATTACGTGCCGTGTAATGATTTCGTCCCTATATCGTAAACCTGTAAGGTTGCCATTGAGGAAGACTAGGTTTGTTCGGCCAGCATAGGAAATTCCTCCCCAAACCATTACATTGCCTCCTCTTCTCCTATCCACCTCTACCACACAGTTATTCGCAAAGCGTTCTCTTCTTCGCCTGTACACTAAAGCACGCCCATCATGGCATTGCAGACAGAATCTGGACTCATCAGTGAATAGGATCCGTCTCCATTGACGATAAGGACATGGCAAATGGTGCCTGGCCCAGTTCAAGTGGGTTTGTCTGTGGCGAACTGTCAGTACTGGCCTAACTGCAGGCCTATGAGGTAAGAGATTTACCTCTCTGAGTCTGTCCCTCACTATCCTGCCCGACACACGTCTTACACCTGGAATGTTGCAGGCAGTCCATGTTGCCTGGAGAAACCTGTTACGAAGGTGCATGAGGTGGATGTATCGGTCTTGTGCAAGGAAAACCTTGGTAACTCGTGGTCTGCCGCTTCTATGGTGGTCAGCAACGGAACCATTTTGGTTAAAACGACTTTGAAGGCGTGATATTGTGTTTCTGTGAACATTAAAATATTGAGATACTGCTGCTACTGTTGATCCAGCAATTAACATTCCCAACAGCTATTTCTCGCTGATGGTCATTCAATCTCGGCATGATGAAAAAAGATGTTTATGTTGGAATTCCACTACTTCTTTCTTCAACGATTACGTGAAGAGATCTCTGAGAACAGAATTACACACTTACCCTCATTTTATCCGTGGTCAGTAACCAATCATGGATCACGCACGTGATTTCACTGGAGCTGTGGTTATCTCCCCATGAATAGTGCGATCAACTTCGTACAGCACGGAGAAGTGGACAACACTCAGACAAAACTTCGTGCCAAATCTGATTTCATTTCACTCATGACAACGTAATTGATGCGCTTGACACCACTGCACACTTACTTTTTTCCGTGAATATATATATGTATATATATATATATATATATATATATATATTATATATATATATATATATATATAAATGAACGTGTGTGTGCATATATGTATGTTAGAGCATCACGCTGGAACACCTGGAGCAATTTCAACCAAACTTGGCACACATATGACTTACAATCTGGACAATGCACCGTGGGGGTTAGTGAATTCCTATGACCCCTGGGAGGGCCTGGGTGGTGGGGACTTCTATCGATGCAAACAATACCTCACTGAACGACGGAAAGTAACTCCCGTTATATTTATGCCTGTTTTTGATTGTCGGTAGTGACGGATATAGGTCAGCGCACACAAATCGATGATGTTATATCCGCTGAGATGATGAACCTTTGGCATTGATAACGAGAAACATTATACACGGAGTAGATTTCTGCTTCACGAAAGACACCCTACTGTTGTTCACCTCAGCGTCCATTTAGAAAATGGCCAGAGTGTTTATTTCATAAGAGAATGGTTGATCAGCCACCAACCATATTGGGGGGGGGGCATTTAGAAATAATCGAAAACGACCGATATTAGTGTCGAATCCATAGTTTTTGGGTCGCTGAGATGAATAAGTGACGCACCCGGTGCCGTTTAAGTCCAAGTTCAGCCCCATCGGCATTGGGGGGGGGGGGGGCTGGGGGTGAGGGTTGTAAATAAAATGTCCAAATTGACCGAGATTAGTGTCGAAGCCATAGTGTTCTGGGTCGCTAAGCTGATTGGTGACAGTCCTGATGACAATTAAGCCCAAATTTAGTCGAATAGAATTATGTACAACAGTCTAGACTCTGTAGAACCTTAAGGTTGTGGAAATGAACAGAACTTTGTAGGACCGTCTAGAATGTTGTGGAAATGAACAGAACTTTGTAGGACCGTCTAGAATGTTGTGGAAATGAACAGAACTTTGTAGAACCGTCTAGAAGGTTGTGGAAATAAATAGAACTTTGTAGAACCGTCTAGAAGGTTGAGGAAATGAATAGAACTTTGTAGAACCGTCTAGAAGGTTGTGGAAATGAATAGGATTTTGTAGAACTGTCTAGAAGGTTGTGGAAATGAATAGAACTTTCGTGGTTGGGATAAATAAATACCCGGACAACGTCGGGTACTCAGCTAGTCTTATGATAAAGTAAAAGAACACAGTATTGTATGGTTAGACCTCGAAAAAGTAATAAACAAAACACTTTTAGACGTGACGGAGGTTCTAAGGACTGTTATTGTCGGAGGTGGGGTGGAGAATTCGATCTCCACTCCAACGGCGTGCGTCTCAAACAGCCTCTGGCAGTCAAGTCCAGCTCCTGGCCTTCCCGTGGCAGAACTGTTTAAACTGACAGGAGAAGGGGCGAGGGCGAATATCTGGCGCCTGAAAACCAGACACTTAGGGTAGATGAGTGGCACGTTTGGTAGCTCATCTGCCGCTGTTGGCGAGATATTCAGCTGCCGTGCGTGGAACGGTGCTCCTCCCGGCCAATGAATGAAATTTGCAAATGAGGTTGCCGCGCAGCATCACTGCGGAAAAGGTGGTAGAAAGGACAAAGCGAAGCAAACAGTCAAATCACGGCACCTCTGGTCTGGAGGTCGGCCACGTCCTGAGTGCAGTCATATCGGGTGAAATGCATGAACCGGCTTGTCCCAGAGGTTAAGACACTGCTGGCGAGACTCTTCGAATGCTGTGCGTGGAGTGAAGCTCCTCCCGGTCAAAGAAGAAAATGCGGAAAAGAAATAAAGGTTGCTGTGCGGTGCCGATGTGAAAAGGTGGTGGAAAGGATAAAGTGAAGTTTAATCGGTATGTCCAGTAGTATCGCTGCGAGAGCTATACATACCACGGCGCCTCTGCTTTAGAGGCCGGCCACGTCCGAAATACACCTATACTGGTGAAATATGCCTAAACCGGCACACACCAGGGGTGGAACTTGATGGCTAGACATGTCATGCCACCTTCGCTCTAGAGGTCGGTCACGCCTGATATACACCCATACTGGTGAATTTTGCCTAAATCGGCTCACACCAGGGGTGAATCTTGGAGGCTACGCATGTCACAGTACCTCTGCTCTAGAGGTCGGTCACGTCCCAAACACGCCCATACTGGGATAATATGCCTAAACCGGCTCAACCCAGGGGTGGAAGTCACTAGTGGCGAGATTTGTCCTCTTGGACAAAAGCTCCATCCAGGTCACAACTAGGAAGGATAGCGGCCACGACCGCAAAATGCTGAAGTTGGAGACATTGGACCAGGGAAGTCTAGATAGGCAACCACCTCTCACCCGGCGGGGATGTATGCGTATCCTAATCACGCTGAGGTTTTCCGGTGAGAAAGTCCAACTCTGGTCTGGATGAGCAACCACCTCTCACCCGGCGGTGATACACGGGTATCTCAAAACACGTCGAGGTTTTCCGGTGAGAAGGTCCAACTCTGGCCTGGGTGAGCTACCGCCTCTCACCCAGCGGGGATGCACTGATATCCTAAACAGGTCGAGGTCTTCCGGTGAGAAAGTCCAACTCTAGACAAAACTGGTGCAACGAAAACCACGGTGTCACGCAATCCGCTTCAGAGACCCACCAAGAATACAGGCTAAAGCCCTGTGATACTCTGAACCCCTTGTGGTCCTCTCGGGGACCACACAGGAGACCACGGGACCTAACGAAGACCACAGGCGTAAATTCAGTAAGATCACAGTGCGGTTTTGATGGTAGAAGCGAACGAAGAAGAAGAAGAAGAAGACGTGACGGAAAGTAAAAAGCCAAGAGACCTGGGACTTGAACCACGGAACCCGGTAGAGTGAGCAGCGGTCTAGCCACGAACAGTACATTAATAAACTTTGCTATATTCATTCATTTGCATGTCCCTTGCGGAACTCTGCCTCCCTAACAGCACTCCAGTATGCCTCTCGGTTGTAAGCAAGATGGCCTGCTGCTGATGCATCCATTTGCAGATCATCAACGATGTCTTCTAGCCATCTTCGCCTTGGTCTTCCTCTCTTTCTTTTTATCATTATGTACCCTTCCAAGACGGTCTTCTCTAGAATATCATGACGTTCAATGTGCCCAAAATATTTAAGTTTTCTTTGTTTAATCCTCTTTACTAGCCAGCCTTCTTCAATATTAAATTCTTGTAGTATGGATATATTTGTTCTTTTTTGTGTCCATGATATTTGAATGACTCTTCTGCAGCATTTACATTCAAAGACATTTATGTGTTTCTCAGCTGTTTTGTTAAGTGTCCAGGTCTCATGAAAAGTTGCATGATCTTCAAAATCTTATTTTTGTAGTTCTGTCTGTTCCTCTCCACAAATTCTTTAGTTGTTTTACTTTCTGAAGAGCGATAGATGTCCTCCTTTTAATTTCCCTCATTGTATCTCCATTATTAGTTAGCAGTGATCCAAGATATTCAAAACTGCTATATCACACCCCGTAAATGCTAGTACAGACCAAAAGAAAAAAAAAAATGAAGAGGTCCTCAAAGAAGTTTCAGAACAACGAACACTAATTAAAATAATAAAAAAATAAACAATCGACATTTCTTGGACGTATCATGAGAAGACTGTAGTTGGAGAACCTATTAATGATTGGAAAATTGAAGGGAAAAAAGGAAGACCAAGAGAAAAATATTTTGGTGGACTGACCAAATGGCACGGAGAAAGGAAGTCATTCGAACAGATCAGAAACACCAATGACTGCGCAAGGTGGAGAAGCATGATCACGTCACATAATAATAATCATAATCTTCCTCTTGTCTGTCTTCGTTGCATGAATACTTTCTAGGTTTATTTCTATACATTTTGTTTTAACAGAAGAAGTGTGTCCGGCTAACAACGGCCCCATTCAAACACTTGAGGTATATATTTGCGTGTGTCTGTGAGACCGAAAGAAACTGTCTTGTGTGTGTCTGTGAGACAGAAAAAGAAAGAAATTGTCTTGTATGTGTCTGTGAGAGAAAAAGAACGAAATTGTCTTGTGTGTGTGTGTCTGTGAGACAGAAAAATAAAGAAATTGTCTTGTATGTGTCTGTGAGAGAAAAAGAAAGAAATTGTCTTGTGTGTGTGTGTCTGTGAGACAGAGACAGAAAGTGTCTTGTGTGTGTCTGTGAGACAGAAAGAAACTGTCTTGTGTGCATCTGAGACAAATACAAAAAAAGAAACCGTCGTATGTGTGTGTGTGTCTATGAGACAGACAGAAAGAAAGTGTCTTGTGTGTGTCTGTGAGACGGTTAAAGAAACTGCCTTGTGTGTATCTGAGTGAGAGAGAGAGAGAAAGAAAGAAACTGTCTTGTGTGTCTCTGAGACACAGAGACAGAAAGAAACTTTATCAAGACAAGAAAAATCTAAGACTGCCACGTCTGTGCGGGGAAATATAACACCATTTTATTAAATGACATGACAGAAGAGGTCTTGTGCCAGCGTCCCACGGCCGAGGAGTAAACAAGGGCAACAACTTTTTCTCTAAACTCAACTATAATTTTCAAGAGTAACTCCCCCCTCCCCCCTTCCGCCCCCATGTTCTGTAACATACCATTTTGAGGAGATATTTCGTTTCTGGTGATTGATGTTTTCGCCTGCTTGGGGCTCATGAAGGAGATTCATCTCTTTTGATGTGTTCGAAGATGATTGAACACTTTTCACTGCCTGGATTAGTTCAAACGACGAGGCCAACAAAGTTTCCGTCAGCTCTCCCTGCCCAACCTACGCCTTCCCCACAAGGAAAAATCACGCACACTCTCACATTCACACACAAACACTCACACAACGCGGAGGTCACGTTTATTTAGATCATAGCATCCCCCTCCCAACTCCACGTGAAAATACTTTTCTTCCGTTACACCCACATACTTACACATGACGAAATATATACGTCTTCAGGTTATACCGTCATATTTCTCATTACACCGCGTCTCCATTACCCAACATCGCATTTCGTTTCGTTAATTTGTGTTGGTGACTTTTTTTTTTAAGTGCAGGTTGTGTACTAGCTATATAACTTAATGTGGCAGTATTTGCATACATTAACTGGAGGCAGATAAGAAAAGAACAACTTCCATTCTGATCATCCTCCTCTCCATACACCCCCCCTCCCCAAGCACCCTCCCCCAGCGACTAACATTTGGAAGAAGTAATGCTGTCCTAGTCTGTAGACTTGTAGTGTTTACACCTCTCTCTCCTTCTTTTCTCTCTCTCTCTCTCCCCGGCCCTTTAGTTGCTCTCTGATGTATGCTTAGATATCTCCACACCAGTGTACCAATTAGTATGTGCATATATATATATATATATATATATATATATATATATATATAACCGTTCATATATATTTATATAGCGCACATATATTTATAAAACGTGTCTAAACATGAATGTATGTAAATACATGTGCACTTGTTTTATATAATGTAAATACACATTAAATGTATATGTGCATATATTTATATAACATATATACACACATACCCATACAGCCGTGCAAACACATATACATTTTATAATCGTACATATACATATATAACGTACACAGACGCACACGTTTACAACCGTACATACACAAATATATTATATAAAAGGTAGAAGTTACATAAGATAGTCAAACACTCTTGTACATCTTACATAATATATACAAAATATTCCAACAATGATATATTCCTCGCATAAAACATAAAAAAAATATTCAAACAATCATATACTCCTTATATAACACTAACCAAAAAAAAAAAAGACACAAACAACAAAATATTCCGGTCGGGAAAGTAATTATATATTTTTTATGACACGTCACAGACATGCAAACTCCTTCCCGCCTGTCAACTTCGTCATAAGATCGAAAGAACCATAACTCCTTCCCGCCTGTCAACTTCGTCATAAGATCGAAAGAACCATAACTCCTTCCCGCCTACCCACTTCGTCACAAGCTGCGAAGATCGAAAGAACCATAACTCCTTCAGTCAAATCATCTCACCACAACACGGCAGTTACTCAGTAACACCCAACAGAACCTGTATCACTATCTGTTATTTGATACAGGGCTACTGGGCAGAATAGGTCAGTGAAGATGCTGTGATGATTCTTAGTTTTACTCCCTTCTTAAAGGAAAGCAGACCCCCCCCCCCTTTTTTTTTTATCTAAAGGGTCTGCAGGTGTGCCGTGGAAGATTATGGAAATCCATTCACTAGAATTAGTTATTGTTATTAAATTCCATTTTTCAGCAAACTGGATCAAACAAGTAATGCCACACGTTTAATATATTTTATACGTGTGTGTTTGTGAGCTCAAAATATGATAAAACCCGCCTTTACATCCTGAAGAGATAGATGGGGGTTTGTATGTTTGTGAGCTCAAAATATGAAAATCCCTGCCTTTATTAAACAACAGATATAGATTAGGGTTTATGTTTTGTCAGCTCAAAAACGAGAACCTCTGCCTTACATCCAACAGAGACAGATTAAGGTTTGTGTCAGCTCAAAACTTGAGAACCTCCGTCTTACATCTAACAGAGACAGATTAGGGTTTGTGTCAGCTCAAAACATGAGAACCTCCGCCTTACATCTAACAGAGATAGATTAGGGTTTGTGGTACAACTGAAGAAAAAAAAAAGATGAGCACGTAAAAATGAAAAAAAAACCAGCAACGATTCAGTATTTCGACAGTATGCCTTTATCAAACACAACAGAAATAATAAACCAACAGAAAAATACGCAAAAAAATGTCAGAGGTTCTCATTGTATGAAAGTTTGGTTGTACTTACATATGTTTGACATTTCTACATTTTAACTTTATTATCTTATCTCTGCCAAATTCCGTTTCTCTATCCATCTTTTATTTTTTAATACATGTGTCTACCTCTTCTCAAGTATTATCAGTCCTGGTGCAGTCTCCATCATACATATCATAGCTTCATTAGCTGGTTTCAGTAATACGTTTTTTAAAACTGTTTGCACAAGGAGAAGTTAATTTGCTCAGATATCATGCGGAAAGTAATCTGGTATATGCTTAAAAGGGCGAAGATACAACACTAAAGCTGAATGAGACCGGAGATCAGCGACACTTAGCTGACTGCCTACGTCGGGATTGGCGAACCATAACCGGTCAAGACCCTGTTCTACCTCTCATTTGTACCCCCGGAAACGGTAGTCTGGGCAAGTTAATACGGAATGCAATAGGAAGACTAACCCAGTTCTAAAAATACACTGAGCCGATGTAAGCGCTTAACGACAGAACACAACCAACGCCCTTCCGACGGACAAGGACAACAAAGAAGAAGGCGTAAGAGTCTCACAACCCAGTTATAACAATAAAACTAAATAAACTGGATCCTGGTGTAAGTCTTCCGGGTTTTTTTTTCCTCAGCGACCCGCAGCTGACATGCTAGCGTCAGGGTCGGTGAACCATAGCTGACCAAGACCCTGTCCAAGCTCTCCTTGATGCCCCGAGTAACAGGCCTAGCCTGGCTAACGGGGCCAGGAATCATCATAGTACCCATGGTGGTGGAGTCTGTTACAGAAGCATTTCACCCCCACCCCCTGCTTTCTTAAGCTCCAGTCTAGTACTGAAAAAAAAAATCGCCGTTATAACGGTTCCCAAGCAGACACGATGCTGTGCCTCAACATCCTCACCGCGCCGGCTGCAAACGAACACCAGCTCGCAGTTCCAAGGAGAATGAAGAAGAGAAATGGACGGGCAAATAGTAGCGAAATGGTTCTACATCTTACGATGCTTTATTGATAGTCCACGTGCGCAAAAACTGTTGTGCGGCCCTATAGGGGGTAAAGCGTGGTAACAGGCTGGGAAACCTTGAGTAGTCGAAGCAAGCTGAGAGACAGAAGTCTAGAGCTGACGGCTGTACTGTCCTACAGCATGTAACCAACCTGCTACGTGATATTACAATCACTAACAAATGGCTTCGATATAATAATAATAATAATAATAATAATTTACATGAGGAAATTTACACAGACGTAAAACTGACGACATGAAGACCATAAATAAGCGAGCCAAAGTTACGACGTGTATTTTGTTTCGGTATTTGACATTAAACTTTCGCAGATACTGAAAACATACATGAACAGAAACAGACGGAAAGAGAGAGAGAGATTGGGGGGGGGGGGCGGGGAAGGGGGTGGTGGGAGAGAGAGAAAGAAAAGTTTATCGCTTTACTGAGGTGATATATTGATTCTACTGCAGTTTTTCCCAACCTCTTTTGGATCATGCTCCATTTCAAAAATGTTCACCCCCCCTCCCCCCCCCCCCCCATCACAATAGTCGACGAAATTAAGAAAAAATATTTAAAAAACATTCTACTCCCCCCTTTCCCACATATATATATACATTCAAAGATATAATATGGGGCATATGCCCCGCAGTGGGAAACACTGCTCTACGGTATTTATTACCACACTTTATCCGTGCATAAATAATACTTGGTCACATTAGTTATTACATTCTACTACACACACTGCATCACACACACACACACACGCACGCTGGCTCTTCAGTAACAAGTGTTACTGGAAATGAATTACCACTGTTAACGTTGAAGGTGTATATATAAAAGTCAAATAGATCTTAATTTTTTTTAAAATTTAAATGAATGTACAAATAGTCCCCGCTTCTAACGCCCTGCCTTAGTAGGATTCGTTCTTCCGACCATCGATGTAATTAAAATAGTTGGACTTTTTACTGTAAAGTTACATTTTTTAAAAAAAGTGGATACAGTATTTATTTCACAATAAGCTGCTTATTTTGTGTATATACACAGGAGCGCTCATGCCATGATGGCTATACTCGCAAGCTACTCGCAGACGTAAATCCGGTTCTCCACGCACAGCACAGTCCTACACTGTATACACGACATACACACGAGTGTACGCTCTCAATCCAAAAAGCCTCGCTTGCTGGGAACAAAATTCAACAACGCTCAAAACCCGACGCTAAGAACAAGGGCGGCCAACAAAAACATCCCAACTCAAAGCGAGCTAACGTAATCGACCGCTCCCTACCCATCCCATATCTCACCTACCTTCCAGCCGTTCCTTTGAAGTCTTTGAAGCGCCTTTGTAGTAGAGCCGCGGGTTCGGGTTTTCATCTTTGCCTTTGAAGCCGGGACAACAAAGCGTAAAACCCTACGCGACGACCGTCGACCAGGGTAATTGGAGCTTACTTGTTGAAGTGTGCATTTGCCAGGCCGGAAGACGAGACGAAACGTGCGAGAGTTAAGTTTTGACTTAACTGCTTACATTGATAGTTCCTGGGAGAACACTTGTGAGGGGTGTGGGCTAGGGCTGCCTGGATTACATTTTCCCCCCGGTTTGTTGGAGGACCACTACAATGTAAAGCGTGCAGGTAAGGAACAAATAGTTCTGTATATTCTCTCATCAACTTTTGTTGTATTCATTTGTTGTACACCTCTCTTCTCTCCTTCCACCTACATCGCACAGCGTGGTGGAGGAAAATACGGTTAGGTTTCTGTCATATTCAGGGGTAGCTGTAAATATATAAAACTTCTAACAAACTGTAAATACATTTGTAAATTCATAAAACCTATAACAAACTGTAAATGCATATGTAAATACAGAAAACTTCTAACAAACTGTAAATACATATTTAAGTATGTATGTCCTTCACTTCAACCACCGTAACTATTTTGGGTGCCCTTTTAAAGCTATATCATCTAGCAGAAACCAATACCGGGGGGAGGGGTGGTGTGTGTGTGTGTTTTGTGTGTGGTTTTCCCACTTCGGCACAAGACACTTCATTGTCTTCATAATAAATATAACCCAGTTATATAATACTGAAAACCTGCTGAGAATATACGATCAGCGCCCCCGCCCCTCCACACACACACACACACACACACACACTTTGGGCAGCAAACTAGACAAAGGAAAATACCCAGGATAAAATAATCCAGAGAACTCGTAAAGCCCCTCAGGGCCAGCGTGGATGTGGGATACGGTCCGTTCACAGTAAGTCTAAAGGCAGACACGGTCTGTTTCACACCACCTTTCTAGTGTCTTTGTCTCTCATTCTGTATAATGTAGCAAGCATTTGATGGCGTTCTGGGCCCCGCTTTGTCTTGTTTTGCAAGTTGCGATGACTTAAACACTTTTTTAAACATTTATTATTCATGACTTAGCAGATCCATCATTAGTAACAAGTAAATGTGACTGTGAACAGGTTTGCCATCGATGCTCATGTGATATGGTTTGTCATTTGTGAGAAATAGGTAACATTATCTGGTTTTGTCACTAGTAAGACACGGATGAGAATATTTTATCTGCTTTGCTGTTAGAGATAAACAGTTAATGTAATTTAGTTTGCCGTTAGCAAGAAGCAGATGAGAATATGATATTTATCCTGTGTATTCAGTTTCATTACGCCTGAGTGGAGAATACATAACCACCTTGACCTGCTATGTCTTAAAAGTTTACTGCTTTCTATAAACATTCTTCCCGCGTGGCAGGGCTCTGCTACATAGAAACTTTTTAAATATAAATAAACGATGTTTATTCTTAAAACCATAAATCTTTATCTAAATATAAAATTTCTTTTATCACAGTTTTTCTTCTATAGACTATGTCTTGTCTGGATGGTTTTATCTTTTGTTTTACATGCGAAACATATTAATGTCATCTTTGTATAAGCATTTGCTTTTTCTGTGAATAGAGAGAAGGCACAGAAAACAGTAGAGCATTATTTTCGAGTTGAAATGGTTAAAAAGAGTTTGTCATGTCAGTCGGACAAAAAGAAATAAAATATGCAAGTACAAAGGGTTAAATGAGCTGTAATGTAAAGTTTCAATCAGTGAAACTGAAGTTGGATAAATGTTTAACACACATGAAGTGCTTCATGGAAACACCACGTGTCACCTGCGTCTAATAAACAATGTATAGACAGACACCCTCCCTCCCTCTCTTTCTCTCTCTCTCTCTAAACAGTTGCTTAAGCAATTGTATTCTCCCAAAACGAAGGCTCGACATGTTTAAAAAAGCTTCTCTTACTCAGCTGCCCACCTTTGGAATGCCCTACCAACTCATGTAAAACGCATAAGTAATATTCGTTCGTATAATTTCAAACTGTGTCGACATCTGTTTGATATGGACTATATGCCTCCGTAAGCATAGTATAAAGTAGTTTAGAGTATAGCTTGATTGTTGTAATTTAAATATATATATATATATTTATACTGTTTTCCTATAAATTTGTTAGTTTTGAATGAATGTAAGAATGCATGTTTATTCCATGCTGCTGCATAAATCAAACTGTGGACTGTACGGACATGAGATGAGTTTATTATTTATTTATGTAATCATTTAATTTTGTCTTCATGATTATTATCCTCATTAACGAATGTTGAATGACCATGACCCAGTGAAAGCTGTATGATGAAGGGCAGAATGTTACACGGGCCTGCGTGCCCAATTCTTAACCATTTGAAAATAAAGTTATGTTCGTTCGTTCGTTCACACACGCAAGCATTGCAGTCCTGGACGAGGGCACTGTCCTATATTTTCTGTTAAGTTGATGACAGCTTAAGGCTGTCTGCTGTTGTCATTATCACAGTTAGACGGCAGAGCAAAGAACTTCTAACAGGAATGACAAAAATAGACCACATTTTGTGTAGCGGATTTCAAAAGTACAGCAGCATACACAAATAGCAAACCTACTTATCCCAAATAGCAGAGCATATATGTGCGCAGGCTGGCAGTATGTGAACACTTATAGTAAAAAAAAAATATGCAAGATCGGCTGTAAATGATTTTTAACATACGTTACTCCTGTCACGCTTCTTAACCAGTCAGCGTAAAACATTGCCTTAAATTGTCATGAATTGGTAATTATACTTTTCTGTTAGTTTTCCCGGGCGCTATTTTAATAATGAATAAATAATGAGTAAATGAAAAAAGCAAAACTTTACACACAGGAACAAAAGCAAATAAAGTTCTCCCTTCCACATTGCCTACCCCGGTAAAAGAGGGTGGGGGGGGGGGGAGAGGGGAAAAAATCCTTCCGTTTCTTTCAACAGTTCATTTCACCTTTGTCATGCATCGAGGGAGTTGGCGTGTGTCGCACTCACATAAGGTAGCATCCTTCAGCAGTTAAAAGCGTGAGCAAAATTGGGGACGAACAAATAAAGTCAGAACCTCACTCCCCCCCCCCCACCCCTTCCTCCTCCTCTCTCTCTCTCTCCCACACCTCCCCAGACCAGTGATATATTACCCCGTGTTTACATGTAGTGGGAAAACACAGGTGAGGTTTCAGATCAAAGCGGTCAAACAACGATTTAGAATTGTTTTTTTTTTTTCCCAAGTCATGAAAGTGTAAACATCGATAGGTCAGGTCAGACACGGGGACGTGAGTAGTTTTGTCTCGGCTTGAATTATAGATGAGCAGAACTACACCTCACAACCTATATTCATGCACAGCCCACATTCACACGCACTTCAAGGCCACATTTACCCACACTTCAAGGGCCACATTCATCCACACCTCACATCCGATATTCATCCACAACTCTCAGCCCACATTCATCCATCCGATATTCATCCACAACTCTCAGCCCACATTCATCCACAACTCTCAGCCCACATTCATCCACAACTCTCAGCCCACATTCATCCACAACTCTCAGCCCACATTCATCCACACCTCACATCCGATATTCATCCACAACTCTCAGCCCACATTCATCCACGCCTCACATCCGATATTCATCCACAACTCTCAGCCCACATTCATCCACGCCTCACATCCGATATTCATCCACAACTCTCAGCCCACATTCATCCACAACTCTCAGCCCACATTCATCCACGCCTCACATCCGATATTCATCCACAACTCTCAGCCCACATTCATCCACGCCTCACATCCGATACTCTCAGCCCACATTCATCCACGCCATATAACCCATATCCATCCACACCCAACAGCCTATATCCACCCACATCTCACAACCCATATTCACACACACCTCATAACCCACGTTCATCAACAGCCCGAAAGAGAGAGAAAATATTTTATGAAGCTGCAACAGCTGCCGAGGCCTTTGTACAAGACATCATCATCATCATCTCCTTTCACTCCCATGAGCATATGCCACGGATAAAGGCTCTCCAGCCATCCCTGTTCTTGGAATTATTCTTTGCTTCCCTTCAGATGTATCCCTTGTCTCTGAGCACTGTCCTGGTACTCAGTTGGGATGTCGGTTCTGCAGCTTCCTTTCAGCTATGACTAGATAACGTCTTGCGGTCTGTTATCAGAGTCCATTCCTTTTCCAAGACAATTTCCTGCTTCTCCTCCACGTGTTTCTGTAACGCTCCAGTTTTTTAGGGAACAGGTCGTTGGCAGCATCAAAATGTAAATGACACCGCTGTTTCAAAAGTTTCACATATTTTGATGATGCTGTCACGATATTTAGAACTTCAAGAATCAGGTGGTAGCCATTGTCTCCAGGCCCATATCGACTCCATGTTGCATAAGTAGGACGCTGTTTAAACTCAAGCGTCAACAGCGTATTAAAAGCAGCTAAAGTTATATACAGAATCTTCGTGTGCTTTAATAGTCTGTAATTGTAGTTGTGTTTCCTTGCATAAAGTGGACCCTCATTGTTGCTGTTCCCGTATAGAAGTCAACAGCTCGACTTTTTAGGTCGTTTCATTGGACCAGCAGGTGCGTTTCAGTGGTACAGATCTCGAGAATGTGTTCCGTGTTCTACAGTACAGAATTTGGTCTATTTTCCCCCCCAGGTCTTGTAATTAGGGTAGTACGGAGTCACATGACCCTCTTTGTATTGTGGAGCTCACTAAGAAGCTTACCATTGCACCTCTGTTAAAAAAAAAAGAAAAAAACAGGTCGGAAAGGCTCATCTTGTTGTGTAAACTACATCAATGACGACCGTCTTTTCGCATCTGGCTATCATTATCACTATCACCCATGGACCGAGGGAGAACATCAATGAACTTCAAAGCACCCAGGACCATTATATCGAGATGCGGGTAGAGAAACGTGTAGCAGATGGTGACGGCGTGTATGAAGAGGGTTGCTAACAATGCGTGTAAAGAAGATTGTGTTAACGGTGTATACAAAGAAGGTTATTAACCAGTGTATATAGAGAAGGTTGTTAACAATGTACATAAATAAGGTTAACTGTGCGTATAAAGAGGATTGCTAACAGTGCATATAAAGAAGATTGTTAACAGTGTATAATACAGAGGGTTATTGACAGTGTAATACTAGATATTAAACATTCAGTCCTACAGGAAATGAGTGACCACATCAGTCAACTGGCCCAGCAACGATCAAGCCGACGCACCCCATCTCTTAGTGACCATTGATCACAAAGTTTGCGTGTTCGCTGTTGTGGGAGGAAATGACTGTCGGGGTTTGGAAAGGGGGGGGGGGGAGATAGATTCATGGGACAAGCGGATACTGGATAAACCACTGGAGCACACACACACACACACACAAATGGGGACCTGTAAAGTCGACGGGACATATGGGGGGGGGGGTGTCATATTGATCGACGGGAAAAACATACGCATATTGAAGGCGTCGCATTGAGCTTTAAACACCAGCGTCTGAGAGACAATAGGGGTGTGGGTGTTTCCTGACGGAGGGGGAGATGGGATTACGGGGGGGGGGGGGGAGCCTGATCACATCTTGGCGACTGCTGTAGGTAAGGGACCATTACTCTTTCAACCTCAACTTACTGTATATCCATCTTGAAATAGCCTTCACAGCGGACAGCGGGAAACCGGTATATACGCTGTAATTGACAGTTGTTTGACAGTTGTGGGGTGGGTGGATGGGTGGGGAAAACGTCAGATGTAGCATGTAGAAATAAAGAGAGACATTAAGTCTTTCTTCTTCTTCATCATCATCTTCTTCTTCGTTCGCTTCTACCACCAAGACCGCACTGTGATCCTACTGAATTTACGCCTGTGGTCCTCGTTAGGTCCCGTGGTCTCCTGTGTGGTCCCGGAAAGGACCACACGAGATCCACGAGAGGACCACAAGGGGTTCAGAGTATCGCAGGGCTTTAGCCTGTATTCTTGATGGGTCTCAGAAGCGGATTGCGTGACACCGTGGTTTTCGTTGCACCAGTTTAGCCTAGAGTTGGACTTTCTCACCGGAAGACCTCGACGTGTTTAGGATATCAGTGCATCCCCGCTGGGTGAGAGGCGGTAGCCACCCAGGCCAGAGTTGGACCTTCTCACCGGAAAACCTCGACGTGTTTTGAGATACCCGTGTATCACCGCCGGGTGAGAGGTGGTTGCCTATCTAGACTGCCCTGGTCCAGTGTCTCCGACTTCAGCATTTTGCGGTCGTGGCCGCTACCCTTCCTAGTTGTGACCAGGATGGAGCTTTTGTCCAGGAGGACGAATCCTCGCCACTAGTGACTTCCACCCGTGGGTTGAGCCGGTTTAGGCATATTATCCCAGTATGGGCGTGTTTGGGACGTGACCGACCTCTACAGCAGAGGTACTGTAACATGCATAGCCTTCAAGATTCACCCCTGGTGTGAGCCGGTTTAGGCAAAATTCACCAGTATGGGTGTATATCAGGCGTGACCGACCTCTAGAGCGGAGGTGGCATGGCATGTCTAGTCATCAAGTTCCACCCCTGGTGTGTGCCGGTTTAGGCGTATTTCACCAGTGTAGGTGTATTTCGGACGTGGCCGGCCTCTAGAGCAGAGGTGCCGTGGTATGTATAGCTCTCGCAGCGATACTACTGGACATACCGATTAAACTTCACATTATCCTTTCCACCACCTTTTCACATATTAAGTCTTTCAAAATCTATCGTTTATATCTGTTAAGTAGAGTTTGTTGAGTCTTAATTACACACAGATCACAGTACGTTCAAGCGTCATTTAAAGGTAAAATGACTGTTCTTTGCATCCAGCCGATGCACGGATGTGCAAAACGATGTTCTCTCGTTCGACATAATGGCGTTAAACACCATGAGCAAAAAGTCGGATTGGGAGCTTTGAGTTTTCTTACATTTCTAGGGCGTGATTGTTCACTTTGTGCTGCCGGCCTTTCCTGTCCGTGAAATGAGTGGTCTTGAATCACAGCTGCCAAGACGTGAAATGAGTGGTCTTGAATCACAGCTGCCAAGACGTGAAATGAGTGGTCTTGAATCACAGCTGCCAAGACGTGAAATGAGTGGTCTTGAATCATAGCTGCCAAGACGTGAAATGTTCATCAGACAGACTACTAGTGTAATAATTTATTATACTCAGATGCCTGATTTTTTTTGGGGTGGGGGGGGGGAAGGAATTGATTGATCTTTATTTCAGAAGGGTTGAGAAGTGGGCACGCATGCCCGTCTGACATTCTGCCCTTTATCATACAACTTTCACTCTGTTCCAGACATTCTACAAATATGCTGCTCATATAACAAACATTATTAACATTAAAGTAACTACATACACATATAAGTGACTATCTACCAAACAAAAATGTCGGTACTATTCAGAATGAACAGTTACCCGATGGGGGCAGGGGAATCATGGGCAGCACTGCATCACGACCAGTCTACCAGAAGAAACAAGATGTCGACTACCCCTCCCCCCGCCCAGTGTTTTGTTGTCTTGCCACCCCCTCCCCCACAAAGGTTGTGTTAGCTCACCTGCTGTGGACCTCTTCTCTTCTCTTTATAACACTGTTTTAGTTCATTTATATTGTTCATTATTATTGTTATTATTGAATGTTCTATTATCATCACATCTCACCTTGGTACATCACACGTCGAAGTTTCACATACATGGCAATAGTTGATTTCTCATGAACATTTCACTGGTTCATTTTAATTTGACAAATAATATCAATATGATCAATACGTATAGCTGATAACTCACTTGTAATAATAGGCATAGGCAAGATTATACACATTTCATTATTTTCATCATAGTAGCACGAAATCTCACAAAATCACAATATCATAATTCTCATAATTCTCATAATTCTCCAAGCAGTATTTAAGCAGCGTTCACAATATTCAGTAATACAAAAGCTCTTGGTAACAATTACTGTACGATCTCTTGCTACACTAGTTCAATCTAACACTATGTCTCTATCTCTACATCTCTCTTGCTGAATCCTTCTCTCTCTACCTGCAGCTGAGTCCTAATCTGTCTACCTGCAGCTGCCTGCACCTCCCCCTGCCTCCTGAATCCTCATCTGCTCTCCGCCGGCCTTTCTTAATCCTCCTCCCTTCTTTATATTCGTAAGTTCTGACCACGCCAAAACCTGTCGCCACTGGCGTCTTCGCTTTAGTCTCTTTCATCTCCGTCGTCTAATTGTTACCTCCCATTAACAAGTCCACCATCTCTTTCATGTTACCTGCTTCGGGACCTAGTCCGTTCTCTGTTCAGTCGTTTGATCTACTGGTCAATTGTTCCCCCTCGGCTACTGCAGGTGTGCGCGAAGTCGCACCTCTAGAACTGGACCACTCTCACGATCTATCAGATCTATCGATACGGTTTTACCTTTGATCAGGTCTTTGAAGTACCGAGTATCCGTTCCTCGTCCTTCTAACTATCCCTTCTCTGCCCCCCAATACATTCTTTATTCCTGATCATGTCACTAATAATAATAATAATAATATAATAATAATAATAACTATAATCATTACTTACAAGGCTATGCTACATCTTCCCCACCCCCCCCCCCCCCAATAAAAAAATTATTCGAGGGAAACAGTGTCACGTGGAGTTTTATTCTTTCTATCACCAACAGCTAACTGAGAATGTAAATGCTATAGAAGTCTTAAAAGAGGCTGGAGTTAAAAAGCAAACTACAACAAAGATCAGAGGCAGACAAGCGAGATTTGTAGGACGTTTTCTGAGAAGAGGAAAATTGGAGCACATTGTGGCAGCTAGAAAAATTTAGGGAAGAAGAGACAGAGGAAGACAGAGAGAGAAGTTACTGGATGGGGTGTCAGTGTGGCTAGGAAGACAGTCACCGGCGGATCTCATAATCAAGTCTTAAAAACGGAGAATTGTGGAGAGAAATGATCGCCTACGCCACGCGGCATGGCACTTTCTTGATTGATAGAACAGTCCTTCAGACATCGTGGACACAAAAAAGAACAAATGTATCCATACTACAAGAACTTAATATTGAAGAAGACTGGCTAGTAAAGAGGATTAAATAGAGAAAACTTAAAAAATATGTTGGACATATTAAACGTCATGAGAATTTAGAGAAGACCGTCTTGAAAGGCTGCAAGACATCGTTGATATTCTGCAAATGGATGTGTCAGCAGCAGGGCATCTTGCTTACAACCGAGAGGCCTACAGGAGAGGTGTTAGGGAGGCAAAGTTCCGCAGGGGACATGCAAGTGACTGACTGGCTGACTGAACAACTATGCGAGTCTGTCGTCTGATGTGCCCAGCCATGCAGGTAGTTATACTCCGTGGGTTTGTTTGTTTTTCAAATATCTGCCAGCACTAGCATTAGAGTACCTTTTTAGGTTTTTTTTTCCCCTGGATGAAAGGACAGGTCGCTATTAACTAACCCACTCCTGCGGCCCCCCCCCCCCACCCAAATGTTCGTAGTAACTCATTTTCATTGATCAGAAAGATGACCATGTTTTCCCCACACTTTCTCCCCAAATATTTCCCGTTTTAGCTTCACGCGATCAATGGTTGTTTTTCTACGGTTAGATCCACGTTACCAGAGTTGGTGAATTGGAAACCACGAAGATTGCACACAGTAAAGGAATAGAGAACATTGTTGTATTATTAGTCACGAGAAATAGTAGGCAAAATAAGTACGAGACACTGGCATTTTCCTGTAATGGACGCATTAGAGTAGTAAGACAAGTCCCGTACCATTTGCATGTCCGTAGTGGCGTGAGATGTTAGTGCCTTCACATTTCTAGGCCGACTTCCAGCATGTGATGAATACCCCCGTAGGTCAGCACGTTGCCTCGCTGTCTTTGTTTTCTTAGGGAAACATCGGGTACCCATTTTTTTTGGGGGGGGGGGGGGTTGACCCTGGTGCTGGTCGGTTCGAAAAAATTGCGCCCGACTGCGAAATCGAACCATGGACCTTCTGATCGGTAGGCTGGTGCACTAACAACTTCGCCACCGCGGCAAAGCAGTAAACCGGACGTTTATATTTCAAGATGGAATTGTGTTAGGCATATTTAGCCTGGTTGGGCTGAGTGGTTAGGCGGCTCAGTCTACTATTCTGGTGCTACCGAGTCCCGGCAGTGGGGATTAAAAGATCCCAGGGTCCACCCAGCCTCGGGTACCAGAGGAATCTGGAAAGGTAAATGCCTCCAGGCGTGATAGTGACATCAGACTTTCATGTGCCGAAGATCTTGGAAATACAGGCCCTACCACTGTATCTTCAGTATGTCTTAACAAGATGGACGGGAATCAGCTTGATCGATGAGACCAGCAAACTAGAGGTATATTTGCAAGCAACCTTCCCCATGGACATGGGCAGGCTTAGATGATGTTAATGATAATCATTTGTTGTACACCATAAAGACATGGCTTATACATTTTTTTTAAAAATGGTAACATCCCTACTTTCATGCCATTAAATGTCGTCTATCCATCTGTACTGAACAGCTGCAAGGGGCAGTCGTGTTCTTCACCGTGACTTCAGAGGTCAAGAGCTTTTTTTTTATCTCACAGCAGCAGAGAGAACCACCACCATCTATCTGTATCATTCCGTCGTCTTTGTCTCATCTCTCGTTTCTAAATATGATTTTGAACGTACTCCCCCCCCCCCCCCCGGAATAACGAAAAGCACCTGATCCTAGTCTGCTTTGTCTTAGACTGTCATTTTATGTAATACTTCTTTCTTTTCTTTCTTTGAAGTTTTTTTTTTTTTTCTTAAAGGCACTGAATTAATGTATGACACAGGACTGAAAGACATCAATTCAGGGTTCAGTTTACTACGTGCAGGTATGCACAAACGATTTTCATTCATTCACCTACCACACTCGCAGGATTACAATCAAGAGTATCACAAAACACGCCTAGAGGTGTGGTGTGTTATATTTAGCCACTGACCTACATAAGGTTAACAGACCAGATCGTCTTTTCAGTCACTCAGATTCACCGACTTCGTTTTGGGAGAGGGGGGGGGCGGGCGGGCGCGGGGTGGGAAATATCTTTCACTTGGTTTAGCGAGGGCCTTTTGCTTTTAAAGCAGTGTTTGGATACCTGGCCCTTTGATTACTCAGCCGTGGCAGATAAAATCCCCTTCTATAACATTTTAAAACGGTTCCGATTGGTGGAGTACTTCAAAGAAATGTGACGTCACACCGCCCTGTGTGTGTGTGTGTGTGGGGGGGGGGGGGGAGGGAGGGAATTTTCGGTTTACAAAAAAAAAAGGGGGAGGGGGGAACACATCTCTCCGTCAATGTCAGAGACGGTAGTGTGTAATAACTGAAAGGGTTTGTTGCACTGGATAAGCACACTCAATTCTGTCTGGTTCATACAGTTGTGTTCAGGGACATTGATAGAGTGAACCAGACCCAACGTAAGGGTATAATTTGATACAGTTCTCGACTCAATAGCTTGGGATATTTCTTCATCAACTGCTTTGCCCTCAAGAGGCTCAGTCGAGGCAGGTCTACGCAAAGCTTCAGGAACGGATATATCGAGTCGTGGGCGCAGCTGCCATATGGATTACACGGCGGGTTTGTTGCGATTTAAACATCGGTATTCTGTAAGCGGTTTGATAACATATTAACAATCTGCTGTGACATGGTTGTAACATTAGTTTTATTCCCTTGTATTGTTTTTTTTTTAACGTTTTGTTGTCGTTTTATCTGAAGAGCGCAAGACCGTGTAGTTTAACGCAGTAGTTTTAACACGTTCATTTTCTCACCAATCATATCTGATAGCAACATTTCTGAGTAACTAACATCGTCGTTTTAGTACCCATTCCCCAACGGAAGGCTTTATACGATGAACCCCTCCTCTCTCATCTTTTTCTCGTCTTCTTAGAACACTCGGCCGGGCTTGCCCCTGCCCATCTCTTGATGTTGTCCACCCATCTATATCGCTATCGTCCTCATGTTCTTTTCCCTTCGATAGTGCCTTCAAGAAGGGTCTTCAGTAAAGTATTGTGCCTTTTGACATGCCCAAGGTAACTTAGCGGATTTGTTTTTAATGATTTTCATGATTTCTCTTTTCACTTCTAACACTGATCATTTATGAAGTATTTTAACTTTTGTTACAGAAGCTGTTTTTTTCCCCTATAAAGTTGTCTTCCGTACCTCATAGTTTCCTTGTAAAGTTGTCTTCCGTACCTCATAGTTTCCTTGTAAAGTTGTCTTCCGTACCTCAGTTTCCTTGTAAAGTTGTCTTCCGTACCTCATAGTTTCCTTGTAAAGTTGTCTTACTTTTACTCCCTTCTGTTTATTTCTCTATAAAGTTTTGCTTGCTTACGCTTACTCTTTGCTGTTTTTTTTTCCTCTGTAAAGTTGTCTTTCTTACCTTCTGCTGGTTGTTTCTTTTTTGAAAGTTGCTCTCTCTCTCTCTCTCTCTCTCCTTCCCTCCCCAGACACTAACAAAATACTAAGTCTGTAATAAATCTGACAATGCTT
This sequence comes from Achatina immaculata, assembly GCA_009760885.1. Taxonomy (NCBI): domain Eukaryota; kingdom Metazoa; phylum Mollusca; class Gastropoda; order Stylommatophora; family Achatinidae; genus Lissachatina; species Lissachatina immaculata. Next base: position 45,538,268 of record CM019697.1, read on the forward strand.
TATTATTATTTTTTTAAAAAATTGTCTTTATGATAATTGCAACTTGGCGTGGTTATAACATTGCGCTATTAAGTATTTAATTTTCGTCGTCGGTAATTTTAGATCGTAGAAGGGATTTGATTGTTGTAAAGAGAACAGAAGGCAGGCAAAGCCCAGCTCTGATAGCTAATGTCTTTTTGTTTACTCGGTTGTATGGATACATGAGAAGCCAATGAAGAGTCTTTTAAAAAGCACTCGGGAGGCGGTGCATTATGAAGATTTCTTTCCGCTTGATTAGAGTATAAGATAAAGAATTCATGAAAGGACGAAGATAAAAGGAATTAATAAATATCCAAGCTGTGATTAAAGACGGATGAGGAAGCAATATCATCACTAGATCTAAGAGTTTGAGATGTTTTGTTTACGTCCGTGTCAGAGTATTAGGCCGTTGACTCTACACGATACTGACACCACTGATTTATGTCCCTTTTATGTTTAATGATAATCAAATATTCCTTTGTTTATACAGTATCCGCCGACGGCTGGCTTCTTTTTGATGTGTGTCTTTTATCTTCACCTTCAGAGGGGGAGTCATTTTTTTTTTTTAGGTTTTGCTTGCCAGTCGTCATTTTTTTTTTTCAGCAGATCTAAGAACTATATATATGTACTAGATAACTGCACCTTATTTTGTGTTTAAAAGGTTGAATGTGCTACATTCTGTCACATTTGTTCCCCCCTCCTCTCTCTCACTCCCCCTCCCCCTCTTTTCTCTCAATTTTTATTTATCAGCTACAGCATATTGTTTTGTATCAACAAACAGGAACACACGGGCAATAAATTCGACGGACAAAGCTCGTTTTCGGGTTTAGATGGAGGTATATTGTGAAATGTATAAAGCCCCTGAAGCCGTTTACAAATCTCCAAACACAAAACGCTTCGAAATCACTGTTCAAATTTATGTATACCACAGTTCCACCCCTCCCCCCCCTTTTTTTTTCTATGCATTCTGTAACATTTGCCCCCAAGGACATAATTGTTGTATGCGTTATGAAAATAGCAATGTTATACATTAAAGACATTTGTAAGAGCTAAAACGTGAACAAAGCGTATTAGAAAGCGTACACTTAAATCACACTTCACATGTATTGGATTATAAAGATTTGCATGTTTTATATGATACAGCATACAAAAAAACACGGCCAAGTTTTTGGGAGTAAAAATGGGATACAAACAATTGTAGTAGCGCCCCCTATGTGTCCAATGGGGGGAACCATAATGGCGTCAATGGCGGTCTCAGAAGTGGGGTACATGTGGACTGATTCTCTGCCGACTTGAAGTTACATTTGGAAGTTTATTTCCATGGATTATAGTTGAAAACAAGTATGCAGATGTGCACAATCAGTGATCTGCATTGGCCTTGAAACTTTTGTTTGCTGAAGAAGAGCCGAGATAATACATTGTTCCATTCAGAAGTTCTTGTTGGTATGGTTTTAGGTAAACCTGATGGTTTTTTTTTTTTGGTTATGTATTTCTGTTGCGATCATCAGGAGAGTATTAATAATGGTAAGTTGAAGAGTGAGCTTGAAACCGCGATTCTTTTTAAGAAAAACATAAGAAGCAGTACTTCAACGTCATAATTAATGGGAAGGTTTCCGATAAAAAAAAAGTGGGATATTTGTGCAGCAAATGGGAACTCTTTTCGCAATGTTGAAAGGACAAGATGTAGATGCTGAAGTGATTTTGAGCATGTGAATAAGTTCTGGATAGGTATTTTAAATAGTAATAGCAATACTTAACCATTTTACATGCTACATATTGCTGATGGGAGACGCATTGTCATTATATATAATATGGGAAATGCTACGGGTTTATGTTAATTTTTTTTTTTTTTTCATTTGGATGAAATGTTTAGTTAACAGTTATATTGAAGGACAGGTTATTTTGTCCCTTCACTGTATTTGCCATGAGGTGCATGAAGAATTGCAGAAAACTGATTTTAAAAAAATTAGTGCTCCATTTGCTGTTCATTTTTTGCCCACACTTGTATGAACTTTGAGAAACTGAAAGGAAAGTGCCAGAGCATCCTTCTTTATATCAATAAATTAAATTGTTTAATGGGTTCAAATCAATCTAATAGCAAATCATGATTGAATTCTACAGACTTGCTTGTGAACAACTGAAGACAGACATTTTTATCAGTAAGAACATTGTAGACAGACTTTTTTTTAATCTGTAAAAAAGCTCAGGCTGTATCGACAAATTATTCTTGTGTACACATTTGCCACAAGCCATTTTGTGAATTCAGCAGTGAACAAGAAGAGGAAATGGTAACACCATCTTCTGTTTTGGTGTGGTCTGAATCTCCAGAAGTATCTGTAACCAGCAAAGTGTTCCATGACAAATATTCTGGACTAGGATACAAAGCAGACCCCCCAAAAAAGAGACTTGAACTTTCCATTACCAGAATCATACGGAGGGAAAAGAGAAAGACGCCCCCACCCCCTCAGTAGAGCAAGAGATCCGAAATGCCAAAAAAATTCTGTCAGTATGCAGAACTAATAATAGTAGATTTTCCAAGTTCCATTTAACTTTAATGTCCATTTGTCATTTAAGACACTTCATCCGTTACGTTGCAGATGTCACAAATGTATACGTAACAAAGTGTGATATTGAGTTAAACACCAGCTGTTTCATGATGTATGACAGCACCATCTCATTAGTTTTTGTATATATATAAGAGATAACGTATACAGAGCTGATCAGAACTGGAAACAGTGTCATTTCGCATGTGGTTTATGGTCACATATAATTGCGAAGAATTATCTTCATAAGTTATTGAGATAGCTACCCTCATAAACCACGTGAGCTTATGCTTCAAAATACAAACAAGTGGGGTCTTTTAGGACCAGTTCATATAAGGAACTCGTTTGAGCAGAATTTAAAAATAATTTTGTGGAAAAGTTTGTCAAGGGTCAGTAACCAGGGACATAAAACAAAATGACTGGACCATGAAATGTTTGTCACATTTGTTACTGTTTTTTTCATTCTTACTTCTCTTTGGTTAGTTATGAGTGTGGTAGTTGCGGTTTATTATCATAGTTATTGACATATTTTTCCATAGCAGCCTTTGATCTGATATTAAAGCCCCATATATCGGTCACATTTGTAAAGCATCATTGGTGGAAGCAGCTGTCAGCAAATATGTGTAAGTCACAGAAATTATCCATAAAACCGGAGTTAATAGCTTCAGTGATGAAATCAAGAGGAAATGGAGCTTGGCTTAAGTTCAGTATAAATATACGAGAGAAAAGAGCACCTCCATACCTGCTTTTACCAGAGACTTCATGGGTCAGAGAATAAAAAGGAGTATTAAGGTTTTTTATTTAAAAGGAAAGACTGTGAAAAGAGAATTGTGCAGAGCAAACCTAAAATGAACTCAGAATGGTTTGCCCAAGCCAGGTTCAGTAGCTGAAGCTTGTCTTTGCCATATGTTGCAAAGAGAACAGAGGAGAATTGATTTTAATATTAGTGTCCCGCTGCTCCATTTACTGTCAGTTCTGACAGTGCTTTGATGATCTCAACAGCTCATTTTTTTGCGTATGTTTGTGTGAACATTGAGATCAAAAGCTTTTTTTCAAGTGGAAATACTGAGGGTAAATAGCCATGATATTTATACAGTTTTTGTGTGTGTTTTTTTTTTTCATGTAAAAATGTGTCATAGAACATAGGTTCCCACAACCTGTGACCCAGGGCGCAATTATCAAGTGATCCACGATTGTGTTATTAATTTGGTATTTAACATCATCTATTGAATAATAACCAATTATGGGTTTATGTCATTTCAGTACTGCATAAAAAGCAAGTGGTCCTAATAATTCACTCACAAGTGTAGTAATCCCAGTTAGTAAAACTAATGCATGATCTTGAAATAAGTACATCTGTATTTTGGACAAGAATTGTTGGGTGTCAAAAAATGTTTGTAGATTATTTTCTTTCAGTGTTTATATTCTGACAACAAAAGTGAATTTTTAAAAAAAAAAATATTCTTACCTGCCTTTAGATAATTATTTTAGTTTGAATACCTTTTTCTACAAGTTCTAAGGCAGGACTGGATTCATTTGTGGTTTTAATTATGTAAATCATATTTATGTTTTAGCTTTGTATGTGTTATATTTTGAGGCACTATTTCAAACTGACAAGGTGGAGGGTGGAGAAGTTGGATCATAAATTACCAGTGCTTGTTATATTAACTTGAATCAGAAGTCATTTTACCCTCTGACTAATTATTTTTGTTTAAACAAATTACTCCTCAGGTAATCCAATGGTGATAGTGGACACATGTCATTTGTGAGGTTGTCAGACCTCTTAGGATCTTGTTTGCTGCCCAGCCATGAGCACCAAAGTTGTTGATTTCTTGGCAGAGTCTGGTGGCAGCAACTTCACAGATTTAGCACCCCGCCCACCCACATATGGTGAGGAGAATGAGCTTCAGTCAAATGGCGGCAACTCCACAAAGAGCGGCAGCTCCCACAAGAGCCACATCTCCAGCAAATCTCATTCATCCTCCAGGAGTGGAACGTCTACCAAAGGAGATCACTCACATTCACCTGCCACCACACCTCGCAAGTCCAACCTGGAAGGAGTTAAGGCACTGGAGACCATGACTGGCCATGTTAATGTCAGCCTCTCCGAGGACAGTGAGGTGGCTGCACCCTTAGGGTTCGAACCAGAAGGAAGTGCAGCAAATTCACCCCCCTATTCAGAAAATGGCACACCACCTCATCGTAAATGGGCAGAAAACCTTAGCTTTCTTTTGAATGATTCTGAAGGAGTGAACTTGTTTAGGGACTTTCTGGAAAATGAACTGGCTGTAGGCACAGAAGAGCTAGACTTCTGGTATGCTTGTCAAGGCTTTAAGATAAGAAAAGACAATCCTGAGGATTCTCTGGATCACGTTACTACGGACGTTCAGAAGATAATCTACAAACATTATGTGCGTAATGATAGTAAAGTCAAGTGTATATCAAAAGATGTAAGGAAGGAGATAGCGGATAAAGTTTCAAAGTGTGCTTTAGACCCATGCATTTTTGATGTAGCTCAGGAGGAAGTAGAAAACTATATGAGAACTGAAACATATCCAGCTTTTCTTCGGTCACAGTCCTATGTGCAATATGTTCAGAATTATGTGGACAGCCCCAAATCGAGTCCATCGAGTGGATCTAACAGTGCAAGGCCAGTGTCTCAGTCAGGCCTGCTGCCAGTTGTTCATGAAGACAGAGAGCTGGACAGTGTGGACTTTTCTGGTTCCATATTGCTACCTATCAAGTCTTCTTTGGTTGTGAAGAAAACAGAGACAGTTCTACCAGAAAGACATACAGAAACGATGGTGAGGTAAGTGGACATTTTTTTTTTTTTTTTGTTTTTCAATTTTAGACGAAGTTGTAATTTTTTTCCTTTTTGTTATAATTTTAACCATGTTTTATATGGGAGGGAGAGAAGAAGAATGCTTAACTTTGAAGCATTAAAAACATGGACAGGTGGAATTTTGCTGGACTGCTTTCTCTAGTGAGCATTCAGAGCTGATTAGGAAGAGTGAATAGGGGGTGGGGATGTTAACCGTTTGTATTCCTGTGTGTAAAAAAGTATGCTGTCCAAGTTGAGCAGGCTGTTGACATGGCTGCCAGGTCATTGGTTTAGGGATATGATGAGTGCTGCATCCCACTGGGACTTGGCGGAGAAGTGCGCAAGAATTGAACAAAATTGTTTTCAGCCGTGTCTCCATTTAATGTTATATCCTGTTGATCTAGAACAGGACATCCATGTGACTAGAAACAAATGATGGTGGCTAACAAGTGCTTCAAGTATGTAGTGCAGGAAGATAGTGAGTGACAGCAGATTTTGTGGTTGTTTGTTTTTTTTTTTTTTTAACATCCACTTGAAGAATTTGCATGTGAATATGCTGAAGTAAAATTAGCTATAAAACTTTGAGTGAGTAACAAATTATATATTTTAACATATAATGTGGTATGGTTTTAAATTAGGGTTTCCATTTAAGAAGATAAGGTTCACACAGCTTTCAACTGTTCTCACAAAGAAAACACGAAATGTTCATTTTGCAGATGTATGAGGGGTATTGAAATGGCTGTTTTATTGTTTTAATTTGGCTGTTGTACATAGAAGAGTTTTAGACACATTTAAACATCATGATAATCTAGAGAAGACTGTCTTGGAAGGGTACATAATGGGAAAAAAGAAAGAGAGGAAGACCAAGGCGAAGATGGCTGCAAGATATCATTGATGATCTGCAAATGGATGCATCAGCAGCAGGCCATCTTGCTTACAACCGAGAGGCCTACAGGAGTGATGTTAGGGAGGCAAAGTTCTGTAAAGGACATGCAAATGAATGAATGAACATAGAAGATCACAGATGTGGAAGAAGTAAAGGAAGAGCATCAAATTATGAAGAATATGAGAGGTGATAAGAAGCTTAATAAAGGTACAAGGGAGTACCCAAGCAGGAATCTGTCACATTAAGTACCTGTATTAGGTTGTCTTGTTTCACCAGAACCACCACCAGGAATAGAAAGAAAGGGGGGGGAAGAGGATAAGGGGATTCAATGAGATGTGCATGTATGGAAGATCTGGTGGAATTTGTACAGTTTTCTTTTGTCATAAAGTTGAATTGTATATTAATAAATTAGAGCCCAAATAATTATTTTATGAGTTGCTTAATTGGTTTGTGTTGGAATTTATTCATTCTTGCAAGATACTTTCAGCAAAGTGGTGAATATTAAAGATTCAGAACAATCGCTTTCTGTGGGAAACAGGAAAATAGACACTTGTATCAGTTTGAAGAGCCTTTAAGAGGCCCAGTGGTTCTCAGAATGGGCGGGGGGGGGGTGTCACTGGTGCTTGATCTTGAACATTGACTGCTTGATGTGTGAACAGCTTGCAGAAGATTGGAACACAGTGGCCCAAAACCTGTTTTACAGACCACATTTCAAGAGGTCTCTGGGCATTGATCATCAAGAAGTCAAGATAGTTCGGTGTTCTGGTCTGCGACAGTGATTAACAAGCATGAGTTGTAAACACCGGAAGACTTGGCCGGAGGGTTTGCGTCAGAGCTGAAATACCAGCTTCCAGGGCCTGGCTGTCGTTTGTCTCGCTAGAATTATGTTGAAGTGAATAATCGAGAGGTCGATAGGATGAATCTCTGTACCTCATAGTATATGTATCTCATGGTAGCCATTTCATGTTCTGTCGTTCACGAAAAGTAGTTTTCTCCAAATTTTTTTTTTTTTTTACCCTCAAATGAATTCTTTCTACACCTCTCCCCCCCCCCCCCCGACACCCACACATTTTTGTTGTCAACTACGATAGTCTTACACAGTAAGCACTAGTTGCAGGAGGAAAGATTCCGCTTGGTTTTCCAGGACACACCTTCGCATCGTTATATCTGCCATTTTGTCACACCTGGCGTTTGTCAGTCATTTGGCCCATTAGCACTGGCGTAGTTCATTTGCAGTTGTGGCATTTAAAATCTCGCTGTTCGTTCGTAAAGAGAGTGTGACTCATTGTGATATCAGAGGACGATTCACTCAGGTTTTTTGTTGTTGTTGTTGTTAATGGAATATGAAACAGTCGTTTAAAGATTGTAAAGACTTCACACCATAAAAATTAAAATAAAAAACCACTTTCAATCGTGCGTTTAAAAGAAAAATCCCTTGCGGCGAGAAAAAACATCCGGGCGTAGATTAATTTGGCGCCGAAGCGGAAAATGTGAATCGAACACACGCGATTTTGGTGTCCGCGGGAAGACGTGAACACCGTCGCGTAAACTGCGGGTGTCTTTTGGTCGTTAGCCGTACCACTACGCGACTATCATTGCGGTTCCGGTCTTGTTTATTACAGAAACTACTTTCTGTTTAAGCAGTGACGCCCGTGTTCCTAATTTTTATGGCGCGTTTGGGGCAGTGGTTTTAGCGATGTTCCTGCACGTACGTCTAATATATTGGGGAGGGGGTTGGGGAGAGTTTTTCTTCTACGTTCCGTGTATGTCTGTACGCTGAAAATACGCCGCGACGACTGAAAGGCAGAGGGCCGTAACATAGCGCACCGAGGACGAAGACAGAAGTGTGTATATTGAAAACGAAGGATGCGCTACGAGGACGAAGACCACAGGTAAAAGGATACGTCGATTTTTACCCGCAACGTCTTCCAGACAGTCGAGACACGTGCTGTCTCTCTAGACAGTTGAAACAGATCCTGTCTTCAGGGAACACTACAAGGACAAGAAAAAGTCACTTGCGGGCGATTCTTCACATGAAAATAGACGGCTCCGTTGACATATTTGGAGATTTAAAAAAAATACAACAGACAACTCACCATTATTAATAACTTAAAACTCAGTTACAGTTTATTCCTCTGTTAAAAAAATGTGTGCCACTGGAAGTATCGTATTCCCTTTCATCTGGTGTTTTTCCCCCTCCCCTTTGTCAATTAGTCGGGTTGGGTTTTTGATCTCTGGGTTGGTTGGCTTGATTGCCAGGATCCGGCAGGCAGCATATTGCCGTTTTGTTGGCAACAACATCAAAGGCAACCAGTTTGCTTTGATGGGTTTTGATGATATATTTGGTGACTACATCGTGTTGAAGCACCTTTTTAATTCGTGTAGCGAAATACGGACCCCCACCCCCAGCTTAAGGATGAGTGTTTTTGTTTATAAATGCATTATTAATTACGGTGGTCGTTATTTTGTGATCTTTTTTTTCCCCCCTCTGTGTAAAAGTAAATTTTCCAAAGGGTTTTTTGTTACGTGGTTGCAGACCAGCTCTTTGTATCTAACTTTTGTCAAAGTCGGTCTCTTGATCTTTCTAATGATATAGTTCTGTGTTTTTTTTTTTTTTTGCTTTTCTTTCATTTATTGATATCGTTTGAATGAACAAGTACTCAGATCGTTGAGGCCGTTGTGACAGGTCCATGCATGCTTTGATGTCTTTGTTGCCACACGGCACACAAGTCCATGAAAGTTTTATATTGTTCTTGGTGATCACGCAATAGGGGGTCAGCGCTTGAAGATCGTATTCGCTTTTGGCGAAAAAGAGAGAACAATGGAAGGCGCCCCCCCCCCCACGCAACACTGCCCCTCCGCAAGAGCCCACCCGTCCCAACACACCTCGCCTTCTCCTTATTTCGGTTCTCTCCACCCACTCCCCCCCCCCCCCCCCGGCCAGGCGGCGCTCATTGTTATTACCAGCTCGGCCTTTGATGTATATACATTGTTGTGTAAATGCCTTTCGCGTGCTTCTATGCACACACGTTACATGAAACAGGATTAACATTTCTCTAAACATCGGTAAAGATTTCCTAGAGACTCGTTGACGCTGCAATTGAATAACATAAGTTTCACGAGACAGTCGCCTCAGTATTAAATGTAATACCGAGTGTGTGTGTGTGTGTGTTAGATTGCACCGCTAATAGCGGCTAATAGAGAACATGTGGTCACTCTTCATCCATCTTCTCAATGAAAAACTTGTCGAATGAGGACGAAGATACAGTGCTAAAAGTGCGCCCGATCCGAAGTTGATGTATTGGGTCGAAAGGGGCACATAACTGCAACGCAACGCAGCCGACGTCCTTTTGAGGGCGAACTACAAAGAAGAAAAAAGAAACAGTCGTAAAGGAAGATGAAATACAAGCTTCCAGCTCCAGGTTCTCATCTTGATAGTCAAATCTCCAAACTTCAGGTTCTCAGCTTGCTAGTCAAATCTTCAGGTTCTCAGCTTGCTAGTCAAATCTCCAAACTTAGGTTCTCATCTTGATAGTCAAATCTTCAGGTTCTCATCTTGCTAGTCAAATCTGCAAACTTCAGGTTCTCAGTTGCTACAGTCAGTCTCCAGGTTACGAATGGACGGACGTGTACGTACAGCCCGTAATTACAAGCGGCATGCGTGTACAGCCTGTGATGTTAAAAATTGGAGTTAACATAAAAATGGGTTGTAATAACAGACGGGCGAGCATTAAAACATAACGCGTCTGCAGGGGTTCGTCGATTCCTTTACTGTTCTTTTATGCGTAGATCTGTACATTGTACACTGTACACTAGGACAAACATCTGACTGAGTGGCATTAGATATGAAATATGCATAACTGTTCTGACTTGAACATATTTGACTTAGGAGCGTGGCTGGTTTGTAACCCGGGAACTGCCATGATGATTACAATCCAGATGCTTTGGAGTCAGAAGTTACTCAGGAGCTGTTGCTGCAAGGCCGCCGTCGCCCTCCACACAGATTTTGTTTTGTTTAGTCAGTCGTCTCTTCGGGTTCCGCCGCTTTAGTGGAACCGGTAACAAACATCTACCAACAGCAGCGGTGAGGAAGAAACGGCCCAACTGGCTCTACTGATTTGCCCAACGTGTAAAGGACTATCTAAAACAACGATCAGCTGCCAAGAGCGGTTAGCTATGCTTCACGTTGAGATCCACCACCGGTCTCAACAGATCTTCGACTGCTCACAGATACAGCATTTCGTTTTCTATCTTTCTTCCCCCATCCCCTTTTTTCCCTTCTTGTTCTCCAACCCTCCCCCTCTAAAATGTTGAAAGGAGCAGACAGCTGAGAACAAGGCTAGCCCCAGTTGTAACACATTAAGTTCAAGGGGGGGGGGGGCTGTTGAGACTAGGGAGAGAATTACCTATTTGTTCTTATCTTGCGCTGGCGGCATTCCGTACTTTTTTTTTCTTCTTCTTCTTCTATCACACATTTCAGTACAGCTGCTAAACATGTTCTTTCTGCGTGAAAACACCGGCCCAACAATCAGGCTAATTGCGTCCTTGCCGTGAAAGCGGGAAATACTTGATAGCCTTTTTTTCCCCCCTCTAAGCCAATCAGTGTTTTAACTGGCAAATATTAATCATTTCATGAGCTACCATACCTTTCCCATGAAGGCGAAAGTTAAAACAGTTTGGGTACCTTAACATCAAACAGGCCGGTTTATCCAGGAGGAAGGATTTCAGAGATAACGCACATGAAGTATGAGAATACCAAGACTGATAATGAGATTGTTTGAAGGTCTGCTTGCTCTTTTGTGACAGTCAGTTGAATCTTTTTCCCTGAGATTGTGTTTTTCTTTTCTTCTTTTTTTTTGGGGGGGGGGGGGTGGTTCATATTTCTTAAAATGTGACTACGCAGGTATTTATTTTGCGTAATAAAACGTTTATGGTGAACTTAAAACTCGAATGGGTTTATTATTATTTTTTTTATTTTTCCAGGCCCAGTTTGTACAAGTCGAGAAGCCCACCTTACCCAGGTCACGTGTCGTACGCCCCGGTATCAGCCCAGGACAGCGAGCTGCAGAGCTTGTCCAGCGATGCCCTCACAGACGACACGATCTCGGTCACGGACAGTAGCGTGTGAGTAAATCTTTGTTTTGTTGTCGTCACGTTTAGCGTGTGAGTAAATCTTTTGTGTACACCGGTCACGTTTAGCGTGTGAGTAAATCTTTGTTTTGTTGTCGTCACCGGTCACGTTTAGCGTGTGAGTAGATCTTTTGTGTACACCGGTCACGTTTAGCGTGTGAGTAAATCTTTGTTTTGTTGTCGTCACCGGTCACGTTTAGCGTGTGAGTAAATCTTTTGTTTTGTTGTCTTTATTTACACCGGTCACGTTTAGCGTGTGAGTAAATCTTTTGTTTTGTTGTCTTTATTTACACCGGTCACGTTTAGCGTGGGAGTAAATCTTTTGTTTTGTTGTCTTTATGTACACTGATCACGTTTAGCGTAGATATTGCTTTGCTGTTTTTACTCTCCATGTTTAGCGTGTGAGTACATTTTATTTTGTTGCATTTACTCATTTTTCATTTCATTTAAGGTGGACTTTTATTTTTTTTTAAAACTTCGTACGCCAAAAATAATTACTGTACAGTGTGAAGTAATTAGTATTAAAGATCATTCGGATATTCTAAATTTGTGCACTCAACAATTGGCATATGTAAGCATTTGATTCTTGCACTTCTTACCAAAGCATGTCATTTAAGTTAGGACTTGGATATCTGACTTCTAGGGGGCTGGGGAAGGAAATGTCCCCTATATGACCATTGAGCACACCAGCCTCTGCTGTGCCGACTGATTATAAAACTGGGGGAGGGGTGGCACTGGTTGGCGTTATATCCTTCTTTTACACGAGTTAAATGGTTTGAAGTACTTTCATAATCGAGGGAGTGAATTTTAAAACATTTGAATGGAAAAAAAAATGTCAGATAAGATAAACAATGCCTGCTCCAAGACACTGGACGTTTTTGAGAGACACAAGAGTACGGGCTTGATGAAATTCATGTATCCACAGTGCGGGTGCTGCCGGAAGACAACAGGGTAGCAAGGATGAGAGATACCTGCCTGCGGTGGAATGCCCAGAGTACGCAGTAAACATTGTATGTACTCCCTTTACTTTTCAAGAGTGTCCAGCTTCACAGTTTGGACACCGAGGAGACATCCTTAGTGTCGTCATACGGGGCTGTGATGTCGGGAGTTTTGGGTGTCATCATACGGGGCTGTGATGTCGGGAGTTACTTGTGCCCATTATACGAGGCTGTGATGTCGGGAGTTTTGGGTGTCATCATACGAGGCTGTGATGTCGGGAGTTACTTGTGCCCATTATACGAGGCTGTGATGTCGGGAGTTTTTTGGGTGTCATCATACGGGGCTGTGATGTCGGGAGTTACTTGTGCCCATTATACGAGGCTGTGATGTCGGGAGTTACTTGTGCCCATTATACGAGGCTGTGATGTCGGGAGTTTTGGGTGTCATCATACGGGGCTGTGATGTCAGAGTTGGGGGGGGGGGGCCAGTTATGAACATGTTTGGTTGCAGGTGTGCATTTATGGAATCTGTTGGCATTTGAAAGACGGTGTCCTCAAGACTATGGCGTAATTTTCTACGGAGTTGGGGTGTACCATTTTATGAAGCAGTAGAAAAACGACAGTCGGAGTCAAAAGTTTTCCGTGCCTAGCTTGCTGGTTAAAATTTCGGGTTAAAATTTAACTTTACCACCACCCCGGTGGACCCCCCCCCCCAACCACCACCAACCCTTCCCGGACTGAGCGAATGTGCTGTATTTGAACTTAGAAGAGATGGCCAGGTTAAGGTGCTTGCATGAAATTATAAACGATGTTATGAAAAAGGCAAGGTGACATTACAGAAGATGGGTTGCCATTTTGGTAAAGTTTCTGTGCAACAGGGGACACATAGCAACAATTTCACAGCTGAGATGGAGGCAATTAAACTTGAAATCACGGACCTCACAGTACATGTTGGCAACATCAATCATTTAAGGGGAGGAAAAAAAGTAGTTCTCTTTTACTCGGCGCTAGGCCGCTGATGCAGGCACTTGAAGGGAGAAATACAAGAACTCTGGGGACGATCTTAACATCTGCCTCCCTAATAAGAGATTATAACCGAGCAGTAAGGGCGGGGGGGGGGGGTGGGGGTTGCAGGGGAAGCGGCGGGATGATGTGTTTTTATCAAGCGGGTCTCATAACGTTTCCTCCCCGCAGTACAGCGCTTGATCCATCTGTTAGCCAGACATCAAACGGGGGCCGAATATCAAAGGGATTTTTGCTGCGAAGCGTTGCAGTTGAAGGATGGAGAGTTGTTGGGGGGGGGGGGGGGGAAGTTTTGTGGCTGCGTGGAGTTGGCAGCGGATAGAAGTTAAATCGTTTCGTGTAGGCGTACCTGAGAGTGGAAGCTGATCGCAGCCACATGCAAGTCTGGCTGGGGGGACTGCTGGAGAAGTTTGGAATAAGTTGTTACAAGTTTGTTTTTACATTAAACCTTTTATTTTGTTAAATATAAATCCTAATTGTAAATGTCATTTGGTCTCCCCCCCCCCCCGCATTTCCCTTTAGATAAGTCAGCGATAAACTAATTTGCTATACTTCTTTAATAGCTCCACCAGGACTTCTTTTTTTTGTCTGTTGGTGCCACGCTGTTGTGTACAACACCAGAAACTTTGAGAAATAATGAAAAAAAGGAATTTCCAACACATGTGATACAAGTCACTGCTGTATATAGACCAACGGGCAGTATTGAGAATAAATGGTGAAACAACTTAATCTTGAAGAAGGCTGGCTAGTAAAGACGATTAAACACAGAAAACTTAAAATATTTTGGACACGTTAAACGTCATGAGAATTTAGACAAGACCGTCTTGGAAGGGTACGTAATGGGAAAAAGAAAGAGGAAGACCAAGGCGAAGATGGCTGCAAGACATCATTGATGATCTGCAAATGGACATCATTGATGATCTGCAAATGGATGCAGCAGGGCATCTTGCTTACAACAGAGAGACCTACAGGAGAGCTGTTAAGAAGGCTTGCAGGAGAGTTTTTAGGAAGGCCTACAGGAGAGCTGTTAAAAAGGCCTACAGGAGAGCTGTTAAGAAGGCCTACAGGAGAGCTGTTAAGAAGGCCTACAGGAGAGCTGTTAGGGAGGCAAAGCTCCGCAAGGACATGCAACTGCCTGCTTGGACAGAAGAACAGGGACTTTCAGTTAACACCAGAGAAATGAGGTTTGCTAGAGCTCATGAGACCTGATACGATATACGGAGATGTAGAAGCAATCGCTGAGGCAGTAAGGGAGCACGGAGGGCACAATCTGTGGGCTGAAAAACGGTAGACGGCACAAGAGAAAACGAATGAAAGTTATGCTTAAGACATATAGAAGCTGAGCAGGATAGTTTAGCAGACATTACACGGCACTACGCAGAAGGAAGATACGTCTTCGGTGTGATCGTTTATAATAAGAAGTGAGAAAGTTAACATACAAACGGCGAGAAGCGTTCGCGCGTGCTTTGTAGTACTTTTTGCACTGTACAGAATATCTGGTGTTTTTTAGCCTGCGAGAAAATAGTAGCAGCCACGAACTTTTCTCTGTAAAGATTTCATAGGATCCTTTGTAGGCGCACAGTTCTCCTCTTTAAAAGTTGCCTCAGATACGGTCATAGATCGTTTGATCCTCGCGGGCGGGGAGTGGAGGAGGAGGGGGGGAGCGCTGTAGAAACGTTTCCCAGCTCAGTACACTTTGTTGGCTGAAGTGTGTCGAGTAGCTAGCTTAAATACCAGTCCTTGGTCTCGCTCTCCTCACTGCCCGCCCTTCCCCTGCCTCTTCAAAACTTGAGCCGAGCAATAAATTTCTCTTTGAACAAATCTGTACGAGTCTTTATTCTCTCTCTCTCTCTTTTTCTGTCTATCTCTTCCCCCCCCCCCAGTGCTAATGTCCACGGCTGACCTAAGACGCTATGGAAGGCTGTTTTTGATGGTTGGTTGTCCCCAGGCGGGTAAGGATCACGCATCTAATGTAACAGAACGACTTTAAGATATTATCAGGCAGAAAACAAGAGATAGAAAAATACAAGATCTGTGTATGTTAAGTTTCCAGACCAAAACAGCACCAGTAAATAAGAATTGGTACAATAAACTAATTGTAGCATGCTTAAGTAATCAAAAAAGATATTCAAAGGGCCGTAATCTAGCCGCGGTTTTAAAAAATTTTTTTATTTTAAATGTTAATGTTGGAAGGGCAGATAATTAAAAAACCCCAACAGGCTAGCGTATTAGGTTGATGTTTGTAGTTTATCCTGGTGTTGTGTGAGCAGCAAGACCAGTCTCTCGTGTCTGTTTCCTCTGTCCCAGCATAATTCCTTATTTTCTGTCTCTTGTCCACAACCAACACTGTTTAGCTTTTTGCAGCCTTTCTTTCTTTCTTTGTTTCAGAGTTTTTCTATTTCTTTCTCGTCATCTCCACCTTTTTTTTTTTAATCCCACGGTTCCGACTCTCTCTCTCTCTCTGCGCATCAGTCTGTTTCTCACGCATTCTGTCGCTCTATCTATCTGACTGTCTGTGGTGTTTTCGTTTCTTTCTCTGGCGTTAATTTTTCACTTTCTGTTATTCCCATGTGGCCGCACAGTTTTCTATTTCTCTCTTTCCTGGTTGCATTTATCGTTTTTCTCCCCACTCCTGCTCTGCTTGCTTTCTCTTTCTCCCTGCCGGCTTTGGCCGCCTTCTTTCTCATTACCTCACTTTCTTTATCTCTGCCACATTCTCTATCAAATTAAGTGCCCCCCCCCCCCTCTTTTCCCAGACTGCACTGACGATCTTTATCTGGTCCTCAACGTTAGTAGGAAAAACCCCTCAGCTTTTCTGGGCATTGAAGCAGTGGGACAAAAGATGCTGCCACAACTAGGAAGATGGGAGAGAATATTGTTGAAGTGCTGGAGACGCTGGCAGATGTGCCCCGGGGTAGGGGGTGGGGGTAGCTAGGAGCCGCGAGTCGGATTTTATCAATCCTAACAAAACTTGAGAGCAGGGCTGCCCCTTTTGGTGTTAATGGCCCATCGCCGTTGTTATCTTCACCCCCTTATCCTTTTATTGAAACAACGTCGTCTCTAATATTTGCAATATGCTTTCCATTGTCGCTATCAGCTGCTGGGCGGTTCAAGTTTTATCAACTGGGAAGACTTGGATAGGCAGCCAGAATCACATTCTACATCTCTAGATGGGTTTTTTTTTTATTCACCTAGTTCATTCATTGATGTGTCGTGCAACTTCATTCCGTGCGATACATAGCGTTTCCCGGTCATTTTTGTTGCCTTTCTTTTCCTGTGCCACTTGGGCAGTCCGTTCAAACGTTTTTTTTTTTTCCCGAGCTCCGTGAAGCGTTATTATAAGGAGTGAAAATAGGTGGCAGCTTCCGTCCGTCTGTGTAAGTCTTCTCTGTTTAAAGTGGTGGTCCAGGTCGCGACCCAAATTACAGTCCGGGTGGGTGTGGGGGTAGGGTCGAGATTAAATATATATATTTGAGCTTTTGTTGAATTTAATTTCATGGTTGGCCAATCCAGGCCCATGCTGGTTCAGGATCACTGGTCATGTACTATTGCTGGTTGAAAATCGCGCTGTACGAAATGCTAGTAACCACTGATGTAAAGCAGCTGATCATCAAAGTAAGAAAGCGTACCAGTTTTGATTTACGACTGTTTAATGGGATATTCTCTACGGAGGTATAGAGCAGGCTTGTACATGCCACCTTCCGGCACAAGGGGGAAAAAAGAGTGAAAACTTGTGAAATGGGGAATAGGAAAAATCAAAGTAAATGAAATATAGCTAATGTATACATGTCGAGGCCAATCAATGGATACGCTTGATATTTCTCTTTAATATCCTCGTCAAGATTTGTTTTTTAAAAGGCCCTTTTCTAGCCATCATTTATTGTGAGGGAAGGTAAGGGGAGAACATATACGGGAATGACCTGACTACAAAGAAGCCGTTTTACAGACGACAGCTTGTAGGTAGTCGAAGCTGTTGGAAGTTATGTGATACTATATGACGGCATTAATGCGCTGCCTGGCGGTAGGTTTGAGCAGCTGCTAACATTACATTACCACCATATGCTGGAAAGTGTTGGACCGGGGAAACAAGTGTTTTGTGTGTCCACGTTACAGAAAGTCTTGTTGAGAAACCGTGATCGGGTCTGTCATACGGGACAGGCTGGATGCTGGTAGCATGGCCACCACCACCCCAGTCCACCGTGTTTGTGCTGGCTGAGATTAAGCATTATTCTTTCTCTGTTGTGAAACTATCTTCCAGGATATTTGCCCGTTTTCTTTCCTGTGCTTCGCCGAAAACGTTAGCAGTTTCGCAGGCAGTTAGTAGATTGCATACCCTCTGATAAGATGCCCAGCGCGCGGTGTCTTTCGTCTGATGTCCGCTTCTCTTCATGTCTCTCTTTACGATTGATGACGTTAGAAGCTTTTTATCATGCACGCCAATTGGCACTTTTCCGTAGAGAAGAGAAAGAAGGGGAGGGGGAGGGACATGTTCAAAGCCGTGCTCAATCAGGGAAGAGACAAGCAGGGAGCAGACGGCTACGATTTGCGGGAATCGTTACTTGTGATCACGTGACATTTAACAATTGACGAGTTCTCGATGGGATTTGATAGCTAGACAAACACATGAAAACAGCGCGCATTAGAAGCTCCAATTAATAGGGAATTCGCCATATAAAAGGATTTTCATCCTGAAGGAGTTCCTGTTTTCTTAATTTAGGCCATTGTTAATTTAACGTTTGCGAGGCTGTTTGATCCCAGGTTCGATTGAATATCCTCGGCGGGTCCTTTGATGTGTCTTTGATCATTTGAAGCGTGCCAGTGATTTGTCCGCGAGAGGAAGACGCTGGCATATAAATGCAGGGCTTGACCGGAGGCGAAAATGAAACATCAAAAACGTAGCTCTTCAAAAACGTCTTTGTTTCAAGGAACTCACAGGCGGAATGAAAGGGGCGATTTGAGAAAGAATAGAAGCACATGAAAGCTGTCAGAGGAGACAGGCTTGGAGAGAGAGAGAGAGAGAAGGGGGGGGGAAGACTTTCTGTCTGTGGTTATTATTTCAGCTTCTTCATTTGATGTCCATTCAAGTCTCTTATCTTGTTGAAATTTTGTGCTCGAGATTAAGAAATATAAACAAGAGACGTTTGGAAAAAAAAGTACGGCTTAGACCCAGGATATTTTCTGTAATGGGGTCATTGTGTATGCATGTGAAGGATTTGACGGGGCTAGCGAACGGCAGATGTTGGTCATGGCACAGGAGTCTGGCAAGGCAGCAGCACTCCCTGAAAGTTTGTTCTTGAGGAGTCTGTAGTTGTTCATGTTCCACATTTGTTTTGTTCCCATGCTCTCCGAAGAGAACCCCAGCAACATCGCTAAAACAGCCACGTGACCGGACGCCTGAAAAAAAAAAGAGGGGGGGGGCGGCCAAGGGCTACCTTGGCAGAGAACTGTAGAAGACGAAATGAGTAGTATGTAGCACTGCTAGGGCACAATATATAAAGACTGACCGTGAGAGGTGGTTGCTGGGCCTGTAAGACGCCAGAGGGGCGTACTGAGCGGTGATTGTTTAGCCGATCAAGGACATGAATGGTGTTGTGAAAGATGGCCCCGAAGGACTTGGGGGGACCCTAAGTGGATGAAAACTGAGCAGGGGAAAGGGGGGGGGGGGTTGAAGAGGATTTTGTACCGGCTTGCAAAATTCCCGTTGGAGGCAGTGATTGTTGCTATCACATAATTGTATATGTGTAATTATCGAATTGCAGAAAACGCTTTAATCAGCGGGCATGTTTGGTTTTTTTAATTCTCAGAAATAGAGCCTTTCTTTACCTGATAATTATGTGTTAGTGGTATCAGTGCTGTCTTTGCTTATCCTTTTTTTTTTTTAATGAGAACCGGTTTACTGAAGGCGTTACATGGCATTTCCAGTTCTTATTTCCCCGTGGTTATTATTTCGGTAACCCCCGAGATTATATAATCCAGTGTTTCCCAAAGTGAGCATTAAAGACGCGCCCCCCCCCCGCCCCCCCCCCCCCCAAATCCGTGATGGTTGGAAAAGACCAGGAGGCGGTGAAGGAAAAAAAAAAGGGTCAATGAAAGGCAGTGAGGGGGGAGGGGGCGTTGATGGAAAACTAAGGAGCAGACAGCCGCTGGAACACCCTCCTCCGTAGTGTTTCAGCCTGACATTGAGAAATTTGTGTCCCTACATGAAACTCATCCACCACGTTAAAAGTGGAGAAAAATAATAAAGTAGGTGAGTTATACATGCATTCCTTCATGTTGTTAAGTTGATTTGCCTGCTGAAGTTTTTAGTTGTGTAATGCATGTCCTAGTTTAATAGGCCATTGTAGGAATAGTACATAAGGGCGGAGGGGGCGTTGCGGATATGGCCTGGCAGAAAAAGGGGGCGGCAACGAACAAGCCTGTCCTAGACCGTAACCTACGCCGTGGTGTCACGTGACGTCTTAAATATTGTTTTCAGTGTCTTGGTATTTTTGCATCAGTTGACATTTGCCACTACTTTGACGAGTTGTGGGATTTTCACATTTGAGAGGGGGAGGAAGGGTACTTTCAGAGAGAACGCTTAAGCGGCAGTCTATGGGTTGCATTTGAATGCTTTTAGATGTGCTACTGCTACTACGTGTCAGTGAGTTACTACGTGTCAGTGAGTTACTTGACGTTGTTGATGTTGTTTTCCAGGGACGGGCGCTCACGATGCTTCGCCAAGAAGAATCACAGGATGAAGACCTTGGCGTCCCAGAACAAGGACCTTCGGACAGGACTAAATTCAATGATAATTCCGGTGAGTCTTGTTACAAACGGCCTGAATTCAATGATAATTCCTGTGAGTCTTGTTACAAACGGCCTGAATTCAATGATAATTCCTGTGAGTCTTGTTAGACGAGTCTTGTTAGAAACGGCCTGAATTGATTGATAATTCGTCTCAAAGAAATAGTCATCGGCCTCGCGGCCCCCCCCCCCCCCCCAACACACACAAAAACCCCAAACCAAACAAAAAACAAACCTGAAGACATGGATGCGTTAATGTGGCCAGTACAGCTCCTGGCAGTCTTACTATAATTTAAGAAGCCATACAGCAGTTGACGTTAATTCTGACGTTACCACCTTCTTCCCCAGTATTGTTTTCCAGAATTAATGTTCTTATAAAAGATAAAGGTTATCCAGTCACGCCTTAGAGGGACATAGGGATATGGTGTTAGTGCCCATGTTTTCCTTGACCTGTCAGCACACTAGAGGGTGATACGATCAACATCACGCCAGGCCGCCTTTCCTTACCCAGCTCCAGAAGAAGTCGGGTACCCACTTCTACACTTGGATGACTGGGCCACCTCCGGCCGGATTCGAACCCCCGACCTTCGCCATGAGAGACCAGTGCACTATGCACGGCAGCCTGTCCGAGAATAGATGAGAGAGCGCGTTTGTGTGGGTACGGCGAATAGGAACCTGGTCTGCTTGTTGAAGGATGCCTTTAACTACCACACGGACACAAGCGCAACTGTTGTCAAAGAAAAGCAAGACAATAAGTTGTTTTGTTAATTCTTCAGTAAAAAAAACCAAACTATTAATATAGTAAAACAGTTCTAACAGATAAGGAGTACCAAATAGCTGGGATAATTCAAAGGGCAAGCAAGCTACGACTCTACATGTCGTTGCATTGAGGGGAGAAAACTGCGGGATTAACAGTAATGTGAGGAAAAAAGGTAGTTTTAACAGTGCACGTTTATTGCGATCCCGTGTCATTGTAATGGTATTCCCTTTTCTCCGCTCATAAAGGGATGGAAAAAAAAGTGTCTGAATTGTTAATAAGACTTGAGGGCGCCCAGCTCGACCAGACCCTCGTTATTTTATGGATAATCAGAAACATCAAAACGTTTCATTTCCGATAGAGAGATGGTCGGGCCCATTGAGCAACGTGCATGCAACATCATTGATGAGCGCCAAGTGCATTTAATCCGACTTGAAAGTGCTCGTCTCACGAGGGGCATTCAATGTTCGCCCAGGCTTGAGCCGCGCTTCAATGCGAAAATCAGTGGAGCGTGCAGCGTGCTATTGATATTAAGAGGACGAGCTGCTCACTAACGCACATGCTGGTGGGAAGTAGGCCCCAAAGGGGAGAGAATTAACAAAGACTCCTGTGATCCTATCAGCCCCCACCCCTTCCCTAGAGGAGGGGGGGGGGTTAGCGGTGGGTTTGATGTTTGTGTTCACATGAAAATCTCACGTCTACAACTAGGTCCACCTTTTTTTTTTCCCACCCTGCTTTCTGATGTTGCTCTGTGCACGGCCCCAGTCGAGCACCTTCAAGAGGTCCAAAGTACAGAAAATTACCTCTCTTGGAATAAACACCCTGAAGTGTTGCCAGTAGCCTGAGAATATGAGATTTAAATCTGATTTCCCCAGTTTAGCCAGTTTGGTCTAGTACTATAAAGCTGTTTTATTAGACTTTCCATGTGTGCTGGGATCTAGTTAGCTCATTGCTTTCCCAGTTCATCCTCGTTATAAATATTTTTGGCTTAGAGTTTGATAATAATCCAGTCACAATGTTTTAGCTGGATTGGGGGGGGAGTGGATCTTTGGTTGAGCTTCTCACCTAGCTTCATTACCTTGGAGAGAAGACATTGATCTCTCTTTCCCCCCCCCTCCTCAACCAACACACATACAGCTTAAAAGAAAGGTCACAGTTTGTGTCTGGAATCTACACCCAGGAGACACTTGTCTCTCTTATCTGGTGACCATGATAATGGTTTCCCCCTGGAGCACAATCATTTTTGTTTCAAAGTTAGATATAGCAGAGTTTCTCAATCTTTACCTGCACGTGATATGTTCTCTGCCAGCAAGAACATTTTTCAGCACCCCAACACATTTACAGTAAGGGGGAGAGGGAAGTTACTGGCTTCATTTAATTGTGGACACCCCTGAAAGTATACTTAGATGCAGCTCAGTTATGAAACCAAGAAAGAGTTCAGATTAAGATGAAAGAGATCAGGATTTTGTTGAAACTGGTAAAATGAAGTACTTTCTGAAATAACCAGTTTTTTTGTTTTTTTTCAATACGTTCAATACCCTATGCCTCTTTTTTTTTTTCTAATGTAAAATTGAACACACTTTACATCAATGCCTGTTAAATATTAATGTAAAACTGAACACGCTTTACAAAGATCAGTGCCTGTTAAATGTTAATGTAAAACTGAACACACTTTACAAACATCACCGCCTGTTAAATATTAATGTAAAACTGAACACACTTTACAAACATCAGCGCCTGTTAAATGTTTGTGTGAATTTCTCTCTCTTTCCTCCCCCCCTCCCCCCTTCTTAATTGGGTGATTTAACATTTACAAAATTGCTCACATGCTGAACAAAAGTCAGAACTTGGCTGAATCCCCTCTTATAAATTTGCGCAGCATCACCCTACTGACCCATTTACCCTCCAACCTTTAAGGGTGATTGCAGTTTACCAGGGTTTTTGACAATATAAACCAGTTACAGTAACCAATGACCTCCAAAAATTCTTTTCTTGTTTTTTTTTGGTCAGTAATTTACTGATAATTGCCAGTTAACACCATCACCGAGTATAGATCTCAACAGAAACGTGTGTTTGTATACTGGAAGCTTCATATACCTTAAATGCTGAGTCTTAATAGCTGTAGAGAGAATGTGCTTTATCCGTTGTTTTCAGTTGCAATTAGATTTTTGTTTGTTTGTTCAGAGTGATGGCGTTGCTAAGTTTAGTTCTGTTTAAGTAAACATCAGTAACTGAGCGGCTTTTCTGTACTGTCACAGCGCACCCAGCACGCACCAAAAGACAGGAATATAGCAGAGACTGACCCCAAGAAGTTTTCTTCCCTTTTGATTGAAAAACTGAACATGTTGCTCAAAGAGAGAGAGACCACTGCCAGGATGGAAGAAAAGTTGCGAAGCATCAACTTCATGGAGGTAAGAATGACAGGAGGGATGAAATTGCAACTTAAGTGGCAGAAGGACACAACTTGCCGGGGGGGGGGGGGGGGGGTTGTAACAGATATTCCGCTAATAAAGTTGTGTGTTGTAGATATGCATGGATGTTCTTTATAAAGGTAAAGTCTCTGTTTCCATGCCGTTGGGGATATGGTGTTAGGTCCGTACTTCTAAGACCTTGAAAGTGTGATGTGGTCAGTATCACACATGGCTGTATTTATTTACCTTCCTAGATTTCTCTGGTACCAATTTCTAGAGGCTGGGTGGACCCTGTGACCTTCATGGCGTGGTGGTACCAGAAAAAATCCCTATTGCTGGGACTTGAACCCAGTACAATTGGATTAATACACCAAGCACCTAACTATTCAGCCAGCCAGGCTAGTTGGTCTTTAACAAGTTTACTTCTAGTGGCAGAATTGCTACATTTATATTGTGGCCTAATTTTTATTCTAGCTGTCATAGAGGTAGTACACCCAGGTCTACCACTGACTCAGAGGTCAAGTTGTTTTTAGCTTCTTCAGTCTAAGTGAAGACAGACTGCCTGACAATGTCCATATACATGCATGTTGAACCTGTTTTCCTTCCAACATTTTCCCTCTGGTAAAGTTTGAAAATGTAAAGTAAATGGATTTAATGCGGTAAATGTAATTTTAAGATTTATTCTGGGTTTTTTTCTCAGGTGGACAGATTAGAAGGAGCAGAGATGTTGGCAGTATCCTATGTTGGACCTAACACATCTGCTTCGTTCATCCCTATCCCCTCAGCCACTGAAGAGGAGAATGCAGAAAGCATTCTAGATGAGCACTGCCAGCGGATATGGAAGTCGTCAACACAACACACACCGTCACACTCGCCCCCAGGCGCCCTGTCGCCTCCCCATAGCAGGTCACCTGACCGCCATAAGGACTTTCGCAAAAAGTTTACGGCTCTTCCTGCTTCGGCTTCTGGTGGTTACAGCGCTCGTGGTTATCACAAAAAACGAGACTTTGTCTCTTGTGACATCGGTGATCGTAACTTAATAGTGTGTGGGACAGAGACCCATCGGCATATCCACCACCACCATCATCATCACCATTCAACTCGTGATTCATCTTCTAAAAAGGTGGAAGTGGAAGGCCAGACATGCAGCATACCATGGAGGACAGACATCGGCCAGAATCCAGCAGCAGATTTCGCAAATCAGGATTACTCTAATAGAGGAAGGACTTGTGCCCGCAAGATTGATAATAGTTTTATTCGGAGAGGTTCAGAGTCCAGTTGTAACATAGACAGTGGAATAAGCATGATGGAATCTGTGAAGATACAGCCAAACTGGCTTAACCCCACCAGTGAAAAGTATGTAGTTTGTACTCATTTTTTTCTCATATTAAGTTTGCTCATTTTCATATGTACACTGATTGGCCTAGAATCTTTTAAACCGGTACAATTTTACCTGTATAAATTTAATTTCTTTCAGAAATGTCAGTTTTGTCAGTACAAGAGTCAGCAATTTATACTTTTTTTTTTTTAAATGAAAAATTAAAAATACTCAGCAGACATGAGAATGTACACATGACATTTTTTTTTCTTTTCTTATTTGTAGTGAGATTTACTCCTTACAAAATGCTTACATGCTGAGCCAAAGTAAAAAACTGGCTGATCCTCCCCTGTCATCAGTCTAATGACCTAGCTATCTTCCAACAGATTTTGCTAGTTGCTCGGTACAAAATTTTTATTAATACAGTAACCGATGATCTCCAAAGTTTTTTTTTTTTTTTTCAATCAATAATTTATCAGTAATTGCTGGTTAATGCGATCACTGTGTGTATATGTGTTATGGGGTACATTCTCCAGTTAGTCTGTTTCTCATTAGGTGCCATCAATTCCGAAAATGTAATCCGGATCCTAAAATAAGGATCGCATGTATGACGGCAAGGCATCAATAAGAGATTTTTGCATTGGTCGAGACCCTGAAAGAAATAACAGGGCTTTTCCAGACAGATTCTGTGTAGGGACTACAGCATTATGTATGATAGGGAAATGAGAAATGTTAAGTTTATGGTTACTGTCATTATTGTTGACAGTCTCAAGTGTTCGTAGAACTGGCTGTAAGAGTAGCTGCTTACCAGGCCCTGTTATCAGGACGTTGACCCACATTCACTGGCATCATGAAAGATGGAAGAGCTGTGTAATCAGCTGAGGAGATTTAAAGCTTTTTGCTTATAGCATAATGCATTATTAATTTTTTTTTTATCATTAAAAGCTCTTTGCTTATAGCATAATCTTTATCATTAGTTTGTCGGTTTATTGCAGTGACCTGTTTTATGGTTGGTGATTTGGATAATTTGCCTATATTAATGTACTTTATGGTGGGGCCATGTTACACCTGTGTCTCTCATTATGTAGATTGTCTTTTATATTATTAAGGACTTGTGACATCCATATTGGATTGTCATCTTTCATGTTAAGAAATTTTGACATCCATAGTGGATTGTCATCTTTCATGTTAAGGACTTGTGACATCCACATTAGATTGTCATCTTTCATGTTAAGGATTTGTGACATCTATATTGGATTGTCATCTTTCATGTTAAGGGCTTGTGACATCCATAGTGGATTATCATCTTTCCTGTTAAGGACTTGTGACATCTATATTGGATTATCATCTTTCATTTAAAAGGACTTTTCAAATTCAGGTCTTCTACATTGCATTGGTATCTTCTATGTAAAGAGGCTGTCATGACAATCTGACTCTAGTGTCTTTGATTCTGTGTGTATGAGTCATGTGATCCGTCAAGTTAATCTAGTAAGCTTTTGTCTAGAGTTTCCATTAGTTTTTTTTTTTTTTAATTCTTCAACTTCACATTCTTTCCTCAGTATCCCATCTCACCCTCTCTTTGTGTGTGTGTGTTCATACTTCTGTTGTCTTCCTGCTTTTGTTTAACAGTTGTAATAAAATGTCTTCCAGAACCATTTTCATTTTAAGCTTTTTCTTTCTTTCTTTTTTTTTTTTCTCTCACTTTTTTTTTTCTTTCTTCATGTCTTTGTATGATCCAGTTCAGAGTTTCATGCCAGTCTTTCCTTTTGGTCCCTAAATCCCAGTGTCTGCTGAACATCCTTCAGTTTGTGTGTCCTCTAAGGGAACATGCAGGCAAGAAATGCCTATAGCTTTATTATATTTATAGAGGGATCAGAAGAGGAAGAGGAGGGTTATTTGCTCTTTTGCCTGTTTTTTTTTCTTTTTTTGTTCATCACAGTTTTACTGTTGTTAAGCTCTTTACAGAAAACTAGCCTAGATGAGAAGGGAGGGAAAGAGAAGGGTCACATTTCTAACTTAGAACTAGATCATTATTGGTATTATATTAGCACCCTCCCTCCCCTCTTTTTTTCCCCTATGTCACCAAAAGTTACGGTGAAGACTTGGTGTTGGGGGGGGGGGGGGGGGGTAGCAGCACAGGCAAAGTGAGAATGTTTGGAGTAGCACAGCCAGAGTGAGAATGTTTGGAGTAGCGCACCCAGAGTGAGAATGTTTGGAGTAGCGCACCCAGAGTGAGAATGTTTGGAGTAGCGCACCCAGAGTGTGAATGTTTGGAGTAGCGCAGCCAGAGTGTGAATGGTGAAGTAGCACAGCCAGAGTGAGAATGTTTAGAGTAGCACAGCCAGAGTGAGAATGTTTAGAGTAGCACAGCCAGAGTGTGAATGGTGAAAGTAGCACAGCCAGAGTGAGAATGTTTAGAGTAGCACAGCCAGAGTGAGAATGTTTAGAGTAGCACAGCCAGAGTGTGAATGATGAAAGTAGCACAGCAAGAGCGAGAATGTTGAAGTAGCAAAGACGGTGTGAGCTAGTGTCAGATGTAAAGGAAATGGATTGTAGACTATCCCCCATCATGTTCCATTCAACCCACCCATTAGAAAAACTAAAAAATAAATCTTGAAATATTTGACCTCAGAAAAATCACCATAGAGTACGTTGCGTTATATGGGTGTCAGTGCATTAATAAAGATATGGGCATTAACTTAAAAAATCAGTCCTAGATATCATGGCTTTGTAAAAACAGTTTACATTGTTTGCTATGAATGAGGGGGGGGGGGGAAAAAGAGTGTTTAATATTGGTTATAAATGAAGGAAAACACACAGACCATGTAGTTTCAAAGCTTGTGTGAAGTATAGCAAGATGATTGTTGTATTTTGATTGTTTTGTCTGGGATCTGGATGATCACAACATGGCCTATACATCCTGTTTATATTAAAACAGCAGTGATAGAATTGTCATTGTGTGAAATCAGGATACAGTTGGTTTTAGAGAAGTTTATAACTGAAGCATTTGATAGCATGCACAGATATTCATTGCTGAGAATTTTAAGACTATATGGAATACCATCTGAGATTGTCAATATTTGTGCGGTCAACGCGGAAGGAATGTGCGAATGGTTCCAGGCATGAAACAAGGATGTTTATTATCTCCCTTGCTTTTTTGGAATTGCTGTAGATTTCATAATGGAAAAAATGCTGCACAGGTAAAACAGGAAATTGATTGGGTACATGAGACCCAATTGGAAGATCTTGATTTTGCAGATGACATAACTTTTATCAGTGACAATTGAAATCAATGAAAGAAAAAACAGATAACCTTTCTTCAATGGCTAGTAAAATATGACTTGAAATTAACAAGGAAAAAACAGAAATAATGGAACTTCTCATTAACCATGAAGGAAAAATATACATAGAAGGATGAATGGCTGTTGAAAAAGTAAACCAATTTACATATCTCATCAGCTACATAGACCAGGATGGTAACACAAGAAAGGAAGTTAGAATTTGAATTACAAAAGCAGCATTGACCTTTTAGAATTTTGAGAACATATGGCATTCAAAGTTACAAGCACAAAAACAAAGTTAAAATTATTCAATCCACCCTCATTTATGCATGCAAAAGTTGAAAAACAACTAAAGAAATAGACAAGAAATTAGACTATTTTGAAAACAAATGCCTCTGGAAAATACTCTGTACAAAGTGGAACAAATTCAAGAACAATGCAGAGATAAGACAGATGAGCAAACAACAACCTTTCTCATGGGTGATCAGAAACATATGTCGGTCATGTGATGAGAAGAAACAATCAATCCCGAAACAAGCTATCAAGTAGAACACAACAGGCCAAAGAAAAAGAGGTCGACCACGTGAAACTTTGAAGAGGACATTGTTAAGAGAGGCCTGTTTAGTGAGTATAACATCCCTTGATCAGATTGAAAAGCCTGCCGAAAACGGGAAATTTTGGCAAACTACCATGTGAGCTTTATGTGACGTTTAACAGCACAGGAAGGGTGTAAGATAAATGAAGCAACCTGAATGTAGTAACTTGCTAAGTGACAGAGTTGGCGATAATGATTTCAGCAATCCGGAGACATGGGATAAGCCATTGAGGGGTGTGTCATCTTGAGAAGGTTAAGAATCCCTGCTGCAGTGTAATAATGTAGCATAGAATGGCGCTGATTAAAGCAAACTGTGATACAGTAATATAGGTTCTGATAACACTACAAATGTTTACTAGCAACAAACCTGTAGATCACAGAAAACAAAAGAAAGCAGGTCTCCCAATTTCATGAGAGAACAATAGGAAAATGATGATATACAAGAAATGGAAAGAACTGAGATATAGATGCACAGTGTAGCAAGGGAAAGCTATTCTCTTCCTTCTCAAGCTGAAATTTCAAATAACACATGGGAAAAAAAACACACACGGAAATAAAGAACAATTCCAGCGGCCAAACAGTCAGTAAAATCCCATTGCCTGGCTGTCATTATGTTAAGTATTGCCAAGCTACTGACATCTTTTTGAAGGCACACTAGCACTTTGTAACATTTTGTTTATATCAAGTACCATTCTGTGGTATAGTCATTCACTATAAAGACATTGCAAATTTCCAGTGGATTGTCCAGTATGTTCCCAGACTCCTATTTCCCAGATTATGGAAATCATTATCACCAGCCCTGTTAGTTACCACAGTGAGACATTCAAATATGTTAACATGTTACACCAAAACTATAAAAAAAATTCATGTATTTTATCTTTTTCTGAACAAAATGCTGGCAGTGACTGTTGAAGTGAAGATATTGGACACATTATATTTTTGTATTTAAACACTAACTCTGATCCTAGTACACAGTAGTAGGTGCCTACAGTTCCCACATCTGATACACACTTTAGCTTCTTGATTTATGGACAGACCTTTCTTCTTGGATAATTCTCAAATGTTGGCATATATTTTTGAAGTAGTCAGTGATCAACTGGAGTTGGTGTACTTCCCCATACAGCTTCTTTTGAACTGATACAGGCTTTTGCCACATCTGCTTTCCTGGATATATAGTGTTTTTGTTTTGCCTCCTTCCTTGTACACTTTTCAGTACTGAGGACATTTTGCTTCATATAAAGGGAGGTTCATATATAGAGAGGTTTCATTTTTTGTTGTTGTCAGTTTTGAAATGAAGAAAGTGTGTTGGAATTTACTAGTTATGAACAGCAAGAGTTCACTTGACACTTTAAAATAATTTTGTCATCATTGTTGACCATGCTGGTGCTGGTGCACTCCACAGGGTCATGAAGTGGATGATGGATAGCGAAACAGTGCATGAAGTGACGGCATCAGTGCAGGAGACAGACAAGAGTTCCTCATCTCACAAGCGTTCTCACAGGCTCAATCAGTTGACAAGTTCAGCTCAGCAGTCTAGACCAAGGTCTCGCATTGTTTGGTTTTTTTTTTCCCCCTTAACTCTTTCCGTGCGTATGGTCGAATTTTCGACACTTCCGGTGGTCCCAAGCGTGCGTATGGTCGAAAATTCGACATTGTTTGTTCCATTAAAATGTTTGTTCCATTAAAACAAGCGGTGTAACATTTACATTGTACATATTCCGGTGACACTTTCAAAATGGAGAAAGCATGCCTAGTTACGAGCGATGCCGAGCGAGAACAAGGACGTGAAGCATGGAAATTTTTCAGTTTTTGACGATGTAGATAGGGGTATGGACATAGCCTATGGCCACGCCGCTGCTCTTGAATGTTTTCTGAGTAGATTTAGACATATTTAGACGACTGGAGAAGTAGTTAGGAGGTTAGTTCAGACATTCGTTGAGCGAAAATGCAATACGGAGTCGCAATACGAGATCGACAAGTAGATCTACACATCTTAGATGGTAAGTAGGGGTAAGTAGCGCGAATCTCGACCTAGCCGATGGTGAGCTGGCCACAATCAGTGTCTAAAAACATCACATTACTTCTTTTTTCCTAAAAAACTCTGCATTTATGAAATTTTCATTCATTTAGCTACACTTTGACACATATTACATATACGGAAGTACATGGAAATGCTGTTTTCCATTCCATTTTACAGCTATACCCCCTTACAGTCAAGACCCGCGTTTTTACTCCTGCACACACTGACACGTCCGTGTTTTTCCTCCCGCACGGGAAGAGTTAATCCTTTTATAATTACAAATCTTTTGTGGCAGTTGTGAATCATGCTAAATGTCAAAAATGCACTAAATATGACTGAGATGTTTTTACATGAAGGATGAAATTTGTGAAACAAATATCAGCTTGTGTTGTAAAGAAGATAAAAACTTTGGAATACTTAAGAAAGAAATAAAAACCCGAGGACACTGATTGGAAAAAAAAAAAAAAAAGAGAGAGAGAGAGAGAGAGAGAGAGGCCTATATCCTGAGGAAAAAAACCAAAAAGCTCCAAATATTGAAGAAAAGGAACCATGTACTAAAGTTTCTCGGCATGGTTAATACATAAAATATCAGATGTAGTAGGGATGGTGTTGTATTAGATCATTTAATGAGCCAGCATGGAACAGCTGGGAGTAAAAACTAAGCTGGTTTAAAGTGCAAACACAGGAAAAGCTGTACATCAGCCTGTGTCGTTGCTTGTTATAACACCATTCAGAAGATGGAAGTAGAGTACAAGGATGATGATCATTAAAGTGATGTAATGATGTGAAAGCTTAGTGCAGCAGTGAGTTCAGATACTTGTATGTGACAAACCTACTGCAGTTTATAGTATGCTGTCACTGGATTGAGCATCTGGATGTTCCACAGGTGTAGCCTTTGTCTGAAGCAACGACTTGTTTAAAACAAAAATAGTTTTGCCAATAAGTTTTTGGTAATTTGAGTAGTACGTTGTGTGTTTCTAAAACCCACATCATAATTAAGCTCTCTGAAGAACCAACTCAGTGATATTTGTTTTAAACCATGCTATTTCTTATGCAGCTCAAGGTCCAAGACTTGTGCCCGGTCCACATCCACTGAGAGAGGCGGTGGAATGCAGTCCACGTGGAGTGGAGCAGCAACAGCCATGCCAGGACAGCCATTTGCACAAGATCCCTGCATGCCCCTTCCCACTCCACCTAACCCAACCACTCAACTGGAAGAGGCCAAACGGCGTCTTTTGAATCAGTCTAGGACGGCTGGAGACTCTGCCACACCTGTCAAGCCCAGGTTAGAGGGTTGTTGTTATCTTACTTTAGTGTTCTGCTGTGAGGGTGAAGATGCTGCTCGCTTTTGGGGAGCAATAACCCACAGCTAACATAACTAGTGTCAGGGTTGGCAAACCATAGCTGACGTAACTAGTGTCAGGGTTGGCAAACCATAGCTGATGTAACTAATGTCAGGGTTGGCAAACCATAGCTGTTGGTGCCCCCAGTAACAGCCTCCCTGACCAAAAGGGCAGGGGTCACCATAGTGGTGGAGTCTGCAAAAGAAGTACTGCACACCCCCCGTGCTTTTTAGCCTGCCCTCTGGGACTGAGAAAATAGATATCATGACATGCTCCTGAGCTGATGCAGTTCTGTGCCTTCATTGCATCAGCTGTACAGAGCACCAGCTCACAGTTCCAGGGAGATTGAAGAAATGTGTTGCTGTATTTTTTTCAGCATCAGTCAGAACTTCTATAGTTCTTCACTGCTTTCTTGTTATCATTGTATTTTGCTGTAACAGCACATTAACTAAACAACGAAAAAAATCGCAGTGATCCTCAAGTTTGGGCATTTGAATAGATGGGAAATGGGCTCGGTCAGTCAGTCATTTGCATGTTCTTTGCAAAACTTTGCCTCCCTAACAGCTCCTGTAGGCATCTCGGCTGTAAGTAAGATGCCCTGCTGCTCACGCTTCCATTTGCAGATTATCAACACCTCGGTCTTCCTCTTTATTTTTCCCATTACGTACCCATTCAGGACGGCCTTCGCTAAATTATCGTGATGTTTAATGTGTCCACAATATTTAAGTTTTCTCTCTTTAATCTTCTTTACTAGCCATCCTTCTTCAATATTAAGTTCTTGTAGTATGGATATATTTGTTCTTTTTTTGTGTCTGTAATATTTGAAGAACTTTTCTGTAGCATTTACATTCAAAGGCATTTATGCGTTTCTTAGCTGTTTTGTTAAGGGAAATGGGCTATGATGACGGTATTTAATTTCCTAAATGGACCTAAGAAGCATTATGCTTCCCCATTATGGGGAGCTTATTGATAATGCCTCATTTTGCCAGGATGCATGCTTAAGCGAGGGTGGTGTTTAGAATGTCGTTAATGTGCTGGTATATCATCTCCTCATCCACCTCTTACAGCTTCCTAGAAACCTTGTGGAAATACAAGAACCTGTTTACAGGAACATTGCAAGGAGAAGTGTTGGGTCTGGGGGAGCAGACAGTTTCTTTCTGTAACATTGTTTCCTGAAGACATGTAGCCAGTGTAATTGTTTATGAGGACGGGGCCCTTAGAAGATTTCATTTGTTGAAGCCCTTGCAAGTTCTTGCATGATAACCATGTAATGAAAACCATACTTGGACACAGGGTTCAGCATGGCTGGAGGCACTCAAAGACAAGGAACAGTGGGACATGGAGATCCATTGCAGCAAGAGGTGGCATAAGATTATGAAGCTTCTGTTTATATTATCCCATGTGGAGTCAGGGTACTGAGCTCCAGATACTGATGAATCCTGTAAGCATTTATTGGAGCAGAGATGCTGTCACTTTTGACGATAAATGAGCTATAGCTGACATGATAGTGTCAGGGTTGGCAAACAATAGCTGATCAAGAACCCTGTCTCACTTCACCATTGGTACCTCCCTGTAATAGGTCTAGCCTGGCTAACAGGGCAGGGTGGCCATGGTCCCCATGGTGGTGGAGTTTGTTAAAGAAGTATTGCAGACCCCCCTCCGCTTTTAAAGTTTCATTCAGTGACTGAAAAAAAACATCCACTATAACTTGCTCACAAGTCGACATACTCAACAGCCAACATACTCCTCAACTCAGCAGCCAACATACTCAACTCCACATCAGTTGCAAAGAAAACTAGCTCACTGTTCCAGGGAGGTGGAAGAAGAAGATAAATGTTCATCTGGCACTGAGTATTCCACTTTCTGTCTGTAGACATGTACATATGAAGAGAAAACTACAGATGGAAGTGTGAATAGTTCATCATATGAAACAGCCAGAAGTAATAGACTTGTATGTTTCTCTTATTTTTCAGAAATGCATCCAATGTATTCCCAAAGGATAAAACACGGTCTACACCAGGCGGCAGTAACCATTTGCCAGCCACCCCACACATTCGCACG
Source organism: Achatina immaculata (assembly GCA_009760885.1). NCBI lineage: Eukaryota > Metazoa > Mollusca > Gastropoda > Stylommatophora > Achatinidae > Lissachatina > Lissachatina immaculata. Next base: position 45,572,196 of record CM019697.1, read on the forward strand.
TTTCCTTCATCTAACTTTGTGCCAGGACATCTTGATGCTACCAGCATTGGCCAGATAGTAGAGTATGTTGTGTCCGTATTTATTATTGTGCTTTATTTTCTTGATGGGATTGTAATATGTTTGCTTTTCATGCCACATCCTCACACCCTGATCAGTGCAGAGTAGCCTGAAACGAGGCAGAATCCGTTCAAGTCATGGAAACACTTATTTCATATGGTGTTGCTTTGCACAAAAATTGTCAGAATAGTCTGAACTTTTAAAAATATTCTATAAATAACTTGATTTGTTATTTGTTGTAGAAGTGCTGATTTGTATTTTATTATTTTTTTTTAATTAAAAAAAAGGTAAAGATAAGCCCCATAGCAAATGCCGTAGGGGATGAAGCACTAGAGACCTCATTATGCTGGGCCATCAGCATATGAGGTAGGGTGGCCAGTTCCTTTCCTTGCTGCTTTTTCCTTCCCAGATTTTCTCTGGTACCCATATTACGAGGCTGGGTTGACCTCAGGGCTGTATTGAGGGCCCCGCCGCTCCACTGGGGATTTGAACCCTCAACCATTCGGTTGCTAAACGAGTGTTTTAACCACTACACTAGCCGGTACCTCAGATATTTTTTTAAAAAAATAAAAGTTTGTAATATATTTCATTTGTGGTGTCTGTGGTACCAGGTTATTTGGATGTCTTTTCTTTAAAACAGTTCTGTTTTGTAGCACATTAAACATAGTGCAGCTCATTTGGGGATTTTAATACACAGCTGAGACATATTGAGAGGACTGATCTATATAAGGACCATTCTCTTATATGTTGGTACTGCTTGAAAGTTTTTGCATGTGTTTGTTAGTATAGCACAGGCAGTGGAAGTTGCCCTTTTGCTCAGAGGCATTTCTTACTGAGGTATCTTGCAGAAAAATTAGGATTGTGTGTGACTGTGGGCAGGTTGTGGAATGAGTATGCCAGATCTCCTACTTTTCTGCTGTCTGACTCCTCTGTAAATGATACAGTTTTGCCGACTATGACTGCCCAAATTTGCTTCTAAACTCCTCGTTCATGATTGTGGGCGGATTTGTTATATGTAAATAATTTTAGTGATGTACGTGTAGTCCTCTCTCTCACTTTATTACATGCACAGCACATGAATACACAGAAAAAGAGAATTTGACTTTTGACCTTCTGTATGCAGTTCTCGTCTAGGCCAGCGTTCAGCTGCCTGCCCATCTACATCACTTCAGCATTGCCCCACTGACACAGTCATTGGAATCTACATGGGCCAGGAGCCAATCCCATACAGACACCAGTTACCAGGGCGAGCCATCACCTTGGCACAGATAAAACCTTTGGTCACCAAACGAGGACCTTTCAAGTAAGTTCATTTAGAAGGAACATATAGTATTGCAGAAAGTTTCTTTATAGATGTTGTTCAGCTGCATATCTTGCTGCTCTTATACAGCCAATGCCAAATTGTTGTTTAGTTGCAGAGATTACAGCTCTTCTGCAGCCATTGCCCAAACCTAAGAAGCTGTAAATGATCAGCAGAAAAATATAGAGCCATGCAAAATATTTTTGTTTGTTTGGCTTGTATAACCATCTGTCATTCTCATGATGAATGCAGCTGCCGGAATCTTCTCCAATGGTGGAGCTTGACCTGTTCTTCTTTTGATCCTTCCACAGTTCCTTTTTGTTTTCAGTGAAATAAATATATGTTAAAACTTGAAAATTTGACTCGTTACATAATTAGCACATCTCCCTGCAATTTCAAATCCTTCTTTTGATATGAAATTCCGTAGAATGTCACATAGTTGTAATTGCATTCTAAATATGACTGGCATCAGTGACCATTTGCTACAAATGAACAGTCATCTTTCATAAACTGGTCAAGGATCATAGTCATGGCTTCTGAGGCATGATGTTTGTTAACAAGAATTCCTTTAAGTGAAAGATGTAGATCAAGATCTTAATGAGTTTCAGCGTCTGATTTTAAATACTTGTAATGCTCAAGTACATGCCAAGTTCCTGAAAGCAGTTAAATACATTTTTCCTCCCCACAGATATTACTTCAAGCGTCACAGCGATGAGTTTGGAGATAGTGCCGGTGCTGTGTTTGAGGAGATTTCTGATGATGATGTCATCGTGCCAATGTGGCAAGGGAAGATAGTTGTCAAGGTGGAGAAGCTGGATGTGTGACCAGTGCAGCCACAGAGATGTTGGATGTTTTATAGACATTTTCTATAAGTGATGTGTGACCAGTGCAGCCACAGAGATGTTGGATGTTTCAGAGACATTTTCTATAAGTGATGTGTGACCAGTGCAGCCACAGAGATGTTGGATGTTTCAGAGACATTATGTGTGTGTGTGAGATGAGGTTTATAGAGGAAATCTGATGAAGTACACAAGCATGGCAAGAAATAATTAAGTATTGCTATAGATTTTTCAGGGCATCATGCATAGTGGTGACCAACAGCACTGTATGAAGCTGGATTAGTTCTTTTCATATCTGAAGTGGGAGTAGTTATGTGCTTCTATTGACAATTTAGTTTTTGTTATTATGCCAGTAAAAGAAGTTAGAATTGTCAGAATCTGTCCAGTTTGGGATCCGTGCTTTGTGGAGATTTTATTAACTTTTTAAAAGTTTTAACTCTTACCTGAATGCCATTTTTGTACAGTAGATTTCTTTAGGTTGGATGTGACCTGAAATTAACACTCAAGAGGTGTGGTAATTTGTTGATCACTTTAGACATAGTAGGGCAGAACATGAGCCTGCTGTACATCTAGTAGAGCTAATATACACTGAAGTGGGATTATGGAAAAAAAAATTCTCTTCCCCCTCCCCCCATATTTGAGTTCACAGAAGAGATGGAAGATAGAAGCAGGCAGTGCTGGAATGTGAAAGTGATGGTGACTTTTATCTTCCAATGAGCACAGGCAGTCCATGGTGTCTTGGTCTAACTGCCACACCCAAAAAATTCCACGCTGACAATAAACACATTTTCTATGATTTCCCCAGAAAATGATATTATACATGTTTTTATCTCTTCCAGTTGTTTCAGATTATAGATTCTTGTATTTTTTTGTTATAAACTCACACTAATAGCCAGTGCTAGGATAAGGGTTCATTATGTAGATTATATGAGCTGAGACTCATCATGCAAATAGTTGCAGGTAAGGTGCACAAAGAGTGATAACATGACACACAAGCACTGACTACATCCAGTGGTGAGTTTCCTGGATGACTGGGATAGAAAGCTGATAGAATTTTTTTTTTAAAAAAGGATTTTTCTTTTTTGCAGTAAGCAAGACTTTAGGGCAGTAAATACCAAAGAGGTATGCAAGAATATGCTGTCTGCAGTGTGTGACTGTTGGAAGGCTGGCTTTATGTTAGTTATGGCAGAGGTCACATGGAAAATAATGAAAAGTCTCACAACTTTTGATTGTCCTGTCTTGAACGAATACACTAATATTTTAAGAGAAGACATTGTACACATGTTCTTGTACACATGTTTAGATGTATATCGGCTTACAGATAAGAAACTGTACATATGATGTTCACGCTTTTATTACCTTGAAGCCAGACTCAGGGGAAGTTCATTGCATACTCATTAACTGCAGTGACAGTGCTTCTTTATATACTACCACAGGCAGTGGTCAGTTCATGTCTTCATGTAAGTCTATGTCTACATTGTTAGCAATATACAAATCAGTTCCTTTCTAGATTAATATTTTTTAAAAAAACCACCACAAAAAAAAAAAAAAACTGTCTTTGCCTTGTGTATCTGCCCTTTGAGATAACATGCTGAGCCATGTCAACTTCTGCAAATGGCCCAACACAGACATACTCCAGCTGCATTGTTGAGATCTGGTTTTTATGGTTTTTGGCTTTTTTTTTTTCCATCCATATGCTCACAGTAGAAATTTCTGTGGTCCTCTTCGACTCCATGACGGGGAGGGGGGGGGGATGTGTGTGTGGATTTGAAGAAAACAATTTGCATTCAAGAGATAAGAATCCTGTAGAGATATACCACAAGAGATGAGAATCCTGTAGAGATATACCACAAGAGATGAGAATCCTGTAGAGATATACCACAAGAGATGAGAATCCTGTAGAGATATACCACAAGAGATAAGAATCCTGTAGAGATATACCACAAGAGATGAGAATCCTGTAGAGATAAGAATCCTGTAGAGATACACCACAAGCAGCTTTCTCTCCTGGGACATGGCACATCATTAACAAACACTTTTATAACTTGACTGTCAAGTTCTGTCACATGATGTTAAAAAACAAGTCTGTGATCTCTGTCTCTCAGGTTTAGCTATGGCAGAATCATTGCAAGAAAATACAGGAGATTAATTGTGCTCTGTCCACTTGAAACTTGACAGTGGAAACTAAGTGAAAGTGGTGTAGCAGCTGGGCTAGTGTGGTTCAAGACCAAGGAAGCCTCATTCAGGATGAAAAGTAAAGGAGGTCTTGATTGGGGGGAAAAAAATATTCAGGCAAAGTTTCTGGATAGCAGTTTAAAAGAAAAAAGTTGCAAGAGGGTGACTGAGAGTTTGCTTAGTTCAGAGTTTGATTCTCAGTTATTCCTTTGTGAACTGTCTCATTTGTACACATGAAGTGGTACACAATTCTTGTAGGAGTTTAAAGTGGCTGAACAGTCTTATTAAAGATCAAGATTGAGAATATAAGAAGATGCCAAGAGAGTTCACACCCCCCCCCCCCAAAAAAAAAAAAAAGATGATGAATTTATGATTAAATGAATTGGTGAATATCATCTGGATAGAACAGGTAAAGTAACCATGGTTAGGGTGGTGGTGGTGTGTCTCTCTGTGGCTCCATGCTCTTGTCAGCTGTTGCTGTGGTGGAGAACTTGGGCCATCCTTTGTAGTTGTTCACCATTGGAATATAGGAAATTATGAATTGTAAACATGATAATGTGAGAGTGGGTGCTATCTATAAATGGACGAGGTTGTAGGTAGCAGAGAAACACTTATTCGTGATGTGTCTGAGAACACAGCTAAGAACCATTCATCTTGAAAACAAAAGTCCCAGCTAACACAGAATCCATATTGGAACACATGGGATGATTATGGTTTTGATGTATTTGTTGTGATACTTCTGGTTAAGTAGGTTACGAAAGCCAACATTTAAATAAATGTGTTTTTTTTTTAGGGGAGTGTTTTTTTGTGTCATTTCATGAAATAGCCTGCAGCAGAGCCTACCTCGTATATAGTTATATAGCAGTTGGAAGATCACACCATAAGTCTAAACACTTCCCACAATTCTGATAAGGGTTTATTTGTCAGAGCTGTTATTTTTGGAGCATCCTATATACTTTTAAGCCACTTACGCTAGAGCAGAGAATCTTACTCTGGGCTCCCAGGACACACAAAATACACACCATGCACCAGAGGATGGTTTGACTTCATTGGTTCTGTTCTGTTCTGTTCTGTTCTGTTCTGTTCACTGGTTTGGGTTAAGTGTGTTCTCATCCCACAGCTTTTCTCAGGCCAGAAAGTGGGACCATGGCCTAAAAAAAAAAAGGAGGTTAAGAACCACAATACCGGAGCTTCATTGCACATACAGCTGATGGCACTGGCATTTTATACTTTATTCTTACAAGTAAATTTGGTGCGAAATATGAGGCATCTCAAAGACAGCTTGTAACAAGTGATTGTTCACATTGTTTTTCTACATTAGGTTCACTTCAGGTGTTGTATTTGTAATGCGGTTTAATGTTCACATGAAGGTTGTGTGCAAGTTCCTGCGATACAGAAGTTGTGTTACCACAGTCATCAATAAAAGATGGTTGTATATGCTGTTTCTTTTCACCTGGTGGTACAGTTTAAAATACTTTTGCATGGGAAATTTGTTTGTTTTTTTTTTAAAGTGTTTTCATATGAAGATTTTATACACAGTGAAATCAGATAATATGTGGTTTTCATGTGAAAGTACATTTTCAGTGTTTTCACATAAAAGAGTGTATTTCATTGTTATTTTTTGTTCTCTTTTTTTAAACATAAGAGGTTGTACTCAAAGACTATGATACTGATCATAGAGTGTACAGTCTTGCCACAACATCATCCACGTTGTTGTTTATCACATGCTGGCTTTCTCATACCCTGCTCTCAGACAATCAGGCCCTCGGCGGATGGCCAGGAAAGTGATGTTTTGTCTCCATTTTTGTGGACCGTCTCACCCGAGGGTTTATACGTAACTTCCATATGATGATCATTGTGCAATGACCTGGCCAAAATGCAGTCAGTGTGACACGGGGTGTGTGATATGTTTGTTTGTGTCGCTGATAGCTTGAGCATAAATGTTTGGTTTTTTTTTTTTTTAAAGCTAGTGCAAGCTGTTTCCGGCTTTAAAGTATTGTATGAGACACCTAGCATAGTTTGGACCGATACAGGCATATGAGGGGAAATTAAATATTCTTTTGATCTGTAATTTAATTTTTTTTACCAGCCTTCATAGGATTACATTTTATTGTAGGCATTAGGGCTTCAGATCTCCAGGTCCTGAAACATGATTTGGGCCAGGCTGCCCTGCCCCCCCACCCCAAGTTCTATTCAGGGAAAAAATGCTGTTACAAAAAGCTGCTTTAAAACATGCTAAGGAATGACTGGTACTGTGTTGTTATTGATAGTTTCCAAGGTAACTTTGTCTTTTTTTTAAAAAATAGACTGGTCCCTGTTAACAGCTGTAAGGACAGATGAATGATGCCCAGCAGGACTCTGACAAGTGTGAGCACATAGAACTGTTATAGCTCACATCCTGTAATTATTCTGTGTCAAAAATTTCTTGGACAAACCAGGCTTGGCTTTTTTTTTTTCCTCCAGTAGTTTTCTTATGTAGACAGCTCAGTAAAAAAAAACCAACTGTATTCATTTGTATTTTTTTTAGGTAATCCTGTCATGCTAAGAGGCATAGGGATATGGTGTTAGTGGCCATATTTTCCTTGACCTGTCAGTACGCTAGAGGGTGATATGGTCAGTATCACGCCTGCCCGCCTTTCATTTGTATGTTAAACAAAAAAAAAAATAAAAATAATTCATTCTGGTTTAAATTCTGCAGAAAGTTCACATTAATTGGAAGGAGGGTAACAGAAATAAGAAGGCAGGTTTAACTGTAGAAAACTTAAATCTTTACAGCCCATCTTCACTTGAAGAGATTTGGGCCTTGAGGATTTGTCCTCCTCGTCGTCGGACTTTGAGCTGGACTTGGTTGGAAGAGCTGTGTTGATATCATTTGTTTTTCATTATGTATAGAGGAATGATTTACTGTGTGGCAAGGGAAATAACCTGAGGAGCGGAAGGATTTAATTTAAAGACTTTAGTATATGTTTTGGCTGAGCTCTGTGTGTGTGCGTGTGTGTGGTCAGTTATGTTAATATTAATAAAATTGTTATGTCACAGTTGTGTGATATCTGTTTACATTCTTAACGCGGCATGTGTGAACCGTCACGTTGTACTGTTGCAGATATGTAGTACGTTAAACATTCTTCCACTTTTTTGCCTTTCTACTTTTGTTGCAGATTGTGCGAAACGGTTCATCCGTTCCGTGTTTAAAAAAAGAAAAGAAATGGGGGAGGGTCAGTGAACCATTACTCTAAATATAGACTGGTGATGAAATAGTGGTCAGATGTGACTGATGTTTTGTGTCATAAAATCATACCATGTGTATCAGGTCCGGACAAGACCTCCATCCCACCATTCTTTCTCTTCTCTGTCCTCAAGATCCGGACAACACCTCTATCCTACCATTCTTCTTTTCACACCCCCTCCCCCCTCCAGGTCCGGATAAGAGCTCCATCTCACCATTCCTTTTGTCCCCCCACCCCACATGATTTTTTTTTTCATCAGAGTTTGTTTTCGTTGTAGAATTCACACCCCGCACAAGTTCATGTCTTGTTGATGGTTGTTCTAGCAATGGACATTTTTCAGAAAATGTTCGTCTCATCTACTAAAATGTGCTGCTCCTCCAATTATGGAGGAAATAAATAAATGTACAACTTTCAGAAAAATATTATAAACCTGCATTTTTGGAGAAAATATAATAAACCTTCAACTTCACAGGGTGTGACAAAGGCAAACACATTTTGAGAATGAAGTTACAACTTTGGGAAAATTATAATAAACCTGCAACTTTGAAGAAAATAAACATAACGTTTAGGAAAAATTTACTTCACAGTAGATGTTATAGGCAAGCATCAGACGGCAAATTTACTTTGCTGAGTATTGTGGTCATGATAGAGGCACCTTATACTTGAGTCTTAAACACGTGGCCCAGCTAAAAACAAGTGGCCCAGCTGAAACAAGTGGCCCAGCTGAAACAAGTGGTCCAGCTAAAACAAGTGGCCCAGCTAAAAACAAGTGGTCCAGCTGAAACAAGTGGTCCAGCTAAAAACAAGTGGTCCAGCTGAAACAAATGGTCCAGCTAAAAACAAGTGGTCCAGCTGAAACAAGTGGTCCAGCTGAAACAAGTGGTCCAGCTGAAACAAGTGGCCCAGCTAAAACAAGTGGCCCAGCTAAAAACAAGTGGCCCGGCTGAAACAAGTGGTCCAGCTAAAAACAAGTGGTCCAGCTAAAAACAAGTGGTCCAGCTAAAAACAAGTGGTCCAGCTGAAACAAGTGGCCCAGCTGAAACAAGTGGTCCAGCTAAAAACAAGTGGTCCAGCTGAAACAAGTGGTCCAGCTGAAACAAGTGGCCCAGCTAAAAAGTGGTCCAGCTAAAAACAAGTGGCCCGTCTATGTTGAGTTTCTCATGTTGCCGGGTGTCTTTACGTCAGAGACAGTACAGCGTCTCCACCAGCGCCGCCTGGGGCAACGTGGGCGGTCCCAGCAGGTATATAAAGGGCGTGTTGGTCTCGCTAACGTAAGGGTTAAACTTGGAGCTCCATCTATGTATGTCGGGTATCCAGGTGGGGCAGCTCTCGAAGGTCATGTGCTCTGAGGGCGGCCAGTGACAGGGAAGTTCCGGTAGCTCGGGGAGGCTGCAGAGACATGCCAGGAGGTGAGTGATTTGATGTACAAGGTCCAACGATTAAGTAATGAAACTACATAAAAAAAAAATAAACAATAGTTAAAGATATAACCTGTATTTTATTCAAAGTAACAAGTTTTTTTATAAATAGGAAACTACGAGGTTTTGGTACGGTAAAGTAAGAGAACAAATATTGTAGGATTAAACCTCGAGGTTTAATCCTACAATATTTGTTCTCTTACTTTATTCAAAGTAATCCTCTTAGGAAATGGAAAGGATGAAGATCAACATATTAGGAATGAGTGAAGTTAGATGGACAGGTGCGGAGAAGATAAACTCAGATAAATATACAATAATATATTCAGGAAATGAGAAACATGAACGAGAAGTAGGAATAATATTTGACGAACAAACACCAAGGACAATTGTTGGATATTTGAACATCTCGGATCGAGTCCTGCTAGCCCAACTGAAAGGACAACCAATAAACATAAATATTATACAAGTGTACGCTCCAACATCTGAAAGCTCTGAAGAAGATGTACAGCTATTTTATAATGACATAGAGACAGCACTAAAACACACAGTCACATGAAGTTACCATAGTCATGGGAGATTTTAATGCCAAAGTTGGTAAAGGAAGAACTTCAGACATCGTTGGTGACTATGGACTGGGGGAGAGGAATGACAGAGGTTATAAATTAATTGAATGGGCAAGAATACACAGCATGGTTGTAGGAAACACCTGGTTTAAACAACATCCTCGAGACTGGCAACGTGGTGCAGCCCAGACAAAAAGACTTTTAACCAGATAGACTACATATTAATCAACAAACGATTCTGCAATGCATTACCGACAACAAAAACCATGCCAGGAGCTGACTGCAATAGTGACCATGATCCACTCTGTGGAAAAGTTAGAATAAAACTAAAGAAAGCAGGCAGAAAAGTGTGAAACATCAAACTGAATACAGAACTTCTTAAAAATGACCAAGAACTGCGGGAACAATACAAAGTTATTATAACAAATAGATACAATGCAATAGCAAAGATAAATAGTATAGATGAACAATGGGAAATGTTAAGAGATTCTATCCACCAAACGGTTAAGGAGATAGTACCACCAAAAAAAAAAAGAAGCCCCTAAAAATAAATGGATGACAGACGACATCTTAGGACTGATGGACAAGAGGAGGAGGAGTAAAAATAACGAGGAAAAATATAACAAAGAAATAAGACGCAAATGCAGAGAAGCAAAAGAAGTGTGGTTAAATGAGCAGTGCAGACAGATAGAGGACTCTCATAATAAAGACGGCAAAAACATGCACAAACGAATTAATGAACTCACAGGCAGGAAAACAAAATATACCACAGGATGCCTGAAATCGAAAGAAGGTAAAATGTTAATGGGAAAAGAAGACATTGTGGACAGGTGGACAGAGTATATCGGTGAGCTATATGGAGGAGAAAGACCAGAATTAACACCAGATACTGAAAACTGTGAGGGACCACCAATACTTGAAGATGAAATCATAGATGCCATCAAACACATGACGAAAGGAAAAGCGACTGGGCCTGATAATATAACAATAGAAGAAATAGAGGCACTAGAGGAGACAGGAATAAAAATAATAACCAAGTTACTGAATTACATTTACAACAGTGGTTATATTCTTAGTGACCTGATTAAATCCACGTCTATAGCACTACCAAAGAAACCAGGTGCAAAGGAATGTGACGACCACCGGACTATCAGCCTCTCATGTCACATAACGAAGCTACTTCTGAGAATAATTATGAGAACAGGAAAAAGATAAAAATAGAAATAGCAGATGAACAGGCTGGATGTGTTGAAGGAAAGGGAACACACAATGCCATTTATGCTTTACGAACACTAACAGAAAGAGCTTTAGAAGTACAGAAAGATCTCTATTTATGCTTCATTGATTACACCAAGGCATTTGACGAGGTGAAATATAATGAAATTATTAAAATGCTTGAAGACATCAATATAGACTGCAAAGACCTGAGGATTGTAAAACATCTATACTGGCAACAAGAAGCAGCAGTTCGAGTTGAAAATAGAACTTGAAAATATCAACCGATAAAACAAGGGGTGCGATAAGGATGTGTACTATCTCCAGACCTTTTTTCTCTGTATAGCGAGAATATTCTAAGAACAATCATCACAGAACCAGGCATAAAAATTGGAGGATACAATATTAACAACCTTCAGTATGCTGACGACACAGTACTGATAGCTGAGAACCAACAAGACCTGCAAAATCTCTTGGATAAAGTCGCCAAAGAAGGTGAACAGAAAGGCCTTACTTTGAACATCAAAAAGACAGAGACTATGGTTATATCTAAGAAACAGAATCCACCAGCATGCAGTATTAAATTAAACGGAACTATTCTAAAGCAGGTGCAGAAATTCAAATACCTTGGAGCAGTAGTAACTTCAGATGGGAAATGCAGAACAGAAATTAGGAACAGAATAGGCCAAGCAAAGACTGCATTTCAGAGAATGAGAAACATATTAGCTAACACATCTTTATCAGTCTGACGGGATGGTGTGAGAGGAGATCAGCAACTGAACTGATGGCCTGCATGAAGGATCGGGTACTCTGGAGAAGCATAATAGCCAACGCCAGTCGGCACGGCACATGATGATGATGAATCCCCTTGTACATTGTTACAGCGAGTGACAGGATCTAACAATGGAACGACCTCTGCAGTTCTTCTGTTGGCATGGCCCTTAAACTCGATGTTACGGCCCTTTGGATGTCACCAGCATCATCAAAGAAGCGTCCTTTCAATGGTAACTTTAATTTTGGTAATAGAAAATAATCGCACGGAGACAAATCTGGGGAATAGGATGGATGGTTGAGAACACACACTTGTTTTAGGCCAAAAATTCCTGTATAACTACTGCCCGGTGAGCCGGTGCATTATCATGAAGAAGGAAAGTACTGCCATGTGTTGAATACTCGGAGAATTCTTTTCAATAGGCCTTTCAAAATACTTAAATAAACTTTGACAGTGACAGTCTGTCCCTCTGGAATAAACTCTTTGTGAATAGCTCATTTGCTGTCGTAGAAGTACACCAACATTCGACTATTTATGCTGATTACGTGATAGTGCACCTCTAACTAGGTCAACAAAATGGCGGAGTGTTTGTCGTCTGCTTATCGGGCGGCGATGAAAAGTTACCAGATCATAGATGAAGGTTGTCTCTTTGGATTCCATGCTTTGCTACGTAGATGGCCAGAATAAAATCAGTCTCATTACTTAATTGTCGGACCTTGTAAACATGAACAAATGTCCGTTGTTAACGCTAACGGACTTGACAAACAACAATAATAATAATCTTGTGCTATCTCGCTGTAACTGCGAGTTGGCGTTATTTGCAGCCGATTCTGTAGAGGTGTTGAGGCACAACATGGTATCGGCTTGGGAGCGGGTTACGGCAGCTACTTTTTAAGTCCCCGGGGTATATCTAAAAAGCAAGGGGCGCGCAATGCTTCTTTAGCAGACTCCACCACCATGGGGACTATGGCGATCCCTGCCCAGTTAGCCAGTCTAGGCCTGTTACTAGGGGTACCAACGGAGAGGTGGGACAGCTATGGTTCGCTAACCCTGACGCTGGCATATTAGTTATGGGTCGCTGACTGTCTGATCAGACAGTGGCTCACCCCCGCCATTAATTAACTAAACTGCTAAAAAGGTGAGTAGATATTTCATGAGAGCAGGTGGCTTGAAATATTAAATAACAACAAGAAAAGTAAAAGGCACAAGAGACTGAGGCAGACAATGAGAGAAGATGTGAAAGTGGCATGGAGAAAGAACGCAGGCCCAGCTTATAATTACCACCCGGAATAGAACTGTGGAGAAGCAGGAGAGCCCGACGCCTGTCAGCGTGGCACTGGCTAGAGATAGACGTGTTTCACATTCTTTATCATGTTATATAAGGTCCGGCTTAAAGCATGGCACTGGCTAGAGATAGACGTGTTTCACATTTTTTATCATGTTATATAAGGTCCGGCTTAAAGCATGGCACTGGCTAGAGATAGACGTGTTTCACATTTTTTATCATGTTATATAGGGTCCGGCATAAAGCATAGCTGGATTTTAAAAATGGAAAATAAATAAGAGCTATACATGTTTTGGTAAAAAAAAAGTGAAATAAAATTCAGAAAAGTGGGTATTTTTATTATTACTGACAATCATATTTAGGTTTTGAAAATTACGCCGGTTAGATGACCGCCATTACATTTGATACATTCAGCCAGGCGTCTGGAATATTCCTGCATAACACCATTTAACATGTTCAAAGGGATATTTTGAATGCAGTGTCGGATTAGATCTTTTAGGTCCGCAACTGACTGTGGTCGACTAGCATACACCGTGTTCTTGGGATACCCCCACAAAAAGAAGTCTGCGGCCGATAAATCCTTGCCGGCCAATGAATATCCCCAAATCTGGAAATAAGACGATTGGGAAATGCTTGTCGCAGCATGGCCATGGACTGACGGGCTGTGTGGGCTGTTGCTCCATCTTGTTGAAACCATATTAGTCTCTTATTTCTATTGGCCAAGTCTGGAATGAAGTATTGAGTTAGCATCTGCACATAAAGATCACTATTAACAGTATGAGGATGCCATGTGCCAAATCGTTCCTAACAGCTGATCGCTGAAGGCTACTCAGCAAAGCGTTGCGGACTTCTTGAATTTGTTCAGGTGTCTGTTGAGTTCTTGGACGACCAGTAGACTTGTTATTAAGGCAATTAGCTGTTTCCTTAAATTTTTTGACCCACCTCAAAATTGTTTTGTCCTCCGATCGGGAACATTATCACGGGGATGCAGCTCAAAATGGCGACGAAACTTTCGTTTTACAGTAATAGACGATTCTCCACTTTTAGAATAAGTTTCAACGGTGAATGCGCGATGTTGTGTTTGCCAAGAAGCCGTTGTTAAAAATGACCGTTTGTCTGCTTCATCTCTGACGTCATGTTTTTTTTTTTCACACGTATTCAGTTTCTGCGCACTGCGTTAGTTAAATCCAGCTGTGCTTTGTGCCGTTAGTTAAATCCAGCTGTGCTTTGTGCCGTTAGTTAAATCCAGCTGTGCTTTGTCCCGGACCCTGTATTATAACGGTACTGTATATTGTATGAAAGTTGTTTTTTTACATTAAAAACACAACAAGAAATGTTTTTAAAATTACACTATTCCCCCAAGGTTGTAACTATTTTAACAGTCATTCTCCGTTAACTGTTTCACTCCTAATTTTAACAGACATTCTCCGCTAAGGGACGCTCCCACAGCCATTATTAGTAGGTTATTTAGAGGGTATTACTAGACACAGCGCGGACAACCCAACGACGCTATTTTTGTCTTTGAGCAATTTCAGCTGCCGCTCTTTTATTTCTCCTCATTGCAAGGCTGGAGTTTAACTGGCGTCTAACAGCGCAACTATGGCTTGAAATGTTGATCTTTTCTACAGTGTGCACTAGCCAATGATAAACATTGTACGGGTTGTTCATCCATGACATAGTCAGGGCTCTTTCCTCCTTACTGGGCGGTGATCTTTCCATTTTCAGCTACAAGGACCACGATATTTCTAGTCAAATTTGAATTTACCGACACATGAATAGTTTTTGGGCATGGGTATGTATGTATATTGAACCACTCCACTGAACCAGGTAAGTACAGCATCGTTTGGAGGCCGAGGAAATGTGGTTCCTCAGAAGAATGCTAAAGATACCATGGACAGCGAATAGATTAAACGAAGAGGTCCCGAAAGAGGCAGAAGAAGAGAGAAGAGCAAGAACAAAACTCAGAAAGAGACAATACAAAATCATAGGACACGTCATGAGAGCAGGTGGATTGGAGCATTTGACAACAACAGGGATAATAGAGGGCAAAAGAAGCCGAGGCAGACAAAAAGAGAAGATGATTGATGGGACTGATGAAGTGGCATGGAGAAAGAGCACTAGTTAAGCTCATACTTAACACTCGGAATAGAAGAATCGCGGAAAAGCATGACCGGGGCATACATAACTTCCATATGATGATCTTTTCGCAAACGATCTGGCCAAAATGCAGTCAGTGTGACCTAGGGTGTGTGATGTGTTTGTTTGTATCGCTCATAGCCTGATCATTGAAACGCCGACTTAACACTGGGCAGACAGAAAAAAAGACATAAATAAGCAAGAGGCCACTGCAGTAAATCTGCGACCAAAAAAAAAAAAAAGGTTAAAATTATTTCAACAAAAGCAGCAACAGCTTTATAGTTAACGATCACATAGTTGTGACGTTTTTTAGTCATACAAGAACAGTTATGACGTTTTTTAGTCGTACAAAAACATACAGGACAAAGAAATAGGAAAAGAAGAGAAAATGTAGATTCATAATCTATGATATACAACAATAAATGAGAATGAAGAGAATAATAGTAAAAAGAAACAAAAACGAAAGGAGCACTTATCTGAGGCTAGCAAGAAACCGCGTCTCTGGGAATGCTTGTGAAGTACTGCTATTGCTTAAATGAAGTCTTGCGAAGTGTGATGCCAATCTGACTGGTTGGTTGTGTGGGGGGGGGGGGGGAATAATGAGAGAGAGAGGTATACAGCTTGCAAGAAAACGTATACCCAGAAACTATTCATGATGTCTTAATAGAGGAAGATTTTGTTTGAGGGTTGTGACATCAAAACAATATCATCATCACGCAACAAATTTTTATTGTATGCCTAAATAAATATTTTTCAAAATGTTACTCTGCTATGGAGTAGTTAAACTTAGACTGATTTATTATTATTATTACCAGTGTACACACGAAGCATCTTTGTCGGCAGAACGAATGTAACATACTCAGTAGTCATTTCACTGACCCGAAGAATCGGTTACAGGAACATACAAAACGGGTACACGAAAGTTTCGATGTAAAGAAAAAAAAAAAAGAAGTAATTAAACAGTTCTAATTCAAACTAACGACTACGGGGAGGCAATTAATTTACTCACGCTCTGGTAACAGTCGGCGCGGTTATTTTTGGCATCGGTACCGTCCACATTGGCTGCTTTGGGTAGTCGCTCCAATACACAGGGTTCCACCCGTAATGTTTGGGATAATCAGGTCTTCTGTCTATGCCACGGGTTAAGTCAGGCTGCAATCAGAAAATGGGGATGGGAAGGTATCTTTCTGTCGTGGAAAGAAGAACAATAAAGGATTAATTACCGAAGAAAAAAGTTACAAAAAGGACCCTTTTGTTACAACAAGGGAGATGATGCGTCTTCGAAACCGAAGGAAAAAAAACAATAAAGTTAAATAGAAAGAACACATATAAAATTGTAATTATAATAATTATTATAAGTTCACGGATTTCCGTATGCTTTTATTCCCGGGTCTGACAGTTTAAAAAAAAAGTATCACTACATCATTTCACGTATTTGACAGTTGATCTTCAGTTCTTTTGTTAAGCTAGTTTAGCATCCTGTGATGCCGGGGTTGAAGGACAAAATGAAGTGGATCGACAGGAGTGTAATTTTTCAAGCTTTTTTCGGGGTAGGTTGGTAGAATGGTCATACTGACCGACTAGGCCTAGCTTACTAAATGTGTTTTTCACATCTGTAGACCTGTTAGATTTATTGGATGTCAAAAGCATCCCCAGTTATCGATGTTTCTGTACCGATATACATATTTTGCATTGGATTCTGGCACATTTAAGGTATGTAAAACTTTGATTTTAGTGCTCAGCCCTAAAAAATATTTTTAGCGCCAAAAAATCGTTCGATCTTTTCAGAACAGTTGTTTTTTTTTTCCTAGTCTTTGTTTTTTAAAATGATAAATAACTTCATTTATGGAATCTTCTTTCATTTCCACTTATTTTAATATGAGATACACACGTGTTGATGAAGGAGTTTGTTTGTTACAATGAATTTTATAAAGGTACCCCCTTATATGAAAACACCCGCTCGGCCATGTAACATCCGCATCGGTACCAACGTAACGTCCGTGTTTTTTTACGTGGGATCAGAAGAGTTAAAACATAATTAATAAAATCGACTATTTGTGCATACATTAAAGAATACAGCAACATGTGGGTCTTGATTTATTAGGAAAACATGTCTTTTACTTCTATGAACATTCCAGATATGTTATGGAGAGACGCTAACTTCATCAAGACCCGGTGTTTAGTGTTTTATTGATTGTTTATATCCAGTTCTTAGACTAAATAAACGTTTAGTTCACATCTCACATTAACTGGTGGTGGTCCACATTTTGATGGAGTCTGCATTCCCTATCAGACATGACACATGTTGTTCTATAACAGACGTGGGCAGCCTTTTTTTGTTCGACGAGCAAAAATAGAAAAAAATCTTTATCCATTTAGACAGGCAGACAGACAGGCAGGCAGGCAGGCAGGCAGAGCATGCTACTGTAATTCTACAATGCAGAATCAATACTGTTAACATTTCCAGCAAAGTATATGGTTTGTAAATAAATTAACTAGATTAAATGCGGTCCACAAAAAATGTTGCCGCGGAGCCAGATGTGGTCCGTGGGCCAGGTGCATGCCCGTATGTATTCTAGATCGTTACTGAACACAAGTTCGCAGTTTCATGGTGATCAAAGATGCAGAAGATATAATGGATGTGGCGGCACTGGGGAGGTCACATCAAAAGTGAATAAATAAGTCAATGAAAATGTTAATCCATGACTTAAACGGATACCAGAGCGAGAATATTCATTTGTTTCATGTCTGGTTGTCATCGATTGCGGTTCATGTGTGTGTGTGTGTGTGTGTGTGTGTGTGTGTGTGTGTGTGTGTGTGTGTAAGCTCGGTTACCTGAGGAAAAGTTTTCGGTGGCGGGTCACTGCCGCGCCTTGCTAGTGCTAACTGCACCGCAACATTTACGGTGACTCCGGCCGGCAGTTTGTATCGTTCCATACAGGGAGTGCACTTGCTGTTCATCATGGCCGTAACAAAGATCGTCTGGTGATACAATGAAAGATTTTAGAGCAGTGAATGATTTATAGTAACAGGTTATAGCAGTGATGAAGGCTGATGTTTCGATCTATAGTGACAGATTATAGTAATGATGACGGTTGGCGTTTTGATCTATAGTGACAGGTTATAGCAATGATGAATGTTGGCGTTGTGATCTATAGTGACAGATTATAGTAATGATGACGGTTGGCGTTTTGATCTATAGTGACAGATTATAGTAATGATGACGGTTGGCGTTTTGATCTATAGTGACAGGTTATAGCAATGATGAAGGCTGATGTTTTGATCTATAGTGACAGATTATAGCAATGATGAAGGCTGATGTTTTTATCTATAGTGACAGATTATAGCAATGATGAATGTTGGCGTTTTGATCTATAGTGACAGATTATATTAATGATGAAAGTTAACGTTTTGATCTATAGTGACAGATTATAGTAATGATGAAAGTTGGCGTTTTTATCTATAGTGACAGGTTATAGTAATGATGAAGGCTGACGGTTTGATCTATAGTGACAGATTATAGTAATGATGAAGGCTGACGGTTTGATCTATAGTGACAGATTATAGTAATGATGAAGGCTGACGGTTTGATCTATAGTGACAGATTATAGTAATGATGAAGGCTGACGGTTTGATCTATCTTGACATCATTTCCACACTGTTTAAACGTCACACAGGGTATGTGTAGGTCATGGTAGTTCGCCAAGTTTTCCTGTTTTCGGCGAGCTTTTCAACCTCATCAAGCACTGTTTCCTCTAGGCTGCGCGGCCGCGCACAGAAAAAAAATCATACCGAGCACAGTTTTGGAGAGTTTTTTATTTTTTAATTTCCAGATGTTACTCCATGCTATAATTGCGATCAAGATATGACCTTCGGGTGGGATGTTTCAACTGGTCTTTTATTGTTAGTTTCGGTAGAATTGTAGCAGAATCGTGACGAGACAAGTGTGCACACAGAGAATAGAGAGTCATTAAAAAAACGTGTAGATGAATGATCATTACTGCTGAACAGTATAGCAGGTCTATCCTGTTATTAATTAAATGTACAGACCTTTAAGTATATATATATATATATATATATATATATATATATATATATATATATATATATATATATATATACGTTGTTATACGTACATTTGCATGCACAATATTTTCTGCACACGAGTTGAACATTTTGCACACAGACTGCAAACCCTTAGAGGGAACATTGTTCAAGGGATTTTATGCTGACTAAATTGGCCTCTCTTAACAATGTCCTCTTTAGAGTTTCACATAGTCAACCTCTTTTTCTTCAGCCTGTTGTGTTTACACTTGATAGCTTGTTTTGGGATTCTCTGACTGTTTCTTCTCATCACACGACCAACCTATGTCCATCTCCTTTTTTCTGATCACCCGTGGGGGCAGGTTGTTGTTTGCCCATCTGTCTTATCTCTGCGTTGTTCTTGAATTCGTTCCACTTTATATCGAGTAATTTCCTTAGGCATTTGTTTATTTTGATCTATACTAACAGATTATAGTAATGATAAAGACTGGCAATGATCGTGCTTTAATAATTAAAATATTTTTAAAATTTAAAACTGTCCCTCGGGGCAGGTCCACCTGTAACTTCCTGGAAATCATCATTTCAAATAACGGTCGCTTCCTTTAGTCCCTCCGACATACAGTAGTTCTACAGTAAGTTGTCTTGTGTCCGGCCTTCAAGTTCTACTCTACCAATCTCCCAGACATATTAGACATATTATGACAAACAGAAACAGTGAAAGGTTTAGATCTCATGTTGCTTATTCCATCATGAATGGTCCGCTAGTTAGGCTGCAGGGGCGTAGACGTCAGTTAAAGAATCCAGCCTCTGGGCTACCTTCCACGCGTGTCGCAGGCGGCTACAGAAGTTGGTGGGCGGGCTCGGGTACCCCATTCCCATAAAAAAAAAGGACGGCAGTTTCAGAAACTGACGCAAAAGAAATCCCAAAAAGTCGATTGAAAGGAGGGGGGGGGGGGGGGCCAGCAAAGTTAGCCAGGAACCTGGGTCTGTGAGGGATGTTGATGAAAGTTTGCTACAGACAATGAAAGTTTGCTACAGACAATGATGGCAGACAAAGGACTGACATAGAAGAAAAGCCAAGGAGATGGTGAAGGACTGATAAAAGTGGAAATCTCATGCTGTTAGTAGCCCCATGTGTCTTGGGCACAGACAGACAGACAGACAGACAGACAGGCAGGCAGGCAGGCAGGCAGGCAGGCAGACAGACAGACAGACAGACAGACAGACAGACAGACAGTTAGTTAGTTAGAGCATTTTCTATATATTTCACTTTCAGAAATATCTCATTCGTTTTTTTTTCTTCCTTTGTTTTTTCCTTCACACAAAGTTCTATAGTTATTTTTTTGGATATTATTAAAACAGAAGTTAGTTAAAACATCAGCTCTTCCAAGCCTCGTGGTAATCAATGAGCCGATCTATGTTAAGTTATATCATCATGTGCCGTGCCGACTAGCGTTGGCTATTATGCTCCTTCAGAGTACGCGATCCTTCATGCAGGCCATCAGTTCAGTTGGTGATCTCCTCTCACACCATCCCGTCAGACTGTCCAGTATCATTTCTCTTGGTCTTCCTCTTGATCTTCTTCCTTCTATTTTTCCTGTTGTTATAACATTTTCAATGCCCCCTCTTCTCATTGCATGTCCTATGAAAGTACATTGTCTCTCTCTTATCTTTTTGACAAGGCTTTTTGTCTCTCCAGCTCTTCTCATACATTCTTCATTAGTTATTTTTGCTGTCCATGGGATTCGCAACATTCTTCTAAAAAACCACATTTCTGTTGCTTCCAATGGTTTTTGTGCAGACTTGCCTATTGTCCATGATTCACTTCCATATAACAAGATAGGTTCAATATAGCATTTTAGGACTCGTTTTCTAACATTCATTGATAAAGATGTGTTATCTAATATGTTTCTCATTCTCTGAAATGCAGTCTTTGCTTGGGCTATTCTGTTCCTAATTATATATATATATATATATATATATATATATATATATATATATATATATATATACATATATATATATTAGTAGAATATTAGTATAACTTGATAAGATCCAAATGGCTCAATAATATATCATAAGAAATCAAACTGCGTGGTTATATACAGGAACTCGAAGAAGAAGAGAAGAAGAAGAAGAAGGAAAGAAAGAAAGAAATTGAGTAAAGCAGAAGAAGAAGAAGAAGAAAGAAAGAAAGGAAGAAAGAAAGAAACTGAGTAAAGCAGAAGAAGAAGAAGAAGATGAAGATGAAGAAGAAGAAATTGCACTTAATCCAAGAGCCACATCTTTAAAGTCTTCTTTGCCTACTGCGGAGAGAAAGCTGTAGAACTCCTGAACTTATAACAGTCCATGTACTAATAGCTTTATATTCCTTTCACTTCCAGTTTTTGGAACTGATTAAGTTCATTTAAGGAAAAAAAAATGAAGTGCCTATGGAAAAAAACAAAAATACAAAGATACCCCCCCCCCTTTTTTTTTCCTAACATCCTCACAAACGGAAAAAAAAATATGAAGAAAATATGAAAATATCTCAGCGTGCCTGGAGCAGAGAGATAGCTAAGTCAAAAGAGGATGGATAAATCTTTGATGTTGAGTACTCACATACAACGCGGAAGAGTGTTGCAGTGTATGGAGAACTTATTATCTTATGTAGTCTACTTACCTGACTAACCTAGGCCGCTGTTGATGTGGACTAATAGTTACTTGTGGCCTTGTGCTGGTACAAAGTGTCAATCTTTCACGAAGAATTCTACAGCTTCGTCCGGTTATGGTCTCTTGCTGGCCAAAACTGCAGAAAAATCCAAATATAGCGCTTGATATCAAGAAGTTGCCTTTATCGTCTGAAATCATTTCTATGTTATAAAAGTTGATGTATATTATTCTTCTGGGGGTCAAGGTTGCTGTTGTTATTGTTGCTATTGCTGTTGTTATATACCAAAGTTTTAGTAGTTACCTCTTATACCCAGCCTCTCTTGTTTGAGCCAAGTGTCTGTAGATAACCAGGACAAAGTGATTGCTCCTATATCCAGTTCAGTGGTTACTGACACTGCGTTGGAGATTTCTCCTGGCTGTACTTACAGCTTGAGAGCCCTCACGTCAAGAACACGCCACCACCACCTGACTGCGCACAGGACACTGCTGACTACGAGCACACCTGTAGCGCCTCAACCTGTCACACATCCCTGGCAGCACATGTGAGACTGGTATCCAGACTCCAGAACGTATCATGCAGCTCTACCCACCACCTTACTTTTGTACACACACAAAAAGCCGTATCCCGGCTCTGGCCACAGATAAGACAAGCTTTGGGGCACAAGCCATGACCTCAAACAGACTGCACAATCTCCGGACAATAAATATAGATATCTGAAGCTAGACCTGTGGAAAGCAAATGAAGATGAAGACTTGAGAATTTGAACTGTCACCTACCTAGCTTACCTACAGGCTCCACTGTAACAGGGGTTAGGACATGGATACTTTTTCCACGTGGTGAGAAAGAACACAGGGGATCGGATGTTTATAGATTTCACAAACGTTTATTTCTTCATGAAAGCGCAGTGCCCTTATATATGCAATCACTTACTCCCAGTCTAACTGGAGTAAGGCGGACGATACCAAGTGAAAAGACAGAATAGGAGCCAAAGCTTAAACGCCGCCAAATATTAAAGTAAAAGTCAATATCAAATTCACTTCTTTCCTTCAGTTTCATAAGCTCATGTTTCTACGCGCAGAACCTGGTGTCGTCTTTAATCCCGCTGTCTTTGACAGTTTTTCATACATGACCCCACAGTTTTCTTCTCTTGTATGGCACTACACATAAGATTTTAACAGATCAACACATACAAATATTTAATGGTATGACGTGCAAGTTTTGTAATGAATTCTGGAAAAAAAAAACATCACTGAACTGAGGAAAACGTTAAAATGCGAGTCGTTAAAGATGATTAGGCCACAGACATCGTTACAAAGTAAAACTGTTTCTTCACAGACCGTCACTCGCTTCAATATGGATTTTATTTTTTTACAGGGTCCGGCATAAAGCATAGCTGGACTTAACTGACGTAGTGCGCAGAAACTGAATACGTGTGAAAAAAAAAAACATGACGTTAGAAATGAAGCAGACAAACGGTCATTTTTAACAATGGCTTCTTGACAAACACAACATCGCGCAATCGCCGTTGAAACTTATTTTAAAAGTGGAGAATCGTCTATTACTGTACAACGAAAGTTTCGTCGCCATTTTGAGTTGCATCCTGGTGATAATGTTCCCGATCGGAGGACAAAACAATTTTGAGGTGGGTCAAAAAATTTAAGGAAACAGCTCATTGCCTTAATAACAAGTCTACTGGTCGTCCAAGAACTCAACAGACATCTGAACGAATTCAAGAAGTCCGCAACGCTTTGCTGAGTAGCCATCGGCGATCAGCTGTTAGGAACGATTTGGCATCTGGCATCCTCATACTGTTAATAGTGATCTTTATGTGCAAATGCTAACTCAATACTTCATTCAAGATGTGACCAAAAGAAATAAGAGACTAATATTGTTTCAATAAGATGGAGCAATTGCCCACACAGCCCGTCAGTCCATGGCCATGCTGCGACAAGCATTTCCCAATCGTCTTATTTCCAAATTTGGGGATATTCATTGGCCGGCAAGGTCACTGGATTTATCGGCCGCAGACTTCTTTTTGTGGGGGTATCTCAAGAACACGGTGTATGCTAGTCGACCACAATCAGTTGCAGACCTAAAAGATCGAATCCGACACTGCATTCAAAATATCCCTTTGAACATGTTAAATAGTGTTATGCAGGAATTTTCCAGACGCCTGGGTGAATGTATCAAATGTAATGGCGGTCATCTAACCGGCGTAATTTTCAAAACCTAAATATGATTGTCAGTAATAATAAAAATACACACTTTTCTGAGTTTTGTTTTTTTTTACCAAAAACATGTGTAGCTCTTATTTATTTTCTATTTTTAAAATCCAGCTATGTTTTATGCCGGACCTTGTACTTTCCGCGTGATTGGGGTGAATACGCTGTCCGATGAGGCAATCAGCTACCCACAGCTGACCAAGACCCTGTCCCACCTCTCTGTTGGTACCCCCAGTAAGAGGCCTAGCCTGGCTAGCGGGGACAGGGATCTCCACAGTCCCCATGGTGGTGGAGTCCGTTAAAGGAGCACTGCACACCCCCTGCTTTTTTAGCTATATTTCGGACTGAAATAAAAATAGCTGCCATAACCCTCTCCCACGCCGGTACGATGTTGTGCCTCAACACCTCCACAACATCGGCAGCAAAGAACACCAGCTCGCACTTACAGGGAGATAGAAGACAATACAAAATTTCCTCGCAGTTTCTTGTAACTGTGGGATTATGTTGACCAGAGTCCCCGAACTTTGACCAGTGACTCGGGGGGAAGACAAGCCAGATGAAAGTTTGTCTGGTTCAGCTATCAGTGGAACTGGCAATGTGTTCATGGAAGCAGAACTGACAAAGTTGTTGAATGTGGACGTGTTCGTGACTGCAGATAATGTGACGGAGAAAACTGACTGCATACAAGGCCCCAGATGACCGGCTAGGGTAGTGGTTAGAGCACACGTCTAACACCCGAATGGTCGAGGGTTAGAATCCCCAGCCGTGCGGTTATTTTTTTCTTGCCAATACGGCCCCGAGGTCGACCCAGCCTCGTAAAATGGGTACCAGAGAAAATCTTTGAAGGAAAGGCAGCGAGGAAAGGAACTGGCCACCCTAGCTCATACGCGATGGCCCAGCATATTGAGGTCTCTAACGCTTCATCCCCTACAGCATTTACTATGGGACTAGCTTTTTTTTTATACAAGGCCACGGGGTTCACCCAGCCTCTAAAAATGGGTACCAGAGAAATCTGGGAAGGTAAAGCAGCCAGGCGTGATACTGGCCACCTCACACTTTTATGTGCCGATGGTCTTGAAAATACGGCCCTAACACTGTATCCCAATATGCCTCAGTGACATGGACACGGGGATTTTACTTTTTTTTTTTAGCCATCTAAATATGTTTTTGACATTTCATTCCACTTTTCCCATTTTCTGCCTCCCGACCCCCCCCCCCCCAATCCACGTGTTGAACTGTCGACAGAGCCGCCCCTGCTTGTGTATTTGTATTGTTTGTGTCGAAAGATGTTCTGGAGAAGAGAATCCAGTCATGCCACTGTCAAGTCTTTGAAGTTGATATCTTCATTTCGTGTACGTTTGTGCAGTATGTTCTAGTGTTGGGTAAGGCTGTACCATACTGTCACAACATTTGTACACAGAAAATAACACCGAAACTCCAGACCAATGGCCAACAGTCCGTACACCACGCGGAGACATCTTTAAACAAAACAGGTGGACTCATGGACCAAATGTAACAATCAGCAAAATCGCGCTGGTTTTAACTCTACCCAACACTCAGACGAAAAGTATGCCGAAGTGAAGTTTCCTAGCAGCAGCAAGTGAAGTTTCCTGGCAGCAGCAAGTGAAGTTTCCTGGCAGCACCAAGTGAAGTTTTCTGGCAGTAGCAAGTGAAGTTTTCTGGCAGCAGCAAGTGAAGTTTACTGGCAGCAGCAAGTGAAATTTCCTGGCAGCACCAAGTGAAGTTTTCTGGCAGCAGCAAGTGAAGTTTCGTAGCAGCAGCAAGTGAAGTTTACTGGAAGCAGCAAGTGAAGCTAGTGAAGGAGCCACAGCATTCTGGGTGGCATACTTGTTAGTCTTACGCATCTCTCAGTAGATGAATATTAATCATTTCCTATCCTATGCGAAACATTTATTAGGCAAGTGTCCGACATCATGCATACATTTCATTTCTGATTAAACAGAAAAGGAATAATTCATTCCAGTAAGCTGACATGTTCGTGGATAAAATTTCCCCACAAATTTAACTTTCCCGTCAGAAAACTGGGACCCTTTACAGCCAAGTAAAAAAAGAAAAGACAAAATGTAAATAAGCTACAATTATTTACGATTGTAAAGGGTCAAATATCCTCTCTCTCTCTCTGAACCTTAAGTGCCCAGGGCACATGGGGCTTCCGCAAGGGTTTTCCACAAATGCCTGTCTTTCGCCTTTTTTTCTGCTCAAATATCCTGATTATTACTAAATTAAATTTACAAGCCTTTTTTGTTCTTAACAAGTTCATAAATCAAGAATCAGAAATCCCCCCCCCCCCGGCATATATTAATTAGAAAAAAAAGACGGAACGTCAAGATACCCAGTTTAAAGTTGTCGCTCTAGTATGAATAATCGAGTAAAAATTAATTCGAACACGAAACATGAGAACTCGCTAACATTACGAATACGAAGGCGATGCTGTAATTATTACTAGAAATTTGACACTAAAGTGAATGTTATTTGTTGACTGGCCGTAGTCCTGCACTGTTGTATACATTTGCAGAGACTGCAGATGCGAACTGCAAAATGTTGATCTAACATGTCAGAATCCTGTTAGGTTTAATCTGACTGTAATCATTTGGTCCTTGGACACATCTGTTAGGCAGCAGATGGTTTTTTTTTTTGTTGTTAATGTTTATGGCCGTTTCTGTGCACCATCTTTCAGGGGAAAGGGGGGGGGGGAACTCCCTTGCGGCATTGATTCCATCACTAGTAACAATCTTTCCACTGTTTTAATAGTTGACGGCTTTATGTTACGGTACCAGAGACCTTTACAGCACTAGAGACCTTTACAATACTGGAGACCTTTACTGTACTAGAGACCTTTATAGTACCAGAGATCTTTACATTACTAGAGACCTGTACAGTAGCAGAGACCTTTACAGTACCAGAGACCTGTAAGTTAATAGATGCCTTTACAGAACTAGATATCTTTACAGTACTAGATATCTTTACAGTACCAGAGACCTTTACAGTAATAGATACATTTACAGTACGATCTTATCAGCTAATTTTTAATGTATTCAGAGTGATGGGATAGTTGATATCGGGGGAGAGAGGGGGGGGGGGGGAAAGAAGTTTGCAATTAATCAGGTCAGAGTTCAAATATGAATTAAACATAGAGGAGAGATAAAAAGTATTATTGGCCCCACCTGTTACTTTACTCCCACACGTGGAAACAAAGTTGCCTGACAGGTGTGAAATCTCTTTAATCAGTTTTTTTTTTAATTTGTGTGTTTTCTCACAGAAAATGCCTGCTTGTTCCTGGACCGGATGTACGAGTAACATTGTTAATTCCCCTTCCGGAAGTGATCCAGCTACTGACGTCACCAGACTGAATAAATAGTGCGGACTTAAAAACTTCGCACCGTCAGATGGTGCGTTCATTCATTCATTTGGATGTCCCTTGCGGAACTTTGCCTCCCTAACAGCACTCCTGTAGGCCTCTCGGTTGTGAGCAAGATGGTGTGTATTCTTTTATAATAATAATAATAATAGAAACTTTCAGCAGAAACTAATTTCTAGTTCTTGCAGTTTTACAAGCAGTTCTGAGCGCGCTTATAGTTCGTGTTCTGGATTCTAGATTCATCTCCTCACGGGCAACTGAAATCATGTATGAAACGGTTTAGGTTACACAGAAATCTATAATGGGCATGACGTGCCGACAAAAAATATGAAAGTGTTCTGTGAGTCAGTTTCAAAAAACATTAATTAATAAAGTTAAATTTATGGAAAAACCGGACAGGAAGAAGACCATTAGAGAAATGTAGATGTAGATATTACACTTTTGGGCACACAAAGGATACCAACAGTGGAGAATGGAGAGCTAGAAAGAATACCGAACTGAATAGCGTATTGAAATCCCACCGAATTATAAATGTCTTGAAACTGAACAGATTACGCTGCCTGGGGCATGTGGAAAGAATGGAAGAGAACAGACAAACAAAACTGATGTAAGAACAAGAGATGAGGGAAACAAGACCAAGGTGTAGACCAAGACAAAGATGGAAAGTCGACATGGAAGAGGATATTAAAAAAAATTGGTGTCAGCAACCGGAGAGAGAAGATTAGGAATAGAAAGGAATGGAGGTGAACTTTATCCATAGCAGTGAGCCTTGATGAAAGAAGAAGAAGAAAAAGAAGAAGAAGAAGAAGGAGAGACTAACTAATCTGTATAAAACTGTCCCTGGGAGTTTAGAATGACCTTGATGATGGCTTCATGCAAACTGGTTCTAGCAGAGTTACACGGAGATGTCAGTCAGTCATTTGCATGTCCCTTGCGGAACTTTGCCTCCCTAACAGCTCTCCTGCAAACCTCTCGGTTGTGAGCAAGATGGCCTGCTGCTGATGCATCCATTCGCAGATCATCAACGATGTCTTGCAGCCATCTTCCCCTTGGTCTTCCTCTCTTTCTTTTTCCCATTATGTACCCTTCCAAGATGGTTTTGTAACGTTTAATATGTCCAAAATATTTAATTTTTCTCGGTTTAATCCTCTTTACAAGATCAAAATGACGTCATCAGTATGTGCTCTTTATTTTCAGGCACCAATAAACAAACACGTAGATGTGCAAGGAAACTAACAGAAGTCACAACAGTCCCTTGAGGGTACAAATATTATATGTTTTAAAGACACAGATTTACAGCATTCTATCTTATTTTAAGAACTGTGTAGTATTTATAATTCTGAATATCACAGTTTTCCGTTTGCTATTTATATCCGATGTTCTGAAATGTCACGTAGCCACTATTTCATTTCATTCAAATGAAATTGCAAAAAAAAAACAAAAACAAAAAAAAAACCAGGGTAATTAAAGAGAAGTGTAATATTTCTTTATTTTATTTGTTCTAAAACAGCTTTATTTAATGGAAACAAAAGCTTGTTTCAACGCGAAATGTTATGTATTTACTGTATTTAATACACTTGTATATATGTATATATATATATCTGAAGCAAAAAACGGAACTAAACATCAATACAGGACCAATAACAATAAGTGAAGTAAAGGAGGCGATAAAGAAGCTAAAATCAGACAGGGCACCAGGTGAAGATGAAGTGACTGCTGAGATGTTGGAAGCAGAAGAAACAGAAACACCAAAACAACTTTGCCGGATATTACAACAAATCTGGGATCTAGAAAAAGCCCCAGAGGAGTGGAAAACTGGGCTTATAGTAAAACTACCAAAGAAGGGTGACCTCAGAGATTGCGGGAACTGGAGAGGCATTACCCTACTGCCACTCACCAGTAAAGTATTTTGCAGAATAATCATCAACAGAATTGTACCAACACTTGAGGAAAAACTTCGGAAAGAGCAGGCAGGATTTAGGAAAGGAGGATCATGCATAGACCACATATTTGTACTTAGACAAATATTAGAACAGGCAAATGAGTGGCATAGCACAACATATGCATTGTTCATAGATTTTGAGAAAGCCTTTGACAGTGTCAACAGAGATGCACTGTGGAAAATCCTAAGATGGCATGGCCTCCCCCACAAGATAGTAAATGTAATCAAAGCCCTATATGAGGGTTTTCAGTGCAAAGTGATCTGTGGAGAACATACCTCCAGCAGCTTTAGGGTACAAACAGGAGTGAAACAGGGATGTGTACTATCACCAACATTATTTATCTTGGCAGTAGACTGGCTAATAAGGGAGGCAACATCAGACAAACGCAGAGGATTACAATGGACCCTTGACACAGTGCTGGAGGACCTTGACTTTGCGGACGACATTTGTCTGTTATCAAGCAGTCACAAAGATATGCAAGATAAAATAAACAAGCTAACTCAGAATGCAAACAACATAGGACTAAAGATCAACGTAGGAAAGACAAAGTTAATGAACCAAAATGTGAACAACAGAAATGTACTCAGAGTGGATAGCAAGTTAGTGGAGGAGGTCAACGAATTTGTATACCTTGGCAGCAGAGTAGTAGAAAATGGAGACAGCACAGAGGACATCAACAGCAGACTTACTAGAGCAAACCAGGCTTTTGCAGTGCTGCAGACTATATGGAAATAAAAAAAAAACTAAGCATAAATATAAAAATCAGGATATTTAAGAGTAATGTTGTAAGTGTACTACTCTATGGAAGTGAATGCTGGAAAATCACCAAAACCATAGAAAACAAGTTTAATTCTTTCCAGACTAAATGTTTACGAAGAATTAGGAAAATATTCTGGCCAAACACTATAAGAAATAACATCTTGTTGGCAGAAACGCAGATGAAGCCACTGACAACAATTTTTGAGGAAAGATGCTGGCGATGGTTGGGACATGTGCTCCGAATGACTGACAACTCACTACCAAAAATAGCACTAACATGGACACCACAGGGGAACAGAAGTAAGGGTAGACCAAAAGAGACATGGAGAAGAACAACAGAAAGGATGTTGAGCAATAGAGGGCTCACCTGGGCAAGAGCAGAAAAAAAGGCGAAGGAAAACCCTTGCGGAAGCCCCATGTGCCCTGGGCACTTAAGGTTCAGATATATATATATATATATATATATATATATATATATTTGTAGACGACCGTAGACAGACAATCAGACAGACACACAAACAGATTACATATATACATACATAATACATACATACATACATACATACATACATACATACAGGGAAATATACACAAACAGTCATAAATACTTCACCCCTTGCTTCTTAGCAAAGGATCCGTATTTAAGGTACATGATGTGTTGATTAGTTCTTCATCTGCTGCCAGCCGCACCTGCGCGCGCGCGTGTGTGTTGTGTGTGCATGTGTGTGTGTTGGCAGTGTATGCATGCAGGAAACTCTATTGTAGAGAGCGGAACAACAACACAACTCCTTCAGATCATCAGAGGAAGTACCCCCCTCCCCCCCAGACAAGTGTTTCGGCCCTATTAAATTCCTGACACTCTAAGGGGTGGGGGCCCTCTGGTTCATGACTCTCAGAGGTCTTGTGAGTTGTTGTTTTTTTTTTTGTCCCGGGATCTTGGAAAAAAAACATGTCAACTTATTTGTCTGATCTTCCAGTTGGCACTGCACTTTGAAGTGCGTCTTTAGCGATCTAGCTACGGAGAACTGGTGTTTGCTGTGGCAAACGAAATTATTTACGTTCTCAATTGAGTGCCTCGTCCAGAGGACAGAAATTCCGCCTTCTGGGGGAAGTTTGCCTCAACAAATAGCTCCGAGTGCCCATTCAAGCAGCTCGGTCAAGTCGGCCATAGCAAGTGGGGGTCGATCCTACACCTGCAATTTCAGAGGCCGTACACTATCCATTCAACCAATGTTACAGTCACATACATACATGAATACTGAATACATCCAGTATTTACTTAAGATTGAACCCTAAGATAGGAGTATGAAGCCAGACCATCGCTCCTTGGCCCCCAAGGAAGAAGGGGCCCCGAGAGTGAAGTAAGCCTGGAAGGCTAACTAAAAAGGGGGCCGGGCGACACCAGAGGCAGAAAGGCAAAACAGATCCGGAAATAGTTTTTCACCATCTTATAAAAAGAATTCCTCTCATAGGAAATACTTAATGATAATATTTTAAGAGACACCTTTGCTTACTTTTTTGTTCAAACATCATTTATGGATGCTTTTTTTTAAATAAATATTTATAGGTGATAAAAAAAGAACTAGGACAATAAAAACTTCAGAAATCAGAGCATATCTGTGCAGGCCGCAATTTGATTGGATGAAACAGCCTCTGCAGTAAGCCACAGGAGCAATGTCAAGAAACCACACGTAACCTCTTCCTGTTGTTAGAAATGTATAGAATAAAACTAACCTGATTTGTTGTCTTATTATCTGCAGGTTGTGTCAGTGGAGCAGCGATCAAATCTAGTTTCAGTCACTTAAAAATGATTCAAAATTGCCCAGTTTTTTACTACACAATTTTTTTTTTCAAAAATACATTTACTTGTATTTCAATATTCTATTACATTTCCGTCTTCTTCTGATGAGTTTAATGAACTTCAGGTTGTGTTGGATATAAATCCCGCATGCCCTTCCACTGGCGAGGCCAGTCTCACAGTTCATCGGCACAGAGTTTAGCATTTAATCTGAGCCTTGCGCTAAAGTCAAGGAAGATACGTGCACCAAGACCAGATCTGTGGATGCGGATAAAAGTCTTGAAATTGTTGGCACTTTTCCAAAATATAAGGAAATTCCGTAGAGGTCTCGACTCTAAATCTCAACAAGGACGGTGCTTTTATTTTCTTTTGCTGTTGCTTTTTTTAAAACTCTGCAAGAAGTCTTTCAGAGTGCTACAATGATAGAAGCCACACATTGACAGTACGGGACTATCATTTGTTTATGTCGTACTTTAGTTAACTCTTTTCCTCCTGAATTAATTCCCGCCCTCTGCTAGGATATATTTTTATGATAAATGTTGATAGAAAGAAACTGGAATGAAGTTTCACTATAATTTTTTTAAATGGGTTAAAAATGTGCTACGTTTCATTTTATTTAGTCTTCACCTAAATATCACTCTGAGCATTGACTCACTCAGGGCATGCAAGATATGCTAACACTGTCAGTGTTGTTTTGAAGTGAAAGAGTTTTAAAAAGTGAAGACTGGTATGTTAATAAAGAACTATTTTGTGAAGCTGATTTGTCTGAGTAAATTATGCTGTATGTTGATGTGAGTTAGAGTTAATATACTGGTTTACTCGGGGTACGGAACTACTATAATATATAAGAGCCCACGAAGAAGATGAAATAGAGGAGAGCGCAGCCCTATCATGAGACAGCCGCACACAGGGATCTGGTCTTAATGCACATATTTTCCTTCACATTAGTACAACCCCCATTTTATCTGCAAATGGATGCATCAGCAACAGGGCATCTTGCTTACAACCGAGAGGCCTACTGGAGAGCTATTAGGGAGGCAAAGTTCCACAAGGGACATGCAAATGATTGACTGACCGACTGACTGACTGATTGACTGACTGACTGGAACTTCCATTATGATTTTTTATGAAGACCCCAGTGGTTTATTGTTCACATTTTTTTAGTTGCATTCATGAATGACTGGCTTTTGTCTGATAAATATACGACCTGTGATTTGGATGATTTGAGCCTGAAATATACGACCTGTGATTTGGATGATTTGAGCCTGAAATATACGACCTGTGATTTGGATGATTTAAGCCTGAAATATACGACCTGTGATTTGGATGATTTAAGCCTGATATGTAGGGATGTGTGATAGGTTAAAAAAACCCAAAACGAAATAGCCGCTTGACCGGTGCGGACGTGTTTGTTTCTGGGTGTAGCATGGGGTTGGGCTGTACTAGGAACTTTGAGAATTGTTGACATGTTTCTTCCAAAGTCTTGTTCACCTGTTTGGAATGGAAGCTTTATATCAGCTATAAAACCCAGCTGTTTGATGGTTGAACTAAAGACTTATAATTTAACATATTGCTCGGTGTATTTATCATCCATCCAGTATCCATCATCATCAAGTTCCATCTAATGTATCGTATTGTTAGCAGCGGACTTGCTTGCTTGTTACATTGTGATGTCTCGACAAAGGAGAAGATCTTGGAAATCTGTGAATAGTTAATATTAATTCACATGAACCTATGCTGCAGCAAGTTGGGTTATACAGATGGTACAGAAACGATGCGGTCACGGCGCTACATGAAAGCGTTTCCAAAAAAATCTTAACCTTCCAACTTGAATTAGTGCTGATAACGTGCATTATATACACAACTATAATAAGACCAGCCATCATTTATGAATCAGAAATGTGGAGCACAGCAAAGAAAGATGAACAACAGTTGCGGGTCTTTGAGAACAAGATCCTAAACAAAATCTTCAGGCCCATAAAGGTTACCAACAGTGAAGAACGGAGAGCTAGAAAGAACAGTGAACATACTCATTTATTTAGATCAGAGCGCATTAGAAACGTCTTGAACCTTACCAGATTTAGGCTGGTTGGGGCATGTAGAAAGAACGGAAGAGAACAGACAAACGAAAGTGATGTATGTACAAGAGACGAAGGAGACAAGGCCAAGGGATAAACAAAGACAGAAATGGAGAGAGCATAGAAAAAGTTTTAAAGGAATTTGGTGTCACCAACTGCAGAGAAAGGATTAGGAACAGAAAGGGATGGAGGTGAGCTTTATCTGTGTGAATGAGCCTCAATGGCTCGGAAAGAAGAAGAAGAAGAAGAAGAATAAGAAGAAGATGCATCATGTGCGCGTGTTTGTATGTGGGTTTGTATACGTGCTCACATCCAGAAATGACATAGCAGCTCACATATCAGCACATGCTGATGGTGTTAAGAGGTACTATTTGGTGTCTAGCTCTCATCTTGCTCCCATGAGACAATTAAGTTTCATGAGTTTGCTGCTGAAAAGAAAAAACCAAAAAAAAAAAAAAACATAAACTTAGCTGAAGAAAAACTTACGCTGTCCACATTTACAAGTCTTATCTGGCCTCGCACTTCGCTCTCAGCTCATCTAAATTTCGCCGTCCTTTGCTTTCTTCTCTTAGTCTTGCTAATGGCAGTTCTACACGTTACTGCCTGCTTCGTAATACAGTTTACATTGCGCCTGTCTCGACAGAAGTCTGGCAGTTCATTGTTCCGGTACCAAGAAGCAAAGCATTAGCAGATTATGTCAAGGACAAGATCATGGAACTCCGGACAGCATCTTGTGCCGGCCTGTGTGTCAGCCTGTTTGCCACCAGAACAGCCAGGGCGCCAGCACTCCCACGTGTCACTACGAGTTTCGGTAAAGAGTGCCACACACAACTTAAAAAAAAATAAATGTGCTTATCTCACATTCTTTCATCTGGCCTGTGATTTGTTAAATCTGCCCATCTTCGGTGAATATCTCTCTCGCTCTCTCTTTTTTTAATCCTCCTTTCTCTCTGTTCCCAATTCTCCTCTTCTCTCTCTCTCTCTCTCTCTCTCTTTATCCCTATCTTTCTTTGCACATATTTGTCTTTCTCTCTCTCTCCTTCTTTCCTCTCTCTATTTCCTTTTCTCTTTATGTATATATGTATATATACACACAAGGTCCGATAAGTAAGTAATGAGACTAATTCCACAAAATAGTTGAAGATATAACCCGTATTTTATTTAAAGTAAGCCTCTTGTACACTGTTACAGCGAGTGGCACGACCTAACAAACACTGGAACGACCTCTGCAGTTCTTTCTGTTGGTATGGCCCTTAAACTCGATGTTATGGCCCTTTGGATGTCATCAGTATCGTCAAAGAAGCGTCCTCTCAATGGTGACTTTAATTTTGGGAATAGAAAATAATCGCACGGAGACAAATCTGGGGAATAGGTTAGATGGTTGAGAACACAGACTTGTTGGGCCAAAAATTCCTGTACAACTACCCCCCGGTGAGCCGGTGTATTATCACGAAGAAAGAAAAAAAAAACTGCCAGTTGTTGAATACTCGGGTCGGACTCGGAGAATCCTTTTCAATAGGCGTTTCAAAATACTTAACTAAACTTTGGCAGTGACAGTCTGTCCCTCTGGAATAAATCCTTTATGAATAACTCCTTTGCTGTCGTAGAAGCACACCAACATTGTCTTAAATTTCGACTTTTGAAGACGAATGTTTTTGCCTTTTGGTGATGATGATGACTTCCACTGAGCACTTTGGCTGTTTAGTTGTGGGATCATAGCGGAAAATCTATGCTTTACCCCGTGCAACAATCAAATTTAAGAAATGTTTATTTCTGCGACACGTTTTGATGATGTCTTTTGCGTACTCAACACGCTGGTGTTTGTGGTCATCAGACAACCAATGTGGTAGAAATCACCAAGCAAATTTTTTTCTTTCCCAAATCTTCCACAAAAATTTTTACTGTTGGTCTCGCGGTTAACACCAAATTCATCTGCCATCGTCCTCACAATCAAACGATGATCTTCTTGTATCCGTTCTCTGACTTTTGCAATGAGTTCCTCATTACGACCAGAAATTGGGCGTCCATGTTTAGTTGTATTTGTAATCATTTCCACGCCACTTTTGAATCGTGAATACCACCGGAATATATGTGCACGAGATAAACAATTATTCTCATAAACTTGTCGCATAAATTCAACTGTCTCAGTGGCACTTTTTCCGAATTTTAAACAGAATTTAATGTTAGCTTTTTGCTCCATGCTGATAACGTGACAATGCACCTTTAACAAGGTCAACAAAATGGCGGGGTGTTTGGTGTCTGCTTATCGAGCGACGATGAAAAGCTGCCAGGTCATAGCTGAAGGTTGCCTCTTTGGATTCCATGCTTTGCTTCATAGATGGCATTTTTGTCTTGGCCAGAATAAAATCAGTCTTATTATTTAATTGTTAACCTTGTACACACACATACACGCACGAACGCACGCATATATATATATATATATATATATAATATATATATATATATATATATATATATATATAATAACTCTCCAAAATATATAATTATATAAAATATATAAATTAGACAGTGTAATCGTCTGATGTAATCAGTGGAGGATTAATCACACCTAAAGCCTGAGTTAAACTTAGTAACAACCATCGTCCTTCCTCTGACCTGTAGCGTTCATGTCTTGATATGTCGGTGTTATAATAACAAACTATAGCTACAGTTTATTCTTCCATGATGTCTGGCACCCATGCACTTGTGGGCCTCCTAGACTTAAGACTGTTCGCTTTAATGGATAATCCTCCACCGTTTGTGGTGTCCTGGCTCTTTACAAAAGTCCCTCTTCCGCTGACCAAACGTTTCAAAAATATTTTATGAGATACACACTCAATGAAGTCTAACGCAAAATATATACACAAGGAAATTAAAGTACCCTAATTCTCTTCTTGTTTTCCAACCCATTTACATTATATTGTCTGACTGTAGCTATAGCTCTTGGATAGCCTGGACTATCTATGTTTGTAGGAGCTTAAATTCTTAGGTCAATTAGTCATTTAAGGCCAGTAGCTTTGTCTCTTATTTCGTAGTTTTGGAGGATGTGCTCTGCAATATCTGTGCAGTCTTATTTATCTGTGGTCCTCAACTTCTTTGTTTAACACGGACTGTTTACGAATCTGGACACTTCTTTCAATTTTGTTCTGAATAGAAAGCGTCAGACATGGCTGGGACACGAAAGTGATAATAATATAAACAATAATAAGAAGAAAAAGCTAATGTAACAATATTGGATAGGATCCACGCATTCATGTCCTTGGTCGGCAGCTGGCTAATCAGTCATCGCCCAGTGCGCCCTGTGGCATCTTGCAGGCCAAAAACATATTCTCTCCACTTCTCACGGTCTGTAGCCAGCCTTTGTCTTGTGTCCTAGCAGTCACTTCCGCTTCTACAGTTCTCTTACAGGTCGCCTCTGGTCGGCGTCTCTTTCTTTTTTCCCTCGGGTGTCCATCGTATGACAGCATAGCACGTGATCAGTCCGTTTCCATTGGATACTATGAAGCACTTTTGTTATTCGGTTGCTTTTTTTTCCCCTTTACATCAAACATGTTATCGCTCTTGTGTCTTTCTTCCTCCAATCTACCACTAAAGTTATGACGATGGCTACTCAGCCAAAACTGGAACCCGGCGCATTCCTTTGGTTATGGCCCAACCAGGATCAGACGGTGAATTTATCTTCCGAAATCCGTAAGTGTATATAGTTCTGAACAAGGCTGTTTAGATTTGAACTTTTGTAGGTACAAGTGTATGTAGTTCTGAACAAGGCAGTTTAGATTTGAACTTTTGTAGGTACAGGTGTATGTATAGTTCTGAACAAGTCAGTTTAGATCTGAACTGGTGTAGGTAGGTACGAGTGTATGTAGTTCTGAACAAGGCAGTTTAGATCTGAACTTGTGGAGGTAGGTACGAGTGTATGTATACTCATTATGGTATATAGGTACATGTGTATGTAGTTCTGATCAAGGCAATTTAGATCTGAACTGGTACGTATGTAGTTCTGAACAAGGCAGTTTAGATCTGAACTTGTTTAGGTACTAGACTATGTAGTTCTGAGAAAGGCAGTTTAGATGTGAACTGGTGTAGACGCAAGTGTATAAATTTCATATTTTACTTACACAGAGTTGTTATTGTAATACAAATTAGTATACACATATTAAACGCTGCACTTAAGTGTCTTCTTAATGCTAACTACTGTTTGTTACACATGACTGCACGCTGGCAATTGAGTTGCGGTCGTGAAAATATCTACATAAAATTCGAAGCACTGGGAGAAACTGCTGATACACCATGCCACAGTTAGCTATGCTGCTCTGTTCTTGTCGCAGTCTCGACATGGTGTTTAAATGTGACCTGAGTGAGTGCGTCATCAAAGTAAAATTTACACTATTTGTAGCCCTTCATTATATAAAATCTACACTATTTGTAGCCCTTCATTATATAAAATCTACACTATTTGTAGCCCTTCATTATATAAAATCTACACTATTTGTAGCCCTTCATTATATAAAATCTACACTATTTGTAGCCCTTCATTATATAAAATCTACACTATTTGTAGCCGTCCATTATATACAGTTTACAGAATTTGTAGCAGTCCATTATGTACAGTTTATACAATTTGTAGCAGTCCATTATATACAATTTACACAATTTGTAGCCGTGCATTACATAACATTTGCACAATTTGTAGCCGTGCATTACATAACATTTGCATAATTTGTAGCCATGCATTATATAACATTTGCACAATTTGTAGCCCTTCATTATATAAAATTTACACAATTTGTAGCCGTCCATTATATACAGTTTACACAATTTGTAGCCGTACGTTATATAAAATTTACACAATTTGTAGCCGTACATTATGTAGGAAGGTAGGTAAAATCATTGTTATTTCCAAGACTATCGGCACTTGAAAATGTGATATGATTAATATCACGCCCTGGCCCCTTTTACCTTTCCAGATTTCTCTGGTACCCATTTACAAAGACTGGGTGATGCCAGAATAGAAGAAAGTCCCACCGCTGGGACTTGAACCTGTTACCACCGGGTTAGTGGACCAAGCAGCTACATTATGTACATAAATGCTATTTTCAAGTTCTTCACTGATCATGCCAGCACAAGTTGACGTATGTCGGGATTTTTCAACAAGGGGGAGGGGGGGGAGGAGGAGGGAGGTGCTAAAACTGAGGTCTTGATCCTGAAAGATAAGTTCTGATCACCATATGGAGCGAGGTCAGTTCTTATTTCACCCGGAAATTTCTGTCTTGTTAGCGTCATCTGTGGCCATCTTTAGCAGTTTGAGAACAATCCTATAAACCAGTGGTCATAAACCGAAGTCGTAGTAGAGGGTCTAGAGCATTTCAGGTATAAGAAGTATATGTATATGAAGATTTTTACGTAAAAAAATTAGCGAGGAATATGAGGAGGAGGGAAGTGGAAAAAGGTGGGGGGTGGGGGGTGAGTAGCGGGCGCTCAGTAAAATATCATTGGCTTTAGGGGTCTGTGACCTAAAGAAAAAGTTGAAAACCACTGCATATTCAACATTACTGGAACATTAGGCACAGTAAACTTCGGTGATCAAACTTCCTTAACTAATAACGATAGTGTTTTTTACTGCTAAGATCGGTAGGAAATAAGAAGAATTTATACCTTTAGCTTTATATTTTGTACAAGTAAGCTTGAACCATTCGGTTGAACCCGTCTAGTTTTACTTAAAGTGCAAGTTTCCTTTTTTTGCGTTTGCTATTTGTGTGTGGTTGATTAGCCCACTTTGCGACAGTTAAAGTCTCCCATGTCATTTATTAACCAGGCCTAGTCCACTAGACAAGCCACTGAGAACTTCAGCCCCACAACTACAGCCATGGTGGCCCGATGTCTGCATGTGAGTTTTCACCCTTTCCATTTTGTTTTCTTTACCAGGTCGGGTCTTTTTTTTTTTTTACTGTTTTCTATTGTCGTTCTTAGAGACACCCCTCCCTGTTATTATTATTATTATCATCTGTGTTGTTGTTACTAAAACAGTAGAGCAGATGAACAATTAAACACTTAGCTCTTTTTGCGTCACCCTTACTAGGAATGTCCCTTTATCTCATTTCTCAGCCAGTCACCTGCTTCCACTTTATGTATGCATACATCTATCAGGGCGCAGTTTGTCCTTACAAGGTGGATACAAAAGGAGCGAAGTGTTTAATTATCATACACCTCAGTCTACTCTTATTACTAGAATTAGTTTCACAGCAGTCGTCATTTCTCTTATCTCTTAAACCAAAAAAAAATCACTGAGCTATTTCAGAATATATTTACTTTCAATTTACAGCACTCTTTTCTTTTTCCTCCTTCTTTCTCTCTCTGTTTCTCGGCTTCATCCTGTCTTCATCTAAGCATGTCTTATCATTCTCTTTTCTTTCTTTATTTTTATCAAATATTTTTTCTAAAATGTCCATATATTTTGTATAACTTGTTAAAATACTATACATCTTGCCGATCGCAGTCAAATACAGCTCTCTCTCTCTCTCTCTCTCTCTCTCACTCTTTCTCTCTCACTCTCTCTCTCACTCTCTCTCTCTCTCTCACTCTTTCTCTCTCACTCTCTCTCTCTCTCACTCTCTCTCTCTCTCTCACTCTCTCTCTCTCTCTCTCTCTCGTTCATCGTAATATTCACTCCGTATATATATTTTAGTTTATTTATCCATGTGAAAGCTGGAAAACAACTAAATAAATAGACAACAAATTAGACTCATTTCAAAAGAAATGCCTAAGGAAAATACTCAGTATAAAGTGGAACGAATTCAAGAATACTGCAGTTTGCTCATCTGTCTCATGGGTGATCAGAAAAAGAAGATGGACATATGTCGGTCATGAGATGAGAAGAAACAATCAGAGAATACCAAAACAAGCTATCAAGTAGAACACAACAGGCCGAAGAAAAAGAGGTCGACCACGTGAAACTCTAAAGAGGACATTGTTAAGAGAGGTCAGTTTAGTAGGCATAAAATCCTTTGATCAGGTTGAAAAGCTCGCCGAAAACAAGAAAACTTGGCAAACTACCTTGCAAGCACAATGTGACGTTTAGCTCTCTGTCTGTTTGTCTCTGTCTGTCTCTGTCTATCTGTCTGTCTGTCTCTGGTTTCGATCTAAACTACTCGTGCCTGAAACAAGACTCAAAAAATCAGTCAAATTCAACAAATTCGTATCCTTGTCTGTCAATCCTGAGTTGCTTCAACACTGCGCATCATAAATTAACTCTTTTTATCCGTGTCTATTCTGTTTCCACTCTGTGGCGTTTACACCAATTCACCACATTCTATTTACTATACTTCATTTTATTATATCCCATTTATTATATTTCGTTAACTGTATTCCGTTTACTGTATTCCATGTACTACATCCCGTTCACTAATCCCATTCTACACTTTGAATGAAAGCGAAAATATCTGTCCCTGGGATTATGCCGCAGTTATCAACATTTGAATCAGTCAACCGTATCTAGCCGGAATCTTGCCATATCTTCTGTGGTACAAATCCTGTGGCGTTAAGATATCATAAGAGATTTTTTTTTTCTGGATGTTATGTGTCTGCTCTAGCCGTCCTCATCATAACAAGAAGCAAACACGTACATTAAAAGTTCCAGAGAAGTAAGGTAAAGGTAAAGGTAATCCTGTCGTGCCTTAGAGGCACATAGGGATATGGTGTTAGTGCCCACATTTTCCTTGACCTGTCAGCACACTAGAGGGTGATACAGTCAGTATCACGCTTGGCCACCTTTCCTTCCCCAGCTCCAGAAAAAGTCGGTACATGTAAATAGGTATAGTCCAATGTGGTATCTTTAAGTACACTTCACCATTTCAATCAGAAATATGTCTTATTGTACTAATGCGAGTAAAGACGCTTGCCTGGTTAGGCAATTAACGACCAATAGCCGATATGTTAGCGTCAGGGTTAACGAACTATAGCTGGCTAATGCCCTGTCCCACCTCTCCGCTGGTACGCCCAGTAACAGGCTTAGCCTGGCTAACGGGGCAGGGATTGCCGTATTCTCCATGGTGGTGGAATCCGCCAAAGAAGCACTGCACACCCGCCTGCTTTTTAATTGTGCTCCAGGACTGAAAAAAAAAAGTAGCTGCCATATCCCGCTCCCACGCCGACACGATGTTGTGCCTCAATACCTCCACAGCATCGGCTGCAAAGAACACCAGCTCGCAGTTACAAGGAAATAGCACAAGACATGACAAGACTATTCTTTTTTTATTTTACTGCTAAAATCAAACGTTTCTTGTTTATTTTACCTTTTCAGTCAGAAATCTCTCTTTTACTT
Source organism: Achatina immaculata (assembly GCA_009760885.1). NCBI lineage: Eukaryota > Metazoa > Mollusca > Gastropoda > Stylommatophora > Achatinidae > Lissachatina > Lissachatina immaculata. Next base: position 45,614,379 of record CM019697.1, read on the forward strand.
TATTATTTCAATCAGAAATATCTTTTTTACTTTATTCTTTCACTTAGAGTTATCTCTTTTACTTCTTTTTACATAGTTTCAACCATAAACCTTTTTTTTTAACTATTAAAATCAAAAGCTTTCTGTTTACTGTTTCAATCAGAGATCTCTCGTTCATTTGATCGTTTCGGTCAGAAATCTTTTGTTCACTTTACTGTTACAATAAAAAAATCTCTCCTTTATACTACTAATCAAATCAAACGTTCTTTTGTTCGCTTTACTGTTTCAAAGAATCTAAAAGTATGTGTTAATGGAACATCCTGACAGCTTGTCTAAAAGTATTTGTTAATGGAACATCCTGACAGCTTGTCTAAAAGTATTTGTTAATGGAATATCCTGACAGCTTGTCTAAAAGTATTTGTTAATGGAATATCCTGAAAGTTTGTCTAAAAGTATTTGTTAATGGAATATCCTGACAGCTTGTCTAAAAGTATTTGTTAATGGAATATCCTGAAAGTTTGTCTAAAAGTATTTGTTAATGGAATATCCTGACAGCTTGTCTAAAAGTATGTGTTAATGGAACATTTTGACAGCGTGTCTAAAAGTATTTGTTAATGGAACATCCTGACAGCTTGTCTAAAAGTATTTGTTAATGGAATATCCTGACAGCTTGTCTAAAAGTATTTGTTAATGGAATATCCTGACAGCTTGTCTAAAAGTATTTGTTAAAGGAATATCCTGAAAGCTTGTCTAAAAGTATTTGTTAAAGGAACATCATGACAGCTTGTCTAAAAGTATTTGTTAATGGAACATCATGACAACTTCTTTAACCATTTCTACAATTGTTCTGCAGCAGACACTGGTGCATGGAGAAACCTCCCCCACGCCTTAGGTACAGAGGATTATCGGTAGACCACACTGTTTTTCCCCCAAATGAAGCTGTCATTAATGACTTCTAGCTGGAAGAAGAAGAAGAAGAAGAAGTACAACTTTTGATGTTGTTTGTGTCTAGATATCAGGCTTAGCAATAATTTTATCAATCAATGTATTAAGCCACAGTGTTAAAAAAATGCTTGACTTTACGTAAAACAACTAAAGTTGACATCTAAACTTCGTATTACAATAAGGAAAAAAACTAATCGAGTATGAAGAAAATGGGTATTTAAATAGTTTGTAAGATAATTAGATTATATATGAACAGGAGATTCTCTCACCATCTTTCCTCTCTTTTTTTGTGCATTTTCAGCTGCCATGAATTGAAGTTTCTCAAACGTCGACTTCATTTCATGGTTTCCTACAGAATTGACAGGTTAGCAGGCGTAATCAGGATAACAGAAATAAGCAGGAAAGCAGAAGTTACTAGGGTAACAAAAATAAACAGAAAAGTAGAAGTTTTACTAGATTAACAGAAAAACAAGCAGGAAAACAAGTTATCAGGAGAACAGAAATAAGCAGGAAAACAGAAGTTACCTGGGTAACAGAAAAAAAAGCTGCTGAAAAGAAGTTATCAGGATAACAGAAATAAACAGGAAAACAAAAGTTACTATAATAACAAAAATAAGCAGGTTAACAGAGATTAACAGAACAGAAATAAGCAGGAAAACATACGCAACCGATACAAAGCAGGAAAACAAACGCAACCGAGACAAAGCAGGAAAACAAACGCAACCGAGACAAAGCAGGAGTAACAACGAAAACATAGGTAACCAGGATACCAGGAACAACACAACAGAGGTAACCAGGATAATGAAAGTGAGGAAGAAAACAGAAGTGATCAGGATAAGAAAAATAACCAGGGAAATAAAAGTAACCAGAAAAAAGCCAGGGTAATAAAAGTAACTAGGGAAATAACAGTAACCAGGATAACAGAAGTAGCCAACATTATAGATGTAACCGAGGAAAGGGTCTATTCTATTTTTCCCAGAGTTGACAAGAAAATTTAGAAAAGAAAGGAAAAATGAAAAAAAAGTGTTTCTTTTTAACGTAAAAAATTAACACCCTGGAAAACACTGAAACAACAAATATCAAGGACGAGAACATGGGTAGAGGAAGAGAGAGGGAGAGAGAGAGAAAGGAGAGAACGAGAGAGAGAGAGGAAAGAATGAGAGAGGGAAAGGAAAGAGAGAATGAGAGAGGGGAGAGAATGAGAGAGAGAGGAAAGAATGAGAAAGAGAGGGGGAGAAGAAGGAGAGAATAAGAAAAAGAGAGAGAGACAGAGAGAAGCTGAATAGTGTTAAAAAGATGAAACCAAAAAAAATATATATCAGTCTTACATCCAGCTCCCTGTTGTGGAGAGTTATGCCATCAAAGAATGAAAGTGAAGATATCTATCAATGTGATACTAAACTAATGATGATGATGAAGAAGATGGTGCAGAAGGTAAAAAAAAATAAAAAACGCTTGCCGCCGACCTCGTCACATGTGCGAAAATCTTTAATATTTTGTTTCTCACAAACAGCAGAAGCCGGAGCAAAGTAATTTTATAATTTAGTCATTTTACAACTTATATACCTCCTGTTCTTGCATACAAAATATAATGGCATGTTAATCTTCAGAATTTTTGCTGAAAGTCTAGGCTACTGTAAGAGTATTTTAGACCTACAAGCACACTTTTAATGCCTTGCTATAAAGAAAGTAGCATGATAGCACTAAAACTACAGTGTGGACAGTTTCATTTGTACAACTATTGAAAACCCAGGTCAGTGGTGTAAGCACATAACTAAAGATACTGTTATATATGGAGGCCAGGGCAGTTAAGCTCTGATACTGATTCCTATGATCAAAAATATCTCTCTGTCTCTGAACCTTAAGTGCCCAAGGCACATGGGGCTTCCTCAAGGGTTTTCCACAAACGCGTGCCCTGTGCCTTTTTTCCCGCTCTTGCCCGAGTGAGCTCTCTATTGCTCAACATCCTCTCTGTTGTTCTTCTTCGTGTCTCTTTTGCTCTACCCTTACTTCTGTTCCAATGTGGTGTCCATCTTAGTGCTATTTGTGGTAGTGAGTTGTACTCAGAAATATAGCGGCAGAGTATTGTAAATATTGAATGTGCACGTTATGAGAAATATGTACACGATCTTCACGTCATCAGCCGCAGCATAAATACTCACCTATACCTGCATACACAGGTATTAGGAGCAGTTTCCAAACACACTTGAAGCAAAATAAAATATATGAACATAGAAGTCACCAACGTCATCTTCTGTTATTGCAATTTGATTAAAATAATTTTTTTAAAAAATAGAGTTTTTCCTAAGCAAAGTAAATTATAAACACAAAAACAAGTTATCACCAGTTTTTTTTAAATGCTCTTTCGCTCTGAGATCAATAAACAGGTTATAGGAAAAATTTATCCAATAAAGAAAAAATGAAAAGAAGAGGAAACAGTTTTAGAATCCTCGTGTGTGCAAGTTTGGCTCACTTTTCCCCGTGCTCTTTATGTTTGTTTTAGTTGTTAAGTTAATGATTGTCTCAGACTTTGTTTTAGTTGTTAAGTTAACGATTGTCTCGGACTTTGTTTTAGTTGATGATTGTCTCAGACTTTGTTTTAGTTGTTAAGTTAACGATTGTCTCAGACTTTGTTTTAGTTGTTAAGTTAACGATTGTCTCAGACTTTGTTTTAGTTGTTAAGTTAACGATTGTCTCAGACTTTCAGTTCTATGTGTGACATCCGTGGAACTCAGAACAGAAAAGTTTCCATGAAAAAAAAAAAGTGACAATTTTGGAAAGTATTTAATAACCACCATCGGTATCCATGGAGCTAAGAAGAAGAAGAACATAATATAAAATGCATGCTAAAAGTATAAAATACTTTGCAGTGTGTAAATTAATAACCCCGAATAATAAAGCGGTGTATGATATAATAAAAGCAATGTTTCCTAATCTATTAATAGTACTACTTAAATCTTCCCTTAGTCGCTACAGAGACTGTTTTCATTGTAAACATGGAGCCTATTGGCTGTAGAGAATCAAGGGCGGAGTCATCTGGACATTTACAACATAAGTTTGTTTTGTACGTATAATTGCAGACAGGCAGTGCAACCAGCTCTTCATGGCCTGCCAATCACAACCGCAGTATCATCAACCTGTGAGAAAGACAAATGAAACATGTAAATAAGACTACATACTTATATATATTACATCCTTCCTGTGCCGTTAAACGTCACATAGGGCTCGCATGGTAGCGTGCCAAGTTTTCTTGTCTTCGGAGAGCTTTTCAACCTCATCAAGGGATTTTATTCCTACTAAACTGGCCATTTCAGAATTGTATATTAACATGTCATAATTGTACATTGCTTGTCATAATTGTATAGCAACGTCTCAGAATTGTAGATTTACCAAGTAACCGTATACTAACAATCACAACTGTATAATAACATGGTTAGAATTGTATGTTAGTATCTCTGAACAGTGTAATAATAATGAGCATTATATACTGTTCAAAGAGAGAGAGAGAGAGAGAGAGAGAGAGAGAGAGAGAAACGCAACAAATACGATGTTGCGATTTAAACTGAAATTTGCTGATCAGATAAGGGCAAATTGCCTGAAACGTTCACTTGGACATCAACTTCTGGTTCTGACCTGAATTGTACTCAGCAGATGATTCATGAGCACAGAAAAGCGACACTAATCAAAACAGCATTTTTGACAATAACTCATGACAGGTTCACGAGAATCCCGTGAAACTTACTAAACACGAAGCTCACTGACCATGTTATTGAATGACTATAAAAGACTGACGCTCTGAAAATTCAATGCGCAAGTATGGCTCATCTCACTACAGAACAACGACTTATCATCATTGGACGTTTATAGACTGGACAGTCACAAAGTGTAGTGGCCAGACAATTTAATGTGGTTATAAGCATCATTAGTCGCCTTTGGAGACGATTTCAAGAAACTGGCTCAGTTGCAGACCGGCCGCACAGTGGAAGACCGATAGTCACAACTCCTGCTGAAGACCGCTTCATACGGCTGCGTCACATCAGGAATCGATTTGCATCTGCGTCCTCAACAGTCCAGTCAATGACAGCAGCTCGTGGAATTTCAGATAAAACGGTCAGGAACCAGCTACACGACGCTGGTCTTTGGGCTAGAAGACCCTACAGAGATCTTGTTCCTAAGGACTGGCATCGCCAGAACCGACTGCAGTGGGCGAACTAACATCGTCAACTGACCGTTGCGAATGGCTAGAGAAGGGTTTGGTCTAGTGATGAATCATTCTTTCTGCTCCAGCGACAGAATAGATGGAGAAGAGTTTACCCCAGAGTCCATGAGTGATACGCCCAGAACTGCGTGGATAAGGCTCATCCACATGGTGGTGGAGGTGTACTGGTGTGGGGGACGATCAACTTCATAGGAAGAAGTGACCTGATGCAAACTGGAGGCCGCCTGAATGCCCAACGATACGTCGCTGAAATTCTTCTTCCTCACGTCCTTCCACTTACGGCTGCACCAGGGTCGATTTTTCAGCAGGATAACGCTCCACCTTACCACCCAGTTCCTCGCTGACAACAACGTCCAGACCATTTGCATGTTCCTTGGAGAACTTTGCCTCCCTAACATCTCTTCTGTAGGTCTCTCGTTGTAAGCAAGATGCCCTGCTGCTGATGCGTCCATTTCAGATTATCAACGATGTCTTGCAGCCATCAAAGCCTTGGTCTTCCTCTTTTTTCCATTATGTATCCTTCCTAGATGGTCTTCTTTAAATTATCATGACATTTAATGTGTCCAAAATATTTAAGTTTTCTCTGTTTAATTCTCTTTACTAGCCAGCCTTCTTCAATATTAAGTTCTTGCAGTATGGATATATTTGTTCTTTTTTGTGTCCACGATATTTGAAGAACTCTTCTGTAGCATTTACATTCAAAAGCATTTATGTGTGTCTCAGCTTTTCTGTTAAGTGTCCAGATCTCCCATCTGTGATGAGAAAGATGCAATGCTCTTAAAAATCTTATTTTTGTAGTTCTGTCTTTTCCTCTCCACAGCTTCTTTAGTAGTTTTACATTTTGAAGAGCTATAGATGTCCTACTTTTAATTTCCCTCATTGTATCTTCATTATTAATTAGTAATGATGCAAGATATTCAAAACTCCACCTCTTCCAATTTTTTCTCGCCGATAAATATTTCATCTGCTTTATTTGTTTTGTCAGTTGTCATCAATTTAGTTTTCTTCGCAATAAGATATATATTTTCCTCTTCACTATTCTTACAGACGGACATAATTAATTTTTCCATTCTTTTTTGTGTTGTGGACAGTAATATTGTGTCATCAGCATATCTAATCTCTGGTATTTCATAACCTCCAAATAGATATTTCTTACATCTTACATCCTTCCTGTGCCATTAAACGTCATATAGGGCTCACATAGTTGTTTGCCAAGTTTTCCTGTTCTCGGCGAGTCTTTCAACTTCATAAAGGAATGTATTGCCCACTAAACTGGCTTCTTTTAACAATGTCCTCTTTAGAGTTTCACGTGGTCGATCTCTTTTTCTTGGGCTTGTTGTGCTTCACTTGATAGCTTGTTTTGGTATTCTCTGATTGTTTCTTCTCATCACATGGCCTACATATGTCTATCTTCTTTTTCTGATCACCCATGAGACAAGTTGTTGTTTGCTTATCTGTCTTATCTCTGTGCTGTTCTTGAATTCGTTCCACTTTATACCAAGTATTTTCTTTAGGCATTTGTTTTCAAAAGGGTTTAATTTCTTGTCTATTTCTTTAGTTGTTTTCCAACTTTTGCATGTATAAATGAGGGTGGATATCATATTTTAATTGAATAATCTTAACCTGGTTTGTGTGCTTATAACTTTCGAGTTCCATATGTTCTCAAGATTTTTTAAGGACAATGCTGCTTGTTAACAGATATTAACAAGTCATAATTGTGTAATGACGTGCCAGAAATATGTAATGAAAAAGAAAATGACAAACAGAAAGGAATGCTTGATAAACAAAACGCTAGGCAATGACGCAGGTTCTTTAGCTATTGTTGCAATGATGCAGGTTCTTTAGCTATTTTTGTAATGACCTAGGTTCTTTAGCAAGTGCTAGTGTGGGGGCAGGCTGAAATTCTTTTAGTTTTTTTTTCTATTTAGTAATGGAATCTTGTGAAGCTGCAGTGGGTTGTGTAGATGCCATAACAAAAGAATTTATAAGCTGTCAAACACCATACAGAAGACGGATGAGTCGCGCCGGAGGGCGCAGATATCACAGCCTTCCTGCAAACCGTCACACAAAGCAACCACCCCCATTTGAGAAGACGAAAAAAAAAAAAAAGAAACCTCATCAAACAAAACCGACAGGTGCATCACAGCAACATCTGCTCACCTTGAGTCGGACAGGTGTAAGTGGTTGTGGCAGTGTTTTCACACCTTGAGGTGTTGGGATTAAAGATCGTATTTGTTGGACATCGAATTGACCTAACAACCTGGTTCGTGCAGATGTTGAAATATGAGCAGTTTTTATGAGGATAGAATCCATTTTTCGCAGGGCATTCTGGGGGAAAAAGATTTTTTAATAATGGTTATTAGTAAATAAACAAATAACAATGATAACACAATTAATGTGCATTGTACTGGCATTTATAGTAGTTAATATTTCAAATAAGAGCTAAATGATGAAAAAGTCGACATTATAATAGAGCCGGCGTCAGGTTGCTTAACGTTAGGCTGCTTAGCATTAGGCTGCTTAGCGTTACGTTGCTTAGCATTATGTTGCTTAGCGTTACGTTGCTTAGCGTCTGCCTATAAAACACCATCAAGCTCTATCCTGCATCCGCGTCTGTGGGCGTCTCTTTGTTCTCACACAAACACGTTGGACGGTCCATCCAAATTTACAGCAGTTATGTCCCGTAGCTTTTGCTACAAGAGTGTGAAGTGTTGTGTAACAGGCCAGTACAACGTTTGATGTAAGAGATGCCAGGGCTGGTCCTTGCTGCCTTTATTTTTCTAAGGAAAGCCCAGGTTCCCACTTCGTGTGGACGGACTAACCCCGAAGACAGTGGGTCCGAAAAAGAAATGTTTTGCCACAGTATGGGAATCGAATGGTCTTGAAAATAAACAGATTAAGCTTGTTGGGTCATGTAGAAAGAATGGATGAAATCAAACGTGCGAAAATGATATACGTACAGCAGATGAAGAGAGAGGTAGACCAAGACAGAGATGGAGAGACAACATAGAAGAGGATATAAAAGAAACTGGTGTCACCAACTGGAGAGAGAAGATTAGGAATAGAGAGGAATGGAGGCGAACTTTATCTGCAGCAATGAGCTTAATGGCTCGGAAATCTGAAGAAGAAGAAGAAGAAGAAGGAAGAGGAGGAGGAGGAGGAGGATAAGACAGAATCAAACCAGATACCACCTTGTCGGCAGACGAGTGACAGAAATGCATTATATATATATATATATATATATATATATATATATATATATATATATATGAATTGTATTAAAAAATAGGGGACCGGCTAGCATAGTGATTAGAGCTCTCGTCTAGCAACCGAGTGGTCGAGAGTTCGAATGTAACAGAATTCTTTAATTCTGTTCCTTATTATACCTAAGGGATATCCATTATAAAAGTTAGTAATCTGTCCACATTTTAACGCCCTTGAATGACGTAGTTATGGTTAGATTAAAGGTCAATCTTGACACTTTAAAAATCCCGAGATTTATGATCATGTTTGATGAATTTTACCTTGGCATGTTTTTTTTTACTCAAGCTTAGTTAAGACCTTGGAAAATCTCGGAGAGTAGAGAACTTTATCCTGACATGTTTTTATTAAAAGTTAAATTTGGAATCTCCAGTTAGTTTTTCACTGAAGGTCATTTTTGGACGTTGAAATCCCGCGATTTTGATTGAACTTTCTCTAGACTTGTTTTTTATGGCTAGCTAAAATTTGGTTGCTTTTCAGAGACTAGTCCAAGGTCTGAAAAGGGCGATTTTCATGAAGTTTACACTTTGTCGTGGACGAATGTTCACGAAAAAAAGGAAAGCAGATACTGTTGATGATATTTAAGCTCTTAACATTTACGTAGGATGATGTTGATGCGGAGATTAGAATGTGGGATTAGGATAGAAGTATGAGAATCATAGTGACAGGCTTGTGATTAATGATTGAGTTATGTGATTATACTGAGTGAGATTTTTGATAGACATTTGAGAGATTTGATATCATTACGGGTTAGAAAGTGTTCTAGGAAATTGTGTAGTAATTTGTGATGGAATGTGAGTTGAGTTTTCCTTTCATGGATCCAGGTATGTTTACTTGTAACTGAAGAATATAACAATAGTTATTTTGAAGCATTGTAGGACTTATAAAGTCCGATACTTGTGTTATTTTCTTACGGATCCATGGAAAGGCTTCTTGTGAGAATGTAAGTTGGTATTTATGTCCATTCATGCTGTATGTCTGGCAGTTGATCTGAGCGTGAGTGTAGTGTAGCCCACTCCTTCCTTATATGGCGAACAAGCTCTCGTCAAGGTTAGGAGTGGTTTGTTCATTTATTACAATTAACATTCTTCATCCTCACTGATCACCGCCCATTCTTTTCACAATAAATACGTATTTTATTTGATTCCGTAAAATTCTGGTGTCAGTGGTCTTCAAGCTGTTGTATTGTCTGTGTACCCGCACATTTAGAGAGTGAGAATTTAAGTTCGTTGAAAATCTATACTAAAGTAAGGTACTAAGAAATTAGTTAGAATACTAGCATACGAATCCCCAGCTGAGCTGGGGGTTTTTTCCGACCAGTACGACCCGAGGTCGACCCAGCCTCGTAAAATGAGTCCCAGAGAAAATCTGGGAAGGAAAGGCAGAGAGGAAAGGAACTGGCTACCCTACCTCATACACTGATGGCGCGCATAATGAGATCTCTAACGTTTATCCCTTACGACATTTGCTATAGGACCACCTCTACCTACTTTAACCTATTTAAAAATAGGGCGAGGCTTTCATTACGTTCTAGATTTTAAATGAAGAAAACTGACGATTTTTTTTCCTTTTGTATCTTTTTTTTTTTTTAGACATCATTTTCAGTCGCCATTAAAACGAGGATTATAGGCCTCACTTGTGAAATACTAGTTCGTCTTATTGTGAAATACTAGTGAAATACTATTTTTATCGTGAAATACTAGTTCGTCTTATTTAATTTCAGTTTAGAAAATGATCGTTTGTCGCGGGTGCTATAGTGACAGCTGAAATCAATAATATTCTATAATATTGTTCTATGTGTCTGTGTATTGTTCTATTTCAAACATTCGCGTGGAAGTAGCAGGGTGCGTGTATCTGTGCATGTTCTATTACAAGCAGTTGGCGAAGGAGCAGGGTGTTGGTGTGTATGATGTGAAGTGATAAGTGAATATCTGTGATGGTAAAGTGATCACAAGAACACAGTACAGGACAGAGGTCAGAAACTGGCAGCAGAGAACTTCGTCTTCTACTTACGGAATGTTCCATTGGTTGTCGCTGCTTGGGATGTTGTTCTAGCACTTGTTGTCGTTGTTGTTACGTTTAGTGAATATCTGTTAGTGCTTTCTGTAGAAGGTGTTGTTGCGGCTGCGGTTGTTGAAGTTGTATTTGTCGAAGGAGCTGCAGTCGTAGTTGTTAATCTGAAAATCAGAAGCGAATTTGCAGCTGCTTTTAATGATTCACATATGGGTTTGCAGAACACGATGAGTCTTATTGGCTACTGACAAAGTTCTCAAAAATGTGAATTATAGGAAATGGAATCTAGCACTTGAATAGACTGGTTAACCATGCAAAAGTTAATGATTCATATTAGTCCATTTCTTTAAGTTAAGCCTGATTGGTGATACTGAACTCTTCTGGTTTCTATGATATGTAGGTATATATTTTTTTTATAGGGGTAATTATAATCGGTTGATTATAATGTTGCTTATATTGTTCTGATTTTCTGTGGTATGGCTGGAAGGAGTGATTATAAACTACTCATTGATATAAATATACAAATGAAAAGAAAACACAATTAAACCATTCTTCAAATAATCATAAGCTTCTATTGTTAAAATCATCTTTTTTTACACAGTTAGCAAAATCAAACAAATGAATCATCAATTTATGTTATTCATCAGCTTAACAACATAGTCATTAAAATGATTCCTGAAATATTCAGATTCCTAGATTATCTTGATCGACAGTGAAACGTCTAAAGAATCAATTTTTTAACCCCTTGTACATATTCATACAATAATCTCTAATCTTCATCATTAAATGATTGAGTATCTTATGTATGTATTAGCAACTAAATGGCAATAATTGTTGCAACATGCATATTCATAAATTTCAGCAATACGTATTTACACATGAGCCATCATTGCACATTACCAAAAACCTATAAATCTTACATAGAGAAATATGTTACACTAGAATTATATTTATTCATGTATCCTTCACTTATCTTATCATAGTTAAGTGGGTCGGGATGTCGATCAGATGAGTCGACAGCACAGACTTGCAGGCGTCCACATGACAGAAATATAAACCCCAATATTAATTTAACATCTACATGTTTATCTAAAGACGAAATACACTCTCATGCGCTCTCGAGCGACAACATGATCCTCCCCCGATCCGCCCAGCGTACAAAATCCCGACCGATTAAAATTCTATCATGCTCTCTTTATATACTGGGCCAGTAAGCCGATATTTTCTCAGAGTTGCGCACCTCTGAAAACTGACCGGTAACTGACTCATTATTCCTACTCTTAGGGTTACCAACTAACGCAGGTAACTATGAGCCTATCTATTCCCTACATTAATAGCTGCTGACAAAGTTCTCAAAAACATGAATTATATGAAATGGAATCAAGCACTGGACTAGACTGGTTAAACATGCACAAGTTAATGCTTCATATTAGTCCATTCCTTTAAGTTAAACCTGATTGGTGACACTTAATTCTTCTGGTTTCTATGAGCCTTCTGAAGACTGGATAAAAGATAGATTAATGTCACCTTTTCTAGGTTTACGCCAATGTAAAATGTCTGACAGATCCATATTCTGTTGGTCAGTTTGCAATAACACAACCGCTTTTCTAGTACGCTGTGGAGCTGTGTCTTGGCCAGATTTGATTTCCCGATATTAACAAGCAAATTGGTAACTGTTTGAGTCAATTTGAGAGTACCAGAAACACGAACATCATGTTTCTAAAGAACAGTAGGAGATGTAGGAATGGTAACAGTTGTAGCATTCGTTCTTGTTGGTAGAGGTGGAAGAAAGGAGGTGGATAGAACTCGGGAGGAGCATTACTCCAGTGAAGAGCTGGGCTTTGTTGTTGTACACCCGTGGAGTAGCATTCTGGTAGAAATCTTTTACGCTGTACTCAGGGTAGTTCCTTTGGCTGAAATCTGTTGACCATGATCACGCGTGCATGCTCCATGAAGCTTTTTATTTGAATTTTGAAAGAGGGAAAACTCGTAAACCCAGGGATCGGAAAAGTCAAAGCCAAAGTCAAAGCTGAATTTGCTCTTACTATTCCTTATTTTGAAAAATGAACACTTTCTTACTATTCCTTATATAGAAATTAGACTCTTTTGAAAACAAATGCCTAAGAAAAATACTTGGCATAAGGTGGAACGAATTCAAGAACAACGGAGAGATAAGACAGATGAGCAAACAACAACCTATCTCATGGGTGATCAGAAAAAGAAGATGGACATATGTAGGCCATGTGATGAGAAAAAACAATTAGAGAATACCAAAACAAGCTATCAAGTGGAGCACAACAGGCCGAAGAAAAAGAGGTCGACTACGTGAAACTCTAAAGAGGACATTGTTAAAAGAAGCCAGTTTAGTGGGCATAACATCCCTTGATGAAGTTGAAAGACTCGCCGAGAACAGGAAATCTTGGCAAACTACTATGCGAGCCCTAGGTGATGTTTAACGGCACGGGAAGGATGTAAGATTCCTTATATTAGATGTTATATTTTCTGTGGTTCTGTTGCACTGCTTATGTGGTAAGGACTAATGAATCCCTGCGAGAGAGTAACTTTAATAATGTTGCTTCTCTGAAATACAGAGAAAGAAAAGTCAACCGCTGCCATGCACTCTCTCATCCGACATGATGGCTGCCACACACTCTCTCATCCGATATGTGGCTGCCACACACTCTCTCATCTGATATGACGGCTGCCACACACTCTCTCATCTGATATGACGGCTGCCACACACTCTCTCATCTGATATTATGACTGCCATACACTCTCTCATCAGATATTATGACTGCCACACACTCTCTCATCCGATATGATGACTGCCACATACTCTCTCATTCGATATGATGACTACCACACACTCTCTCATCCGATATTATGACTACCACACACTCTCTCATCTGATATGATGGCTGCCACACACTCTCTCATCTGACGTGTGGCTGCCACACACTCTCTCATCAGATATTATGACTGCCATACACTCTCTCATCAGATATTATGACTGCCACACATTCTCTCATCTGATATGATGGCTGGCACACATTCTCTCATCTGATATGATGGCTGGCACACATTCTCTCATCTGATATGTGGCTGCCACACACTCTCTCATCTGATATGACAACTGCCACACACTCTCTCATCTGATATGACGGCTGCCACACACTCTCTCATCTGATATGACGGCTGCCACACACTCTCTCATTCGATATTATGACTGCCACACACTCTCTCATCCGATATGACTCCTGCCATATACTCTCTGGTTTAAGTTGACACCTGCCATAATTCCATCATTCGATATGACACATGCCACATACTCCGTCAGGCAACATGACACCTGTCATGCCAGCATTCAGCAGTAGCTACTAATACTTCTGTACCAGGGGCTGGTCCTTGCAGCCATCGAGTACGCCCTAACCATCCTCACTGTCAGCCCTGCTGAGATGGAAAAACTCGAAAAGATGCAAAATGAAGCCATGCGAATTATCTTTAAGGTGTACGAGAGACACTTCCTGTTTATACCGCTGAAATACCTTCTTGATGTTCCCACAACGAATCAGTGGATCAATATCTGGAGGGCGCGAGCTTACCTCAAGATAAGTGCAGACAAAAAGCACAAATTGCGCCAAGAATTCATAAAAAAAGGGGGTGGGGGGAGGTGACAGGCTAAAGCGAGGGAAATCACGGGTAGGTCGTGCAGAAGATGTCATCAAGCAGGTCTGTGAATCTAACAACATCAACCCCGGCGAGGAACGGGTACCTGAGCCTCCAGCGATCAGGGGCACCTTCTCTTGCATTGTCTCGCCTGACAAGAGAAGCAGGGAGGAGAATCCACTTGCTGTGAATGTTGAGGTCAACGTCTTCATCTGTGAAAACTACAATGAGGCAGATGCAGTGATTTACACAGGTGGGTCCGTTGTACGACATCAAAGAAGTACATGGGCATTCACAGCACTTTCGGTTGGCAGAACAGCCCAGGAACCCAGCGGTGCCTTCTCTGTGACCACAAGCTGCGTGACGATGGAGATGATGGTGGTAACGAAAGCATTCGTCTGGCTGGAGTCACAAGACTACCCCCGTGTCTGCATACTAAGTGATTCAATGAGTATGATCCAGAAGGTCGAGGCAGGTTTTGTACGCAGGCAGTGGCTTGAGTCATTGCAGGAATCAACACTTCACAGAGTCACCTTCATCAACGTTTCTTTGCATGTGAACATCCAGGGAAATAAGAGAGCTGATAAGCTAGGCTGGCTGGCTCTGCCATACTCCCAGATGGACAACCACTTGATCAGGCTGATAGACTGTCTGGCTCTGCCATACTCCCAGATGGACAACCACTTGATCGGGCTGATAGACTGGCTGGCTTTGCCATACTCCCAGACGGACAGCCACTTGATCAGGCTGATAGACTGGCTGGCTCTGCCTTACTCCCAGATGGACAACCACTTGATCGGGCTGATAGACTGGCTGGCTTTGCCATACTCCCAGACGGACAGCCACTTGATGGAGTTGATATTGTTAACGCACTCTGAGAGACAGACAGAGTGGAAGACTTCGAGGGCAGTGAATCTACATCGCTACTCAGACTGAGAGATCTGGGAATACAGATCTGCACGGCCAAGAACGAGAGGCATACTGGACATGTGAGACAACTGGTCAACCAACACAGGACAGGCATTGTCACCCGCTGGACGCTAATAGATAAGATTTGGGGGGGGGGGGAGATCTGAGCACCTAAGGACATGCCCGGAGTTCAATGATGATGACCCAGACCATAAACCATAAACAAACCTGTCATCATCCAATATAATGCCTACCAAGCTCTTCATCATACGATCATACGATATGATTTCTGCTCTCTGCTCCATTATCCAGTACTGCATTATTTCCTAATAATCATTTCATGCACCAGTTTTTCTTTAATAATATGAAACTTAACTACTTCTAATTACATCAGATACCACAAAACGTCAACAATCAGCTTATACCAAAGAGCAGATATTGACATCATATGCATCACATCATTAAATAAAATAAAAGAACTTTCTTCTAGCATGTAACTGTGGTCATCCTCTCACCTGAATCACTTTTTAAAAATCTTAAAGTTACCCTACCAGTTTAATTTATAGCCAGTCTTTCCAGTCTTCTCACAAACCACGACTTTTTTCTTTTCCTTCCATGACTATCTTATCTTAACTTATATCCTTCCCGTGCCGTTTAATGTCACATAGGGCTCGCAAGGTAGTTAGCCAATTTTTCCTGTCTTCGGCGAGCCTTTCAACCTCATCAAGGGATTGTATGCCTATTAATTTGGCCTCTCTTAACAATGTCCTCTTCAGAGGAAATGACTATGTTAGAATATAAAACGGAAATCTCTTGCTACCAGAAGCCTATGTGTCTTGGGAATTGACAAGATGACACAGATGGACGGACGGACGAACGGACAGGTAGCTGGGTGGGTGGGTGGACGGACGGACGGACGGACAGACAGGCAGGCAGGCAGGCAGGCAGGCAGGCAGGCAACAGACAGATTTTAGAATATGCCCTGTTACAGAAAGCATATCAGGATTTATAAGTCTTTCATAATTCTCTGACAAAGTCATAACAAATGATAATTTCATAATGCCATTACGATGTAGCATCCGTATTTCCACAACAATATCAGGTCCTGTAATGTTTCTATAACCTCAACTCGTTGTCAAGACTTTGCGAACATAAGCAGACTACACGACACTTACACATCATCCTCCTAGAGCGCCACATTAATAGAGGATTTTAAAAATACGCGCGAATCTGTAATGAAAAACTACTACAGTACGTGCTGTCTGATAAAGAGCACTAACTAAAAAAAAATATGAGAGCCATCATTTTGCTGTTGTTTCCCTTTGGTCAGAATAGCTGTTACTGTTAACCTACAGGAGATAAAAAGCTGTGTCAGAATATACACTGTTCCCGTAATTATATAACCATATCGGAACATATAGCTTTTTTAATAAAATAAATGGAAATATCGCAAAATACGGTGTTTTAATAACTTCATTTCAAATCATAAGCTGTAAGAGCAGTTTTGTCAGAGCTTATATAGTTTAGTTAGCCATGTTAAGACACACAATGTCACAAAACATGCCAAGATATATAGTTTTCACAAAAGGCATACCAAAAACACAGTTATCACAAAAAACAGGCCAGGACATGAAGTTTTCGCAAAAAAAAACATGTCTGGACATTTAGATTTAACAAATTAAAAAAAAATTATGCCAAAACATATTGTTTTAAAAAAAATTAACAGAACGCATGTCAATACATAGCTATCAAGTGGAACACAACAGGCCGAAGAAAAAGGGGCAGACCGCGTGAAACTCTGAAGAGAACATTATTAAGAGAGGCCAAGTTAACAGGCATAAAATCCTTTGATGAGGTTGAAAGACTCGCCGAAGACAGGAAAAATTGGCGAACTACTTTGCGAGCCCTATGTGACGTCTAACGGCACGGGAAGGATATAAGATATAAGATAAGATGTCAATACATATAATTTTAAGATACAGAAAGCATACCACGACATAGTTTTCAGACACACAAAAAAACTTTCCAAAACATATAGTTTTCACATACCAAGGTATTCAAAATTTCTACAACCATGTCAAGATAAATCAGTCTGCTGTTAAATAAACGAGTAATACAGAACCATGTAAAGATAAAAGAACTTTCATCAGAAGAAACGAAATATGTATAACAACCACATCAGCGTATACCGGCTTCCCCCCCCCCCCACCGAATAGATGATATATGTACAAGCAAGTCCGGATATACTTACGTTCACATACAATGATCGACGCTAACATACTCACGTCACAAAGAAACGTAAAAGACTTACGGTGCTTCACAGATGAATGCATTATTGCTGGAGCAGTAGTCGTCGTCCCACTTGTAATCCACGCCGACCCACAGGGCAATGCAGTCTGCAGCTGTATCAGAATAATATTTACTCATTTTACATTGGTATCATTTAATCAGCTCGTCTTTCCCATTTCCAGAGTGTAAAGTGGTTTAAATTATTCCTTGTTTATCATAAATTACTGAAAAAATAGTTCAGTGCTTGAAATTATGTGGCATGGGCGTGACTGAGAGTGTGCTGAGTCCAACCCTTCTGCTAAACTTAATATGGCCCCCCTTCTGCTAAACTTATTATGGGCCCCCTTGTGCTAAACTTAATATGGTCCCCCTTCTGCTAAACTTAGTATGGGCCCCCCTTCAGCTAAACCTAGTATGGCCCCCTCCGACCTAAACTACTCATTCCCCGATATAAAATTTTAAAGTTGGAATTTCAAAATTCAGACTCCGGCGTCACTGCATTCAGGACGGCCACATACATGCTCCGCTGCATGCCACAGCATCTACCAAATAGTAAGTTTGCTAATAGTTAACGTCCTGCGCTGGTTGTTTACGTCCCCCTTCCCCCATATAGCTCGAATAAAAGTTAAAATAAACATTAATCTATATTCACGTTTATTTATCCAAGAGGTAGGGCCTTCTGCCCCGTCCGAGCCCCTAGGCCTGTTGAGCCTAATGCGTAACCCGCCGCCATGCCGAGTTCACAAAATCGTAGCAGGAAAGATATGTAACAGTATTTTGCTGGTTAAAGGGATATAACACAAGTATATATTCGCGAACCATAAGAAATAACATCTTGTTGGCAGAGATGCAGATGAATCCACTGACAACAATTATTGAGGAAAGACGCTGGCGATGGTTGGGACATGTGCTCCGAATGACTGACAACTAACTCACTACCAAAAATAGCACTAAGATGGACACCACAGGGGAACAGAAGTAAGGGTAGACCAAAAGAGACATGGAGAAGAACAACAGAAAGGATGTTGAGCAATAGAGGGCTCACCTGAGCAAGAGCAGAAAAAAAGGCAAAGGACAAGCATTTATGGAAAACCCTTGCGGAAGCCCCATGTGCCCTGGGCACTTAAGGATATATATATATATAAAAATTCTGCCCTCAAACCGCGACTGGCCCTGCATGCTGGCGGCGCATCTCTTTACCGCTCACAGAAAACACATGGAGAATAGATGGATTGATATAAACGGAAAACGACTCGGAAACGTTAAACTTCAAAGAGACAAAGAAGCGATTCTTAAAGTATGTACTATCAACGTGGAATAAATGATAAAAAGGAGGAATTAGTGGAGGGAATGAAAATGAGAAAAATAAAGATCATGGGAGTTGCAGACTCCAAACTCAGAGGTAAAGACTGTAAACAAACATATCAGAATTATGTATTCCTATACATAATTCGTTGATGATCTGCAAATGGATGCATCAGCAGCAGGACAGCTTGCTCACAAACGAGAAGCATACAGGAGTGCTGTTAGAGAGGCAAAGTTTCGCAAGGGACATGCAAATAAATGAATGAATGAATACTCCAGAGTGAGTGAGCAAGAAAGAGCAAAACATGATATCGGAATGATCATAGAACCAAACACCGCTAGCAAAGTCTTGGAAACAAAATGCTGTATTTATCAGAAAGAATTATAATTGTCCAAATAACAGAAAATAAGGAGACCACAACCTATGTCCAAATATATGCTCCTTGTAACGTGCCAGACATGGAGCAAGAATGCGAGGAGTTCTTTGACAACCTCCATGATATACTAAACAACAGAAGAACAAGGAAAATGTTATAATCATGGGGGACTTCAAAGCAAGACTGGGAACTAGTGGAGCTGATGTAGCAGTCCACCTGAGTTCCTTCGGTGGCCAGCAGTGCGTTAGAAATGAAAATGGTAGCAAATTCCTAGAACTGTGCAGCCAGCATGATCTTTTTTTTTATCACAAACACATTCTTTAAAGAAATAGAGTCTTAAATATATATCTGGTACAAATGGAATGATTCGACATGCAGAAGTCAAGATGATTTCATACTAGCAGGGAACAACAAGAAAAGGTCAGTCATTGATGCAAGAGCAGTACCCAACCTGAGTTCAAGCACAGACCACAAAGTTGTAGTAACAGTCATCAGAGCACACAGGAAAAGCCATAACAGAACTCTCAAGAAAAGAAAAATGAAGCAGTGAAAGTAAGCAAGCTCAAGGAAGAGAATGCGAAAGAAGAATATGAGAAGAAAATAAGAGAATTGTTCATAAACTCACCGACAGAAACAAAAGCAGGAATGGGTCTTGTTAAAAAAAAAAAACAGCTTTTTGCGAGCAGCGAAGGAAACGTGTGGTACCATGAAAAAAGGAGGTAGAGAAATGAAAATAACAACATGGTGGAATGATGAAATAAAAGAGGCTGTAGAAGAAAAAATATATAAATATAAAGAATGGATAAGAAGCAAAAGAGGATCCAGACTACATTGAATATTGAACAGCAAGAAGACATTCTAAGCGGGTAATAAAAGAAGCAAAGGTAAAATCATGGCAGAAATACAGTGAAGTATTAAAGAACAATCACAAAGAAGCTATGAAAATCTATTATAAAAATATCAGTGCAATGAGAAAGCGAGCAGAGCGATTCGACCCAACAGAGATTGTGAAGAATGTTAATTGCGATCCAATATGCGAACCAGAGAGGGTAGTTCAGAGATGGAGACAGTGCTTCGACAAGTTACTCAATATACGGTGGACGAGCCGCGCGCTCAGTGGCTGGAGCTAGTCTGTCTCGCTACATGACGAATACGAGATGGGATATATATATATATATATGAGTTGGACACAGAAGGGCGATTATTAATCACTATAATGAGAGTCAATAGCGGCTGAGTCGGGTCGGCTGACACACTCAGTCCAGCCGACCATATTGTTGATAATGTTGGTTATTGTGTGATGAAAATTTATATGTGTTATGAATTAGGTCTCTTCTCGTGGTGTGAGGAGAGTCGATCAGATTCATGTTTATCGTCATATCTGGATGGGCACCTATCAAGGTCCATCAGTATCTTCAAGTGCATGGATAATTTATGTGTCGCAAGGGTATCGGAAGATACCTGGCCAGGCTGCAGAGCTAAGAATCCAACGTTATGTGTGTGGGCTTGAATCTGGTGGAAAGGAGGAAGCGAGAATATAGTGCGTTAGTACGTTGATTAATAGTACTTGATGTTAGTACACTGATTTCATGGATTGAGGAACAAGATAATAGTACGTTAGTACATTGAATTTCCATGGTTTGAGGGAACTAGACAATAGTATGTTAGTACATTGAATTCATGTGTTGTGGAGAGCAGAGACAGGTTAGAAGTGAGACGAATAAGTGCTAAGGCACATGGTATAAGTCAGAAGGAGAGTGTGGTGTAGTTTCTCAGAAGGACTGCAGATTCATAGCACATTTGGCACCATCGATATACATGTACTTGAATAGTATGCGTTGCTTGGTAGGGCCAGAGGAGCCCCGGCCAATTTCGTACATTTAATATAGTGTTACTTGGTAGATACTTTACTTGTATTTCTGTCATGCCTTGATTGTGTTACTTGGTAGATACTTTACTTGTATTTCTGTCATGCCTTGATTGTCATCTGATACCTGTTGACGTCCTGCGTGTGTCATATCCGTGCTGGCTTATCATGCCATATGTGGCGTGTCAATAAAATGGATGTAGATTTGAATTTATGACTTGGTAATCTATAATCCATGTTTCCTGTGATGTGTGAATGTATATGGTGTGATGTGTGGATGTATATGGTATGATGTGTGGATGTATATGGTGTGATGTGTGAATGTATATGATGTGATGTGTGGATGTATATGGTGTGATGTGTGGATGTATATGGTGTGATGTGTGGATGTATATGGTGTGATGTGTGGATGTATATGGTGTGATGTGTGGATGTATATGGTGTGATGTGTGGATGTATATGGTGTGATGTGTGGATGTATGTAGTGTGATGTGTGGATGTATATGGTATGATGTGTGGATGTATATGGTATGATGTGTGGATGTATATGGTGTGATGTGTGTATGTATATGGTGTGATGTGTGGATGTATATGGTGTGATGTGTGGATGTATATGGTGTGATGTGTGGATGTATATGATGTGATGTGTGGATGTGTATGGTGTGATGCATGCCGGGCATACGGTATCCGTGGGAGGGAGATCCTGGGTTGTAGTGTTAGTTTTGGTGTTGCCACCTCAGTACGGATGTACAATGGCCTTGGGTTTGGGTTTTCAGATGGGTTTTGGGTCCTGTCTCTCCTCCATATTGTCCCCAGTTGTGCTGTGAACTTAGCTACCCACTAAGTTTACAATACCATCCAAGGCAAGCCAAATCCATAATAACAACACAGCTGGCCCCATAGAACTGGAACCAGACGTTCTACAAGTTGAAATCAGAGAAGCCATCAGAAAGGCCCAAATGAACAAAGCCCCAAGATGTGATGGAATACCCAATGAGTTAATCAAATGTGAGAAAGAAGTTAGAATAGCTTGGTTTCACAGACTCTATAACTTGATATGGGAAAAACAAGAAACACCATAGGACTGGAGAAACTCTGTAATTTTTCTAATATGGAAAAAATGGCAGTAAAAGGGACTGCAACAAATATAGAGGCATCTCACTGCTAAGCCATACTGGGAAAATGTTCTGCAAGATCCTAGAGAACAGACTGCGACCAGTGATTAAACCACAGTTAAATGAAACTCAGATGGGATTTTAAAAAAAAATAAAAGCTGTGCATTTCATCGTTTCATCTTGTACATGGCGATTTATTCTGCTATGGCTTCTCTAGGTGCTATGAGGTACGTGCACCAATTCTGAGATCTTCCTAGATGCGACATTAAATTATTTATATTTACGTGAAAGTTTTCAAAGTCCCTTTTTTAAATTTTGATGTTGCTTATGTCAACATATTTATTGCATTTTTTAGCTAGACATATTAAATGTCATGTTAATTTAGAGAAGACCGTCTTGGGAGGATACATAATGGGAAAAGGAAAAAGAGGCAGACCAAGGCGAAGATAGCTGTAAGACATTGTTGATGATCTGTGAATGGATGCATCAGCACATGGCATCTTGCTTACAATAGAGAGGCCTACAACAGAGCTTTTAGGGAGGCAAAGTTCCACACGGGACATGCAAATGACTGACTGATTGAATGATCCCAAAGTTAGAGGCACAAGTGGCTTCCACCTCCCTCCTTCTCTCTCTCTCTCTCGCCCTCCTTATCTCTCACCCACTCCTTTCCCGCTGTGGGGGAAAATGAGTTATTATGACTAAATGAGCAGAAACAAGGTTTTGGAGGAACTATGGATGTGACCTGGCAGGCAACAAGTGACAGCCAGAAAATAGACTGCTCACCTGGCGCTAACCCTCACATTTACCTCTGCTGACTACTTACTTCCATCAGGACCATCACGTGGCTCATCCGTTCCCCAGTTCATGTAGTTCACAATCTTTTCTCCTGTGCTGGCCCAGACGTAATATCCTTCAGCGCACTTGTCATTTCCACCGATCCAGACATTTGAAGCTATGACAGAAATAAAACAAACCCTGCCTGGGTTTAGTCATCTAGAGAAGACAGGCGGTATTCAAGAAACACAAGCGGGATATATAGCGTTTCTTTCCTGATACCATCTACGTACAGAACTACGGAGTGTCGATTTATTTGTTTTCATATATAACCCGCAAACAGGGTGCGACGTTGGTGGCCCGTTTTTACCTCAAAAAGAACAGTTTACGAAAATAGCGCTACGTTTTATGTTTCATCTACACAAGATATTTCCTTTCAGTGCGAGACTAAATGTATTTTTATTTATTTAATTTCGCTTTTTAAAAATTTTTTTATTTTACGTTTACTAACTCAATCAACGAAGCATTTTTTTACTTTTACTGACTCATTTAACAGTGCATTTTTTTTTTTTTTACATCTATTGGCTCAGTCAACCTCACAGGTTTTACAGTTTACTGACTCAGTCAACAGTGGAGAGTCTGTTTCTGTTTGCTTACACAACCCATAACCACAGCTAAGTAATTTTAATAAGCAACCAAGAAAAACACAGTCTTTATATTTGTATTACTTTAAATATTCACATTCTAAGTAGATTACTTAAATATTCACATTCTAAGTAGATTACTTAAATATTCACATTCTAAGTAGATTACTTAAATATTCACATTCTAAGCATATTCCTTTCCTTAAATGCTCAGATCTGTCTTCCATGCTACCCTCTGCTTGTAGAATTATATATATATATTCATTTCCGCGTTTGGTGAACTGATTCTTCTGTTTGGCTGAATAAAATATTTCTGCTGCATCAGATAATACAATGAAAGTTTTCAGTTTTGACAAACATTCTCTTATTGTAAGTATCGTCATCATCATCATCATCATCACCATCATCATCATCATCCCCTTTGTACTCCCAATGTAGCAATAAGGCATCATCAAAGGTTCCCCAGCCAGCCCTGTCCTTGAGCAAGTCGGGATACCTCAAACCAAGTCTTCCTTACTTCCTTCAGCTCTTTCTGTGTTGTGTGTCCCATGTCCCAAGTGGCCTGCCCCTCTTTCTTGAGGTGTCCAAGTCAAGATAGTACAGAGGTGTCTTGATTTTCCCATTCATAGTATGTCGTCCAGCCATTTCCATCTTATTATACATTTATTCAACAACAAAAAATTACTCGAAATGTCTACCAACCTTCACTTCGTATTTTAATTTTTTTTTTAATTACCTGTACACTTACCTGTATTGGCCATTGCCAAAGACCTCATAAACTGGTCTTCTTCCGCTGATTCTATCTCAGCGAGCTTTGCTTGATGAACTGTACAATATGCCTACATTAACAGAGGACATTTTGTTTTGAATAGAAAGCTTACGTACATTTTTTTAGCAGACTAACTGCTACTACTGCTACTACTACTGCTACTACTACTACTACTACTTCATTCCGGACAGTTAATGTAGGAGTGCTTCTCCATTCCTGACATTAATGTAGGAGTGCTTCTCCCTTCCTGACAGTTAATGTAGGAGTGCTACTGCCTTCCTGATAATTAATGTAGGAGTGCTACTCCCTTCCTGACAGTTAATGTAGGAGTGCTACTCCCTTCCTGACAGTTAATGTAGGAGTGCTACTCCCTTCCTGACAGTTAATGTAGGAGTGCTACTCCCTTCCTGACAGTTAATGTAGGAGTGCTACTTCATTTCAGACAGTTAATGTAGGAGTGCTACTCCCTTCCTGACAGTTAATGTAGGATTGCTACTCCCTTCCTGACAGTTAATGTAGGAGTGCTACTTCATTTCAGACAGTTAATGTCGACGTGACTAGCCCTTCGTAAGTTCTTCCCAGATCTCTGTCCCAGCTGATGGAAAAATCCTACTTGGGATACGGCTGTCATCCAGTCTTGCCTGCGGTCCCCGGTCATCTCAGTCTTTCTGCTACCTAGAGCTGTCATCCAGTCTTGCCTGCGGTCCCCGGTCATCTCAGTCTTTCTGCTACCTAGAGCTGTCATCCAGTCTTGCCTGCGGTCCCCGTCATCTCAGTCTTTCTGCTACCTAGAGCTGTCATCCAGTCTTGCCTGCGGTCCCCGGTCATCTCAGTCTTTCTGCTACCTAGACCTGTCATCCAGTCTTGCCTGCGGTCCCCGGTCATCTCAGTCTTTCTGCTACCTAGACCTGTCATCCAGTCTTGCCTGCGGTCCCCGGTCATCTCAGTCTTTCTGCTACCTAGAGCTGTCATCCAGTCTTGCCTGCGGTCCCCGGTCATCTCAGTCTTTCTGCTACCTAGACCTGTCATCCAGTCTTGCCTGCGGTCCCCGTCATCTCAGTCTTTCTGCTACCTAGACCTGTCATCCAGTCTTGCCTGCGGTCCCCGGTCATCTCAGTCTTTCTGCTACCTAGACCTGTCATCCAGTCTTGCCTGCGGTCCCCGGTCATCTCAGTCTTTCTGCTACCTAGACCTGTCATCCAGTCTTGCCTGCGGTCCCAAATCTTCTCAGTCTTTCTGCTACCTAGAGCTGTCATCCAGTCTTGCCTGCGGTCCCAAATCTTCTCAGTCTTTCTGCTACCTAGACCTGTCACCACAGCTGGACCCGGAAAATCATTATTGTTATTGTTATTATTATTATTTGGTTACTGTGCGAGTTCCCTGTATGGTTCTGTGTTGGTGTTTATGTTGGAAGTTGATCGAGGCTGGCTACTGTTGCTGCGGAAAGTTGTGATGGCAATTTCTTAAGGCAGAGAGTCAGTGAACGTCGTGATTTAGATCGTTCTCCGTTTCTCTTAGTGTTTCTGTGCGGCAGGTGACATACGTACTTTAGAAGTCTCACCAAACAGCTCTTGGTGCAGTTTCTTTAGCTTCATCCAGCGTATCCGTAATAGTTGAATACTTTTAAAAGCGTGAAACTTTCACACGATGCCTTTAACTGATTTTATCTAAGCCATATTATACATTATATTTATCCTCTGTTTTTCGACCATACCCACTTTAGGAGCATCTGCTTTTTCGACACTTGTCAACCAGGACTCAAGTTTTCAAATGTGTGATCCGCTCTTTCGACCGATTTCACCCATCTTCCAACGTGGTTATATGTTCTGATCAACCAGACGTTTCGTATCAAACTTGAGTTGGATTAATTTGTTTTCAGAAGCTAGAAGTGGATCTCTTGGGTTCGCACTTACAATATTCTCATATTTATGTTTACACTACTTTTGTATTTGCGTTTATAAATTCTGATATTTATGCTTACACTACTTTTATATTTGCTTTTATAAATTCTGATATTTATGCTTACAAGACTTTTATATTTGCTTCTATAAATTGAGATAGCTGTGCTTACAATACTTTTATATTTGTGTTTATAAGGTAAGGTAAAATCCCTGTTTCCATTCCATTAAGGCATCTTTACGATACAATGTTAGGCCCGTATTTCCAAGACCTTCAGCACATGAAAGTGTGATGTGGCCGGTATCACGCCTGGCCTTCTTCTTCTTCTTCTTCTTCGTTCGCATTGTCTGTCTATATCTGCAGTCCTGTCTCTTGGATAAATTTCACTGTTTTTTGTAATTCATGTATGGAACCGTAGAGCGTATCTTCTTTAGTGGTTTCACTGGGCCAGTAATTATTTCTCAGTGTCTCATAGTTGGTGCAGTTCTGGAGGATATGTTCCACAGTTTGGGGCACCTGGGCACATGTACATAGATTAGCAGTACCAACCTTAAACTTTGTATACATATGACTACGGATGGTCAGCTTTCTCATTGCCTGGTATCCCACAGTGGGAGGGAATCCATTGCAAAGTGACTCCACGTTGTAAGCCAATTTGGCATCCTTAAGGTCTGGTAGTTTGTTGCACTGAAGAGCTTCCAGTACTGATCTTGCATCTGTGAGAATTACTACGGGACATGTATCAATTCTGGAGTCTGATAGTTTTTCAACTGCAGCAATAATTGCCCTAACTTCTGCATCATAGTTGTTGCAGTATTTTCCAGTGGGTATGGAAATCTTGTCAGTGGTATTGTTTAGATATTCAATATATGCTCCTGCCCCTCCATTCTTTATGGCATTATGTGCAGATCCATCTGTATACACACGTATCCAGGTGTCACATGGATATTTATCATCTAGAGCACTAAGTGTGGCTGTTGATCTTACAAGACTGCTCTGCATCTCACCATTCTGGACACCTTTCACTTCAGTCTGAATAGTTATTTGTGTACAACCTGCTTCTTTCTATGGTGTATGCTCTGGTACAGATGATAATGGAGCGACTACAGCTGGAAGGTCAGGTATCAGCTTACGCATATGCTTGGCCTGATGAATGAAGCTGCTTCTTTTAAGCTGTCTCAGTGCCAAGTTATTGAATCTCTCCTTCAGGGGGTGGCTTACAGAGCTGAGGAATTTCTCTCCCATGGTCATGACCTTTGTGTCTCTACGTTCCTTTAGCGCTTGAACACCAACTATTTTCTGCATTTCTACTATTGGTGTGGACCTCATGGCACCTGTGATAATCCGTAGTGACTGATTTTGTACCTTGTCTAGATTATGCAGCGTAGTGTTTGATGATGTGCACCAAGATGTTGAGCCATATTCTAAATGTGGTAGAATACTTTGCTGATATACATTCTTGAGGATTCTTTCACTAGCTCCCCATGTGGTTCCACTCAATTTTCTTAATATGGCTAGTTTTCTTCTGGCTTTTGCTTCTGCACTGTTGATGTGTTGCTTCCATGTCAGTTTTGAGTCAAGAGTCACTCCTAAGTAAGTGGGTTGGTTGTCCATCCTTAAGGGTATTTCATTTACAAAGATCTTACCTGCTTTCTGTTTAGATGAGAGGGTGAACACAGTGGTACTTGATTTCTCTGTGTTTATACTTACACACCATTTGTTTGTCCATGATGTCAAGATGTCTGCTGCTCTTTGGAGTCTCTGTGTAGCAACTGTCGCATATTCATCTGTACACCACATGACCAGATCATACAGTGCCGCTTTGATCCCATAGGGAAGTTCCTTGACCAGGTCATTAATGAATACAAGGAATAGTGTAGGCGAAAGGACTCCTCCTTGTGGTACACCGTGTCACAGAAGTACTTTCTGGCTATTGTGTCCATCCATTACTACTCTAGATCTTCTATTGTGTAAATAGGACTTTATCCAGTTGTACAGTCTTCCATTCACATTGCAGTTTCTTAGTTTCCACAGCAGACCTTTTTTCCATACTTTATCAAAAGCTTTCTTCAGGTCTATCCACGCTGCTAGTACAAGGTTTTTCTCTTGGAATGCATCCTCAATCTCTTGAGAGAGATAGGTCACTTGATCTTCTGTACTGTAGTACTGCCTAAATCCTGCTTGTTGTGGAACGAGAAGGTTTTCATTTTCTAGGTACCATTTTAGCCTCAGGTCAGTGATGCGTTCCATCGTTTTGCATAGGCAGCTAGTGAGACTGATTGGCCTGTAGATGGAGGCAGTATCACTGTTTTTCCCTGGTTTTAGCAGTGGTACCATGCTTGCTTCCTTCTAGATTTGAGGTAACTTACCTGTGCTCCAGCACATATTGAAAATATCCAACAGCTTTCCCATTGCTGCCATTCCCAGGTTCTTGATCATTTCATTGGACACTCCATCTGGTCCTGGTGATTTCCTTGGTCTCAGACGGCTGGCCTCACTTACCTTCCTAGATTTCACTGGTAGCCATTTTTTGAGGTTGTGTGGACACCGGGTTTTTTTTTTTTTTTGTTGGTGTAGTGGTACCAGAGAAAATCCCCACTGCCAGACTTGAACTCGGTACCACCGGACTAGTAAACCGAAAGTCTAACCACTCAGTGTATGCTTTTAATACTTGTGATTATAATATTCACAAATGCTTCTAAATGTGGTGATAAATAATCTATAAAGATTTAAGTCTGATACCTGATGCAGGCCACAATGTAGGTGTACTTCCATTAGAATGTGTTATAATTCTGAAACTAATGTCCAAGAGTTAGAGGAAATTAAAAACGATGCTCCAGTATATATATATATATATATATATAAAACTTTAAGAAGCGGAACAATTTATTTATGTTTTCTGGTTTGTTTTCTTTTTCTTTTTCTTTTTATTCTTATGCATTCGCATAAAAGAATGGAAAAACTAATTATGTCAGTCAGTAATAACAGTGAAGAGCAAAACCTCTATCTTAATGTGACGAAATTGATAACAACTGGCAAAACAAATAAGGCAACTGAATATATATATATTCTTTAGTTGTTTTACTTTCTGAAGAGCGAGAGATGCCCTCCTTTATATCAATGAGGAAAAATTGGAAAAGGTGGAGAGTTTTTAATATCTTGGATTATTGCTAACTAATAATGGAGATACAATGAGGGAAATTAAAAGTAGGACAGCTATCACTCCTCAGAAAGTAAAACAACTAAAGAATCTATGCAGAGGAAAAGACAGAACTACAAACATAATATTTTTAAGGGCATGCATCTTTCCCATCGCAACATATGCCTATGAGACCTGGACACAACAAAACAGCTGAGAAACACATAAATACCTCTGAATGTAAATGCTACAGAAGAATTCTTTTAAAAAATCATGGAATCAGAAAAGAACAAATATATCCACACTACAAGAACTTGATATTGAAGAAGGCTGGCTAGTAAAGAGGATTATACAGAGAAAACTTGAATATTTTGGACACATTAAACGTCATGAGAATTTAGAGAAAACTGTCTTGGAAGGGTACATAATAGGACAAAGAAAGAGAGGAAGACCAAGGAGAAGATGGCTGCAAGAGATCGTTGATAATATGCAAATGAATGCATCAGCAACAGGACATGTTGCTTACAACCGAGAGGCCTACAGGAGGGCTGTTAGGGAGACAAAGTTCCGCAAGGGAAATGCTAATGACTGACTGATGCGTTCGGAAGTGATGTATAGTTTGTTATTTTCGTTTTTCGTTTTGCCAAAATGCAACCTGGAAGCTAAATCAAAAAAATAAAAAACAAATATAGAAAGAAAAAGAAAAGATTAGGCTCCACTTTTCGACCTGTTCTGACCGCGCTATTTTCCCTAAATAATTGAATAAGCAGGGGACGCCTGCACACAGAAAGATTTCCCCCCCCCCCCCATCTCCAACAGAGCTTCAAATGTGCTATTAAATGTGTAAGCGGGTAAGAGAAAAATAGGAATCCGAGCAAATGGGATGAGAAGAATTTGAAATGATCGTAAACAGCGCTCTTAGCCTACGATGGAGTATCAAGTTTGTCAGCGCTATCTTGAACCACCTGCAGTGAGAACATCTTTTTGTCACGAGGGGAAATCTTCCTATAATGTGAGGAATTTTTTTTAAAGTCTTTAATGACTGTTACAGAATAAATGCATGTTTCGGTTCCGTCAAGCTCTTACCTGAGCATACTCCCACGTGACCTTTTGAGAGCTGTAGCTGTAGCACGAGCCTCCAAAGTAAATCCAGTTCTCGGGACATTCAATGCCCAGCGCTGCAGAAGGAATCATTTTTGACTGTCAATGTCTTAATACTCATAATAAGCTGAACCAGGAGAGAACTCTCTCTCTCTCTCTCTCTCTCTCTCTCTCTGAACCTTAAGAGAACTATATATCAGTGAAATAAACTATTGATATAAAGTTATTGGTTTGATAAGCAAATTAGCTGGATAGCTTCACGTTTTTTTTCAAAGAGAACCGGAGTTTATTTTAGCTAACTCAGTGGTAAAGATCTCAAAGTATGAACATCGTGTCCGATGAAAGGTGGTCCATGTTGGCTTGGTTTTATCTTCCAGAATATTTATGATTTTTTTTTTTTAACAGGGAGTCCATTTGCCAGAAATATCTTCCGCAAGGAAGGATGATGGGTACTATCAAAGGCCTTCTCGAAGTCCACAAAGTTTACGTACAGTGAGGAGTTCCAATCTAGTGACTGTTCAATAATTGTTCTCATGAGGAATATCTGGTCTGTGCATGTTCTCCCCTTCCTGAATCCTGTCTGTTCCTCTCTAAGTATTTTGTCCACGCCGCCCTTGATTCTTTGTAAAAGTACCCTACAGAAGATTTTGCTTGTCACCGACAGGAGGTTATCTCCTCTTCAGTTCCCATATTTTGTAAGATCCCTTTTCTTGGGGATTTTAACAATAATACTTCTTTTCCGCTGTTCTGGTACCTTCTCTTCTTCGTAGACTTTGTTTAAAAGGTCTTCCAGGAACTTAGCACTAAGTCATCTGCCTTTAGCGTATTCTGTGATTCTGTCTAGGTCTGAAACCTTATTGCTTTTGCTTCGTTAGATGGCTATCTCGATTTCCTGACGTGTCGTACAACCTTTCTTGATTTCGAGTTGCCGGCATGGTGATGGTACGTCAGCCTCTGCTGGATCTGGTCTCTTGAGTGTTTCTTGGAAGTGTTCTTCCCATTGTTAAGTTGTGCTTGTTCTTTCCAAAGTGGGATCCCGTGCTTGTTCTGACAAAGGTGGTTCCGCTGGTAAATCCTCTGGAGTCGTGGTAGTTTGGTATATTGTTCTAGAGTCTCCTTTGTGTGCTGCATCTTGGGCTTCTTCCGCTAGTTTGTCTATATATTGTCTCTTCTCACCTTCTTCTTAATCTGGGCGTTCTTTTGTGAATATTCTCTTCTTAAGTTCTCTTTGTCTTCTTTCCTGGCTGTTAGAACTTTGTGTTTAATGGCTTTCCTCTCTTGTGTTAATTTCAGTAACTCCTCCGAAATCCAGTCTTTCCATTGTCTTTCGCACTTTCCAATGATACTCTGGCGGGCCCTTTAAGCATTTCTTGGATTCTTAGATATTGCCCATCTAGTGTTTAATTTATTGCGGTAACTAATTCTTGGAGTTGTGAGTTCTAGGGCGAACTGTGTTTTAACTGTTGGATCCTTTAGGCGCTGGGAGTTGAAGACTGGTTTTTCTGTTGTTCTCCTTACTCTCCTCAGTTTCAGTCTTATCTTACCCAGTAGCACTTGGTGGTCACTTCCAAATCAGCTCCTCTCATTGCCTTCACATCACAAAGTGACCCTCTCCAATTTCTTCTTATTGTTATATGATTGATTTGGTTGCTAGTTTTACCATCTGATGAATTTTAAGTAGTTTTGTGAATTCTCCTGTGTTGAAAGACGGTACTTTCTATAATTAATCCATTTTCTCTGCATAGGTCTGCTATTCGTTCTCCATTATTATTCCTTGATCCTATGCCATGTTTTTCCATGCATTTTTATCCTTGGTTGTTCATTCCTATCTTTGCACTGAAATCTCCCATTACCAGAATAATATCGTGTCTTGGCGTCTTGGTGTCTATCTGATCTTGGAGGCTTTTGTAAAATTCCTCTTTTTTGTTCTTCTTCTGCCTGTTCAGTGGGTGCACAACATTACAAGATGGTGCTCTTAGTGAATTTTGACTAGAGTCTGGCTCGTATTATCGTGAACTGACAGGTTCAAATTCCAGCAGGCTCCTTCCTGCCATCTTGTCCATCATTATAGCCACACCTTCATGATGCTGATCATCTGTTCTGTCTGAATAGCACACGATTTCTCCAGTGTTTGTTGCAAGCTTCCCTAACTCAGCCCACCCGATCTTTCTATTTCTAGTTTGTGTAGTCTGTATCTTGTGCTGCCTTCCCAGTCTCCAACATGGTGCGCGTTCTTCCAGGTTCCTGTCCTTAGTTGCTGCTTGGGGGGGGGGGGGGGTGGCCAGGGACCGGGTCGGACCAGAGATTTCCTCTAGGACATTTTAAAATACTGTATAGGACATTTTAAAATACTGTATAGGACATTTTAAAATACTGTATAGGACATTTTTAAATGGCTATTTAGAAGTGTAGAGCAACAACAGTATCATTTTTTACAGAATAAATATATTAATTCTTATCTTATATCCTTCCCGTGCCGTTAAACGTCACATAGGGCTCGCAAAGTAGTTTGCCAATTTTTCCTGTCTTCGGCGAGTCTCTCAACCTCATCAAGGGATTTTATGCCTGTTAATTTGGCCTCTCTTAACAATGTCCTCTTCAGAGTTTCATGCGGTCTGCCTCTTTTTCTTTGGCCTGTTGTGTTCCACTTGATAGCTTGTTTTGGGATTCTGTGATCATTTCTTCTCATCAAGTGACCAACATATGTCCATCTCTTTTTCCTGATCACCCATGATACTGGTTGTTGTTCAGTCATCTGTCTTATCTCTGCATTGTTCTTCAATTCATTCCACTTGATGCCGAGTATTTTCCTTAGGCATTTGTTTTCAAAAGAGTCTAATTTGTTTTCTATTTCTTTACTTGTTTTCCAGCTTTCGCATGCATAAATGAGGGTGGATATTACATTTGAATTGAAGAGTCTTAACTTGGTTTTTGTGCTTATAATTTTTGAATTCCATAATTTCTCAAGATTCTTGAAGATTGATGCTGCTTTTGCAACTCTAATTCTAACTTCCTTCCTGGTGTCACCATCCTGGTCTATGTAGCTGCCAAGGTATGCAAATTGATTGACTTCTTCAATATCTGTCCCTTCTATGTGTATTTTTCCATTCTGATTGAGGGGAATTTTCATTATTTTTGTTTTGTCCTTGTTAATTTCAAGTCCTATTTTGCTAGCCGTTGAAGACAGGCTATGTTTTTTTCTTGCGTGGAATTCACATTATTACTGATAAGAGTTATGTCATCAGAAAATACTGTATAGGACATTTAAAATACTGTATAGGACATTTAAAAATGCTGTATAGGACGTTTTAAAATACTGTATAGGACATTTTAAAATGACTATTTAGAAGTGTAGAGCTACAACAGTTTCATTTTTACAGAATAAATATATTAATTACTAGAACATAAATGAATATGTAAATGAGCGCAGAATTTAAAGCAAGTAGGCAGCTTACTCTGACCAGGACATATGTATGTGGTGTTTTTCTCGTTCTCACAATATTTAGAGTTGGGGTTGAAGATTGTCTTATCTGGGCACTGGATGCGCCTGTGGGTTTTGTTGCTGCAGACGTTGTAGAAGGAGCAGTTGCTGTCTGGATAGATTCCACTTTCCGAAGGGCACTCTATGGGGAAAAATCAGTAAATAAAATAACGCTGCAGCTAATAAAACAGTTGCAACGTTTTATCATTTTTAAACAGCTTTACAGGCACTGAGAAAAGCTGACGCAGGTTAGGCCACTTCAAATGGGGATACAGAAGTCGGGGAAGCCTGCAGGCATTCTGCAACTAATGAAAGAAACAAAAGAAGGAAGCGAGTACAAGAAGAGATTAATAAGGTCAGTAATCTAGCGAGTACAAGAAGAGAATAGTAAGATCAGTAATCCAAAGTGTACAAGAAGAGATTAGTAAGGTCAGTAATCTATATCGAAAGAGCGCAGGTCATGAACATCTCAAGATTAGATCAATAAGGAAAGAAATCTTTGTCGAAGGAGCGCAGGTCATGATTATATTAAAATCATAACAATATGATCATGAACATATGCAGGTCATGAACATCTCAAGATTATGTCAATAGCAAAAAATAATCTATGCCGAATGAACATATGCAGGTCATGAACATCTCAAGATTATGTCAATAGCAAAAAATAATCTATGTCGAAAGAGCACAGGTCATGAACATATCAAAGTCAGATCAATTATCACAGAGATCTATGTAAGAACAACATGGCTAGCATTGATGAAGATAATCTTAGAAGATGACACATGATAAGTGAATATCTACGATGGTTAAACTGATCACGTGCTGAATAAGAACACAGTACGAGACAGAGGGTCAGAAGCTGGCAGCAGAGAACTTCATCTTCTACTTACGGAATGATCCGTTGTTTGAAACTACCGGGGATATTGTTGTAGCTGCTGTTGTTGACATTGTGGTAGTTGAAGAAGTTGTAGTTGAAGAAGCTGTACTTGAAGAAGTTGTACTTGAAGTTGTAGTTGAAGAAGTTGTAATTGAAGAAGTTGTACTTGAAGTTGTACTTGAAGAAGTTGTACTTGTCGCTGTGGTTGAAATGGTGCTTGTCGTTGGGGCGACAGTTGTGGTTACGTTTTCATATCTGAAAATCAGAAGTGAATGTCTCGTGTGATACATAATTTACCTGCAAGAAAGATGACTAGAACATGGTAAATTTCACATGTTACTGACCTAGTACTCAAGAAAAAGAATTATTTGAACTGGAAGTAAGCACACAATACAGTGTCGGTCACGCGATGAGAAGAAACAATCAGAGCATCCCAAAACAAGCTATCAAGTGGAACACAACGGGCCAAAGAAAAAGAAGTCGACCGCGTGAACCTCTAAAGAGGACATTGTCAAGAGAGGCCAAATTAGTAGGCATAAAATTCCTTGATGAGGTTGAAAAGCTTGACGAAAGTAGGAAAACTTGGCGAACTACCTTGCAGGCCCAGTGTGACGTTTAACGGCACGGGAAGGATGTAAGATGTAAGAAGCACGGAACTAGACAGATTAAGCATCCAAAAGTTGTAACCTTTACCCCTCTTTCATTCCTTTCAGTTAAAAGTGATTGGTGGCTTTGAACTCTTCTGATTAATGTGAACTTTCTTCTAGCACCTCCCTGTAAAAAAAGTCAGAAAAGATTCATGTCTCTTTGATTAGATTACAATAACATACCATCTTTTCCAATGCGCTGTGTGAGAGATAGGATGGTGTCTTGACCAACCTTGATTCACCAATTTTTATAAAGAAATTGGATCACTCTACATGCATCTGAGTGAACCAGAAACAGGAATTGCATGTTTTAAAGTAGTAATAGTAGAAGTAGTAGCTGTAGTAGTAGTAGTAGTAGTAGTAGTAGTAGTAGTACTACTACTACTACTACTACTAACAGTAGTAGTAGTTATTGTTGTAGTGGTAGTAATAGTAGTAATAGCAGTAGTAGCTGTAGTAGCAGCAGTTGTTGTTCTTGTAGTAGTAGTAGTAGTAGTAGTAGTAGTAGTAGTATAGTAGTAGTAGTAGTAGTAGTAGTAGTAGTAGTAGTAATAGTAATGATGATAATAGTAGTAGTAGTAGTAATAGTAGTTGTAGTAATAGTAGTAGTAGTACTAGTAGTAATAGTAGTAGTAGCAGCAATAGTAATAGCAATAATAGTAATAGTATTAGTAATAGTATTAGTAATATTAGTGATAGTAGTGGTAATAGTAGTGGTAGTAGTAGTAGTAGCTGTAGTAGTAGTAGTAGTAGTAGTAGTAGTAGTAGTAGTAGTAGTAGTAGTAGTAGTAGTAGTAGTATTCACTGCTACTGTAGAAGTAGAAGAAGAAAGAGAAGAAGACCGAGGAACAGGAAAAAATGAAATAAAGAAGACTGTCTAGTACTGAAGGCGAGCCCCAAGATTCGAAGTAAGACAATCTTAAACTCTCCATTATTCGATAACATGTTCGTGAAAGATTTGAAAGTTTTTTTTTGTTTTTGTTTTGTTTTTGTCAGAAGGAAACCCACATTGCAAAAGTTTTCTGAATTCACATACTGCAAGTCTATGAAGGTGTTTATGAATGTAATGTTGTGCACGACTTCCACTCGTTCGTGAGCGGTGGGACCTTACGGTGAGTGAGCGCATGTGTGATGACTCAGGTTGTGGCAGGTAACCACGGAACAACATTCAAACACACGAACACTTCATGTTGTCTTTTACCACGACTGAGCAACGACCTCTACACTGAAGTACAAGCCTTGGACAGCAACGACCTCTACACTGAAGTACAAGTCTTGGACAGCAACGACCTCTACACTGAAGCTGAAGTACAAGTCTTGGACAGCAACAACCTCTACACTGAAGTACAAGCCTTGGACAGCAACGACCTCTACACTGAAGTACAAGCCTTGGACAGCAACGATCTCTACACTGAAGTACAAGTCTTGGACAGCAACGACCTCTACACTGAAGTACAAGCCTTGGACAGCAACGACCTCTATACTGAAGTACAAGTCTTGGACAGCAACGACCTCTACACTGAAGCTGAAGTACAAGTCTTGGACAGCAACAACCTCTACACTGAAGTACAAGTCTTGGACAGCAACGACCTCTACAATGAAGTATAAGTCTTGGACAGCAACGACCTCTACACTGAAGTACAAGTCTTGGACAGCAACGATCTCTACACTAAAGTACAAGCCTTGGACAGCAACGATCTCTACACTGAAGTACAAGCCTTGGACAGCAACGATCTCTACACTAAAGTACAAGTCTTGGACAGCAACGATCTCTACACTGAAGTACAAGTTTTGGACAGCAAAATTCTCTCACGACCAAGTTCAATAACAAATCAAGTCACATGACCAAATCACCAGCGTTCATATCGCCACTTGCTTAAACGAGTGCCGAACAGCCAGGACACACCTAGTAACTCATATAAACTGCTATAAAGTTGTACAAGTCTAAATAGGTTCTAAGAATATGCTATAAAGTTGTACAAGTCTAAATAGGTTCTAGGATATGCTATAAAATTGTACAAGTCTAAATAGGTTCTAAGAATATGTTCCAAAGCCTGTGCAAAGTTTTAAACATACCATGGTGTACAAGTCTATAGAGGTTTTCTGAGAGCCATGTTCTTTAAGTCTATGCAAGACATAATAATTTCATACACAAAGATATGTTCTATACGGAATTCTTGATAACTGTTGAAGAGCAATGAAAAAAGTATATATATAGAATGTGAATGCTATTTAGACTAAACAAATATTAGTATTCAACCTCACGAAGTTTACTTACTGCATTCAACAGGGTCTGTAGTTCGTATTGAAAAAGTGTCACTCGAAGATTCTTTCAGATTTTTTTTTTTAAAGGAGGGCGGATTGTTTTTCTCAGACTATGTTTGTATTATTTCCTAAACTACAAAGACTAACACGTTTACATACGTGAAGTGGACGTATATTGACATAAATGATGTGACGTTCAAAACGAACTTCACTCGCTGAATAAATAAACTTACATAAAGCTTTTCCTAGTCTTTCAAAATGACTCCATTTAGCCGTGTGGCAGCGCGCTCGTACATAAAACGTTCGTCAATGGAAAAATACAATCGACAACTGGTAAATCAGGCCAGACCTTTGAGCAAAGAGAAGAATGTACTATTTATGGCAGGTCTTTTATAAAATATAAAAAAACAAGATCAGGATGACTTGGCTTGGTGGAGAGATTCGAGTGCTAGTTGGTAATATTTTTGTTTTCTTGGATATATTTAAGTTCATGAAAGAATCTCCCTTTAAGTTTCATATTCTAAAAACGTTTCGAATGTTTGAGGTTTCTCGTGCAAGCTTTTCAGGATAAACTTTTTTTTTTTGTTTGTTAACTAGAATAAATTGCTAATTTTTAGCCGAGAAACGAGACTATGATTGGTTTGTCAGCGCCCTGTTGTTACGTCGCGTGATGTGCAGACAAAGCTTTTACGTTAAAGAAACGTACAAAAGGTCCAAAATAAAACTATGTTTGTTATGTATTGAAATGTAATCGACAATAGAAGTTATATATACAAGTCACCATCATCATTCATTTGCATGTCCCTTGAGGAACTTTGCCTCTCTAACAACACTCCTGTAGGCCTCTCGGCTGTGAACAAGATGGCCTGCTGCTGATGCATCCATTTGTAGATCATCAACGATGTCTTGCAGACTTCTTTGCCTTGGTCTTCCTCTCTTTCTTTTCCCCATTATGTACCCTTCCAAGACGGAAGTGTTAATGGTCTAGAAGTCTAGAAATGTGACGCCACTAGCACTTCACACTAGTGTGTGTGTGTATATATATATATATATATACATATATATATATATATATATATATATATAAGTACATAACACAATTTCCTTTTCATTTTTGCGTCAGAAAATGTATAATATCCACTAAGCAATCATGTTTTGTTTACTTCGTATTAGCAATAATACTATTAAATTAGTTATGCATCATCACATACATATTTTCATATATCATCATCCTGTGCCGTCTCTCTTCTGAACGTAGGCTGCAGTGACCATTCAGTGTGCTCCTTACCTTGTTTTCAAAGTGTACCCGGTAAACCTGAACCCGGTTAATTTGTTAATGTTGTCCATCTGTGTATATAATTTGTTTATGTTGTCCACCAATGTATATAAAATGTATTTATGTTGTCCACTAGTGTATATACTTTTATATGTTGTCCACCAGTGTATATAATTTATGTTGTCCACCAGTGTATATAATTTATGTTGTCCACCAGTGTATATAATTTATGTTGTCCACCAGCGTATATAATTTATGTTGTCCACCAGCGTATATAATTTATGTTGTCCACCAGCGTATATAATTTATGTTGTCCACCAGCGTATATAATTTATGTTGTCCACCAGCGTATATAATTTATGTTGTCCACCAGCGTATACAATTTATGTTGTCCACCAGCGTATATAATTTATGTTGTCCACCAGCGTATATAATTTATGTTGTCCACCAGTGTATATAATTTATGGTGTGCACCAGTGTATATAATTTATGTTGTGCACCAGTGTATATAATTTATGTTGTGCACCAGTGTATATAATTTATGTTGTGCACCAGTGTATATAATTTATGTTGTGCACCAGTGTATATAATTTATGTTGTGCACCAGTGTATATAATTTATGTTGTGCACCAGTGTATATAATTTATGTTGTGCACCAGTGTATATAATTTATTTTGTCCGCCAATGTATATCGTTTTCGTACTCTCTCTCTTCTTTTTCTCCAGTTTTTCTTTCAAGTATGGTTTTAATTATTGTATTACGTCCCTTCACATCGCCGAACATTTCAGTCGCAGTTAATTTCGTACTTCGTTATTTGTTTCCTCTTCTGTCTATCGAAGTTGCCCCCATTCTTGTGTGTGCCCACCTCTCAGACGCCTCAGTTTTCGTTTTCATTTTTTAAATTTAATGTCGATCCTTCTACGTCATACAGAAGTGTGTAGTATAAGTAAAATTTTATAAGATGAGTGTAAAGTATACACAGAATTTTATAAGTGGAGTATAAAGTATATGAATGACATTTACAACAGTGGTTATATTCCCAGTGACCTGATTAAATCCACGTTTATAGCACTACCAAAGAAACCAGGTGCAAAGGAATGTGACGACCACCGGACTATCAGCCTCTCATGTCACATAACGAAGCTACTTCTGAGAATAATTATGAGAAGAACAAGGAAAAAGATAAAAATGGAAATAGCAGATGAACAGTTTGGATTTGTTGAAGGAAAGGGAACACACAATGCCATTTATGCTTTACGAACACTAACAGAAAGAGCTTTAGAAGTACAGAAAGATCTCTACTTATGCTTCATTGATTACACCAAGGCATTTGACAAGGTGAAACGTAATGAAATTATTAAAATGCTTGAAGACATCAATATAGACGGCAAAGACCTGAGGATTGTAAAACATCTATACTGGCACCAAGAAGCAGCAGTTCGAGTTGAAAATAGAATTGGAAAATATCAACCTATAAAACAAGGGGTGCGACAAGGATGTGTACTATCTCCAGACCTTTTTTCTCTGTATAGCGAGAATATTCTAAGAACAATCATCACAGAACCAGGCATAAAAATTGGAGGATACAATATTAACAACCTTCGGTATGCTGACGACACAGTACTGATAGCAGAGAACCAACAAGACCTGCAAAATCTCTTTGATAAAGTCGCCAAAGAAAGTGAACAGAAAGGCCTTACTTTGAACATCAAAAAGACAGAGACTATGGTTATATCTAAGAAACAGAATCCACCAGCATGCAGTATTAAATTAAACGGAACTATTCTAAAGCAGGTGCAGAAATTCAAATACCTTGGAGCAGTAATAACTTCAGATGGGAAATGCAGAACAGAAATTAGGAACAGAATAGGCCAAGCAAAGACTGCATTTCAGAGAATGAGAAACATATTAACCA
Organism: Achatina immaculata; assembly: GCA_009760885.1. NCBI lineage: Eukaryota > Metazoa > Mollusca > Gastropoda > Stylommatophora > Achatinidae > Lissachatina > Lissachatina immaculata. The sequence goes on from CM019697.1 coordinate 45,655,114, forward strand.
ACACATCCTTATCAATGAATGTTAGAAAACGAGTCCTAAAATGCTATATTGAACCTATCTTATTATATGGAAGTGAATCATGGACAATAGGCAAGTCTGCACAAAAAATCATTGGAAGCAGCAGAAATCTGGTTTATTAGAAGAATGTTGCGAATCCCCTGGACAGCAAAAATAACTAATGAAGAATGTAGGAGAAGAGCTGGAGAGACAAAAAACCTTGTCAAAAAGATAAGAGAGAAACAATGTACTTTCATAAGACATGCAATGAGAAGAGGGGGCATTGAAAATATTATAACAACAGGAAAAATAGAAGGAAGAAGAGCAAGAGGAAGACCAAGAGAAATGATACTGGACAGTCTGACGGGATGGTGTGAGAGGAGATCACCAACTGAGCTGATGGCCTGCATGAAGGATCGGGTACTCTGGACAAGCATAATAGCCAACGCCAGTCGGCACGGCACATGATGATGATAAAGTATATATACAAATTTATAAGAGGAATACAAAGTATACACACAAGTTTATAAGAAGAGTGAAAAGTATACATAGACTTTTATAAGAGGAGTGTAAAGTATACATACAATTTTATAAGAGGAGTGTAAAGTATACACACACTTTTATAAGAGGAGTGTAAAGTATACATACAATTTTATAAGAGGAGTGTAAAGTATACATACAATTTTATAACTATTTACTTAAGCTATAGTGATCAATGTCTAGAATTAAAACTTTCATTCTGTTAAAAGTTCATTTGCTCTTCATTTCTGTTTCTGTTCATCTGTTAATTTCCGTCTCACAGCTCCCATCTCCTGTTGTAACGTGCTCAAATTACATTAACTGTGTTGCTTTATATATAATATATATATGATAAATAATGAACTAATATGTGACGCATACAGAGTCACTCCCAAACATAAAACACACTTTTCTCGTCACGTATTTCTGCTCTGTTGCGCATGTGGTTATGAATTCACTGAACTGTATTCAGCAGCTGGGTCTGGATTTAAACCGACACTCTATAGCGTTATAGATAATACTGAATAGGTTTTTTGCCTGCCAATCAGAAGGACGCAGGCTCCACTCCCAACTGGTTTTTTTTTCCGGATGACTCAGCATCAAGCAAAGGGCACCAAAAGTTTCTCTGGGAAAATAAATACCAGAAAGACCAAGTGCTGGCCTGCCTCTTACGTATTTAAATGATCTAGAAATGTGACGCCACTGGCACTTCACCAGTATGCGGCAGCAAATACCAGTATGATATAAATCGTTATATTCATGGAGGGGGGGGGGGAAGACTCACTACTCAAGATGAATGAGACACCAATCAGCGACCCCTTGTTGATATACGCCGAGTCGAAGTCGGATGTATTGGGCCGAAAAGCGCGTAGATGCACAACGCAACCAGCGCTATTTTGAGGGCAAACGACAACGAAGATGAAGAATAAAAGAAGAAGAAGAATATTCTTTATACTTAGGCGTACTATAATATTTGTTTCTCAAACCTACCATAATATTTTTTTTCCTCAGACCAGGACGCTTATCATTAATATATTTTTTTCTCAAACCGGGACAATTTTGAGAAAATACGCACAACAGAAAATAAATCTTACTAGGATAAGTACCTATGATTGAAAAGGCTAAGTAACGAAGTTGTTTAAAAAAACTACAATGAGTTAAAAGCAATTTTAATAACTCAACTGAACATACCTTATTATTAAGAAGTTATTAATATTTACCACTAGTGTGAACTTTCTGTAAAAAAAATTCTTTGTTATTTTTAATGGCATGGAAAAATTCACTGCAATTTAGTTCACTGTTAATTTTGCAGCGTAGTTAAGCTTTGACGGTTGATTCAGACATTCTATCTCTTTCTTCAGACCATATGATATTCATTATTGAGAATACTCTTTCCACTGGTGCAGACGTGCCTGACATGCTGAAAATGTATTCTATAATTCGAACAAGACTGGGCAATGATATGTTCTTTTTTTTTTTTTTGAAATACCGAAAAATTGTACCCATTTTTCTTCACAACTTGTATTTTTTCAAAATTCATAGTTTGCTGACCAAAAAGGTTTTACAATCACTACTTCATCAAACAGCTGATCCATGTTTATTGTATTATTTGCAACAGTTTCATTCATTTGTTTCACCTGAAGCTTCAGTTTCAGACCATGTTAATTCACTGTTGTTTATCCAGGTAAAAGATTCTGCTCCACCAAAACTGTTTCCCCACAGCTCAATGTAAGAAAGACATCTGTCATAAAATGCTGTAAACTCTTGTAGGATTGTACTGATATTAATACTTCCATTATTGTCTAGTATTCTAAAACGGTTTGTGTGTATGTGTGTGTTTCTTGAAACATAAATTTATTATCCACCCCCTTTCCTCAAGATTTATTTTTAATTGTCCAAGTTCACTGACAATATCAGCTGCACTCGCTTTTGTACTTTCCATAGTCAAGATAGCTTTGCTAAACAATTTGAGTTGCCCTTGCACAAACTGCAAACACATTTCACCACAATCATTATCAAAAAACTGTTTTATCATCACTGGACAGTGTTCTTGTGAAATAAAATAAGATTTCAGTCCTTCATAGATTTCAAGTATTCTCTCAATAGCTGGAATTAGCGAAAGAAAACAGTTGTTGCTTTATTGAAGAAACTTTTTATACTCTACATCTACAAATTGACAGAACTCTTTTAGCTGAGTGACTCGAACCGTATAAATGTGGAAATATTTATAAATTGTGACCACTAAAACTTCTATTTCAACAGGCAGAACATCAACTGCAGTTGAAGGCAGTAATGTACGGCGTGAGCACCGCAACCAATGGCAACAATATTTCTTCCTAGTTCCTTCTTCAATCTGCTGTAAATATTGCTTTCTCCTCTACGTTTCCTTCTTCAATCTGCTGTAAATATTGCTTTCTCCTCTAAGTTTCCTTCTTCAATCTGCTGTAAATATTGCTTTCTCCTCTACGTTTCCTTCTTAAATCTGCTGTAAATATTGCTTTCTCCTCTACGTTTCCTTCTTCAATCTGCTGTAAATATTGCTTTCTCCTCTACGTTTCCTTCTTCAATCTGCTGTAAATATTGCTTTCTCCTCTACGTTTCTTTCTTCAATCTGCTGTAAATATTGCTTTCTCCTCTACGTTTAACACTCCCAAAATTAGTATTGCAATTATCTCTACATAATCCAAAGATTTTTTGTGTATGCTATATTATGAGTTTTTATAAGTGACATTAAATGGTCTGTCAGTATTTCTGTAGTTTCACCAGAACTGATTGAAAGTCTAAAAGTTTACCTTTTACGCCACAATCTGGTACAAAATGCCGCACAACAATTGCCACACTTTTAATTTCGTTCCTGTTGGAAGAATCTACTGATATCACAAAATTTATTTTATTTAAATCTTCGCAAAGCAACTGAAACAACAGTGGCTCAATCACATTAAAAATGACAGCTTCACATTTTGTTCTGGCTGGTCTAAACTTTGTTTCAAAGAGCTTCGAAATCAATTTAGATGAACAATCGGCTGACTTAATGCTGAGATTGTGAACAGCAACATGAAATCCAAAAGTTGGTTCTTTAGCTGCTATTAAAAATTCTTTGTCACTTAAATCGATCCCTTTAAAATATGAGAAAATATTTGAGGAAGTTCCTGCCGCTGCTACTAGGCTTGCCTTATGTTTCACACATTTCAAGTGATTTTTAATGTCCGAACGCCCACCATGAGCTACTTGAAAATTCCGAAAAGCACAGTTCACATTTCACTTTGTCAATACGATCACAAACTTTAAAAAAAAAACGGATAATGCTTTTTTTTAATTCATCAATAAACACCCAGTTTCTTTTTGGCATTTTGGAGACTAAATTAATTTAATATACAGTACAGAATGATGGCAAATGCCGACTCGCAGTTTGAACTCAACTAAGATAGGACATGCGCAACAATGACGTGGCCAGTGTAAGTTCCAGTGTAGCCAATTTTAATTGAAACAAAATATCTTTAAAAAAATAATAAAATTATCTGGATCTCATAGGCTACATGCTATTATAAATTCTGTGAAAAAATATCTGGATGAAAAAAGAAAACATCTAAATTCATTAGGCCACATGTTCTAAATTTTGGGGGAAAACATCTAGACAGCTTGAAAAGTACTTAGATCCAGATACAAAATATTTAGACTGGCAACAGTGAGTGTAGCAGAACGGATATTTGAGTTGCCAAATCGCCATTTTACCAGAGGCTGCACTATATTTTTACTTCTTGTATATTCGGCACTTTAAAAATTTTACCAAATAACCGGGACAATGTGACAAACTGGGCGGGATGCAGGGACCACATCATCAAACCGGGACGTTTGGTAAGCTTATGTATACTACATAAATATATTTGAGATTGTAGATAGTTAATGTATCTGAGAATGCAGATAATTAATGTATTTGAGAATGCAAGTAGTCAATGTATTTGAAAATGTAGATAATTAATGTATTTGAGAATGTAGTAAGTATGATTTCCTACTGCCAATACTTTTTTCTGAAAACTGAAATAAAACTCACGCGGCCAACATGCGACTTGAAACCAGCTTCGTGAGTGAGGCATTACCTTGGCCACAGAACTGACCAGAGAAATCATCATAATCCAAAGTGAAAATCATAGCGCCTCCCAAGTTGTTATCTACGATGTACTTAGTCTGAAAAGAAAGAAAAAAAAACATTCAAATATTGACCTTGACACAGATTGTTGGAATAATAAAATTTCTTTTTTAACAACAGAAAAAAAATTCTTTGAATCAGTGGTTCTCAAACATTTTAGGACTGCAGACACGATGCTTCCCCGGCAACGTCCCTAGTCCCAGAGAGAAATTTTAAAAACTGATAAAAAACTATTTGTCCTCCACCCCCACTTCAACTAAATCCCACCGCACCACCCACGGTACCACCCACACACCATGCACCCTATTGATTGGTCATTTTGTTTTCATCCAGTCTTATATCTTATATCCTTCCCGTGCCGTTAAACGTCACATAGGGCTCGTAAAGTAGTTCGCCAATTTTTCCTGTCCTCGGTGAGTCTTTCAACCTCATCAAAGGATTTTATGCCTGTTAATTTGGCCTCTCTTAACAATGTCTTCTTCAGAGTTTCACGCGGTCTGCCTCTTTTTCTTCGGCCTGTTGTGTTCTACTTGATAGCTTATTTTGAGATTCTCTGATCATTTCTTCTCATCAAGTGACCAACATGTTTTCATCCAGTAGGCTCATCTAACTGAATAGCAAACTTAGCAGGTTGTAATCGTTCAGTTAGCTGCGCGAAAATGTCCTCGGACATTTCAGATATTCTTTTGCGGACAGTATCGTTCGAGATGGGAATGCTTTTCAGTTTTGTTGCGTATTCTGACCCGAATAATATGTCACACATCTCAACAGTGGGTGGCATGATAAGATCTTCTCCAATCTGGTGCGATTTCTTTGATTTTGCGATATTCAGGGCAATCAGGTACGATACTTTAAGATCTTTTTCGTTGAGAATGGCTCTTGTTTTTAACACTGTCGTCTGTTTACTATATTCCTCGGCTTTACTTTCCAAAAATTCTTTGGTTTTATTCTGTAGATCTAGATGTATTTCAGTTAAATGACGACACAATTTCCTCGGCTTCATTGCCTCATTAGAAAGGATTTGCAAACAAATAACACACTGTGGCAGATTTTGGTCATTTGTTGATGGAACGAAAACGTACTTAATATACTCCACATCATATTTTTGAGCTTATTTAGTTTTCTTACAAGTATCAACGTTAACGTTGTCTTGACCACAGTGACTTTCGCTGCCACTACTATCAATTTGTTTGTGCTAAGTCAAAGGCTTACATTTCACAAATCGATCCATTTTAGCACCTAAAGTTTTAAAGTTTAAACAATAAAATAGGCTATCCGAAAAGTCTCGACGATCACTGCGTGGGTAACTCCCCCACCGATTAATCCAGTACGAATTACTCACAGCACCAAGACCGAATAGCGGCTACCAAGCCAACGAAATATGATTTTTAAACTAAAACACAATTGCTGAGAATTTTATTTCACTTCTACTCTCTCGCACAATCTACGCCAACTGTTCTCTAAAATTACATTGTTAAACTGCACGTTTCAGCAACACGGTCAGAAAGACGCCGGTGTCGCACTTCAAAAGCGATGCCATCTTTTTTTAAAGTATGTCACATTTCTGTTTGATGCTGTAAGAAACGCTGTCTGGACCATCCTTTCTTCAATAGCCGCACTGAGGACATACTAATAAAGCGACCTACAATTCTGATGCTTGAATCCGTGCAGTCTGCTCCTAAGCATTGCGTGAAAAAATGCGGAATAATTTTTTTAAAATTGTATCTATTTTTTCCCACCTTTTTTTTTTATTTTCCTGCTTTGAGACTTCAGCGCGGCCCACAATACTCCATTTGGGTCGCGGCCCGTCGGTTGAGAACCACTGCTCTGGACCAATGCACCACTGGACTTTCTCTCTCTCCTCCCTCCCTCCCTCTCTCTCTCTCTGAACCTTAGGTGCCTAAGGCACATGGGGCCTGGGCAAGGGCTATCCACAAAAGCCTGTCCTTTTCCTTTTTTTTTTCTCCGCTCTTGCCCAGGTGAGCCTTTTATTGCTCAACATCTTTTCTGCTGTATCCTGTGGTGTCCACTTCAGTCATTGACCTTTCTAGCGCCCCTAGATATTTTTTCTCCGTGGTTTTGATCCCCTGCTACTTCCTTTTCCTTCACTGGTACTGACCGCTTTAAGAATCAGTGCGGAGACAGAAAGGGAACAAAATATATGAGAAGATTAGGTTTATTATACCAGTATATGACTGCTTTTATACCTGGATAATATAACCTCTCTTGTCTACAGAAGAGGTCTTCAAATATCATGGACACACAAAAAAGAACAAATACATCCATACTACAAGAACTTAACACTGAAGAAGGCTGGCTAGTAAACAGGATTAAACAGAGAAAACTTAAATATTTTGGACACATTAAAAGTCATTTAGAGAAGACCATCTTGGAACAGTACATAATGGGAAAAAGAAAGAGAGGAAGACCAAGGCTAAGATGGGTGCAAGACATTGTTGATAATCTGCAAATGGATGCATTAGCAACAGGGCATCTTGCTTACAACCGAGAGGCCTACAGGAGTGCTATTAGCGAGGCAAAGTTCCACAAGGGACAAGCAAATGACTGACTGTATAGGGTGTGCTAGGGGTACACTTTATTAGCATTTGCATCCATAATCCCATGAGTTCTGATGATTAGCCCTTGAGACTCACTTGTCTCAGCATCGTGTCCATGAACTAAATATTGCTCTTGAATTCATCTCGATGTGTTAAGCATATAAGAGTTGATTGTTGTGACTCCTCCAATAAAGAAGTAACTCAAACAACAGCCTCTCGCCAGGAAAGTCATGCTGACATTCCTCTGAGACATCCAGGATCCTATCCTAACCTATATTCAGCACACGGACAGTGACCAGTGAATCGTACTGTTCTGTGCATAGAACAAAAAAAATTATGACAATAAGGAAGTGATGCAGATCTGGATCCTAGAGCAGTCGAAAAGTTTCTTCACTTTAATAACGAAGAAGTTAGCAAATGGTACAGGAAGTGCATTGACTTGCAGGGGGGATTATGTGGAGAAGTGATATAATTATTATGTTCATTTACTCGCAGTTAAGGTTTGTTTATATATATATATATATATATATATATATATATATATAATTTGGTGTCCGACACACACAAATGGAGTCAGCCTTTTACTTTTCAGTAAACATTATTTACGTCTTTAATCATTTTCAGTGTAAATAAAGTTAACTCTTTATCTGCAGATTTTTTTCCCACGTGACAGTGAGCCCCCCCCCCCCCCCCTGCCCTTCTCAGTCCATGGCCAGTTCAGTCTAAGGGTTTACAAGACAACCCCAGTACCGCCTTGACTTGGACACCTCAAGGGAAAAGAGAGGCAGGCGTGGAGATGCACAGTACAGGAAGAACTAAAGTAAGCCGGAGCGACATGGTTTGAGGTATCATGACTTGCTCAATACAGGATCTGCTGGAGAATCTTTGTTGCTCAAGACAGGATCTGCTGGAGAATCTTTGTTGATGCCTTATGCTCCATTGAGAGTATACCTATTCTCTATTGATTAACTCTGTGTGTACCTTTTCTAGAAGAGATTCCTTGTCCTCGTATGTAACCCAGAAACTGGCGTTTCTTGCGTACTTCACGAAACCTGTGGAGCTCTCGTATTCCGGAACACATCCGTGATTTTGTACACAGTCACACACCTAGGTAGAGGCCATTGACAAGATTGTTAAATATTACGATAATGGTGGCGATTGTTATGATGTTAGTTCCTGTATTCTTTTGTGTATCATAATAGTTATTGCTTCACTGATCTTTTATTTTAATAACTCATAACGGAGGTACATGATTGATGAAGAGCAATGAAAGATGATACAAAGTTGAACTGAGATGGGCAAGTAATACAAACGTACAAAATATTGGGTCTTACAGTACAAACATTGGGTCTTACAGTACAAACATTGGATCTTACAGTACAAACATTGGGTCTTACAGTACAAACATTGGGTCTTACAGTACAAAAACTAGGTCTTATAGTACAAACATTGGGTCTTACAGTACAAAAACTAGGTATTATAGTACAAACATTGGGTCTTACAGTACAAAAACTAGGTCTTACAGTACAAACATTGGGTCTTACAGTACAAAAACTAGGTCTTATAGTGGAAACATTGGGTCTTACAGTACAAAAACTAGGTCTTATAGTACAAACATTGGGTCTTACAGTACAAAAACTAGGTCTTATATTACAAACATTGGGTCTGAAAAAACAAACATGGTTCGTTGTTGCTGTGACAGATTTTTCTGATCAAAGACAGAGAGAGACACACAGAGCGAGAGAGAGTAAGAGAGACACACACAGAGAGTGAGAGAGACATAGAGAGACACAGAGAGAGAGTGAGAGAGACACAGATAGGGAGTAGAGGGAGACGGAGAGAGAGAGAGAGAGTGAGAGAGCTATTTCTTTTTACAACGTCCCAGTCGGAAAACGAAAGTGACGTGAAACGACTTTCACATGGGACGAACACACGGTATTTTACCGTCAATAGACAGGCGTGTTTGAAAGCATACAAATAAGCAGATGGGTCGGTCACACGCGGGCAAAGGAGGGGATGGGGATTCGTGTTTTACCATCGTCAGCAACCACGTCCATCATGAGGATGGAGACTGAAGCAACCACGTCCATCATGAGGATGGAGACTGAAGCAACCACGTCCATCATGAGGATGGAGACTGAAGCAACCACGTCCATCATGAGGATGGAGACTGAAGCAACCACTTGACCCAGATAATCATTTACTTAATGTAACAACTACTTATTTTAAAGTCTGTGTACAAATTAAGGTTACTCTAGTTTACAAGTATTTTTGAACTTGAAGAACGGACATGCTCTGCTGCTGGCCTAGAGATGGGCCTCCTTGCACTCACGACACTCTCATATGTGCTCAACCTTTAACCTCAGTGTTGTTGGTGGTGTGTGTTAGGTGATAGTACCAGTGGCACATTGACTGAATACAGCTCGATCTTTCCCGCAAAGTTCTGAATGTCTGCCTTCGTTATCCCCCTTTCGCATAGTCTTTGGTGATAGGTTCTGCGTTCAAATTTTTTTCTGCTCATCTCCCTGTAATTTTGATAGGGTGGCTGTTATAATGTCTGCTTTGTCCATTTGTAGGATGCCCAGGGTCGTTTGTCAGTTACACATGATAAATAGTGTATAAGTATACAACTATACACAAAGCACTGCGGTAGAGCTGTGATATCTAAATGTATAAACTGGGGGAAAAAATAACTTAGTAACAGAATCAGAGAGACATGTCACAGACATTCATTTCTTGTTTACGTTAAATGCGCAAACCAAGAATTATTTGAAAGCTGTCTAAAATATTCAGATAAGTTTTGTTCTAATTATATTTCTTGATTAATTTTTTTAAAATGTTTTTGTTTGTTATTTCATTAATATAGTTTTATGTGATCCTATACTTTGTCCCCTCTCTCTGATTCTTTGTCCTGTATGTGTTTGTATGATTAAGGCTCACGCCGAAACGTCACGACTTCGTATTCGTTAAATATTAAAGCTGTTCCTACTTTTTTCCTGGTTTATACATTTCGTTGCCTATGCTACCAGCATGTCCAGGGCAGTAAATCCGTGTTAGGGAGGAGATTTGTGACTCTCTTAATTTAGCCAGCCACTCGCAACGCATCGCCTGGTTTTCGATTTTTTTTTTAAACATGCATTGTGAGTCTGATAATATATATGCTGGCCTGTGGTGGCTTGCTGGCTTGCTGTCTTGCTGGCTTGCTGTCTTGCTGTCTTGCTAGCTTGCTGGCCAGTTTATAGCTCCAGTGATTGCTTCCGTCTCCATCCATATGCTGGATGTGGCAACGGCGAAGGTTCTGGACTTGCTGACGATGGGGCGTCCATAGTGGTAGAACACGAACCCCCCTTCCCCCCCTCCCCCAACCCCATCCGCTCCTTTGTCCGCGCGTGACCGACCCATCTGTTTATTTTTATGCTTTCAAGCACGCCTGTCTATTGACGGTAAAGTACTCTGTGTTTGTCCCATATGAAACAAGTAACAAGTCACAGATGATGGTCGGAAAAAAAAGAGTAATCGCAAAACGGGACGTAGGAAAGGGAGGATTGTTTTACATCTCTAACGTGAGGACAAGAGGGCAGTGTGTGGATTATGCTGAATCTGGTCAGGGCTGTCCTTTCAGAGCTGATCTATCTTCTCTCTGCTGTTATGGAATAAGGCTGTTGTGTCATCTTAGCTCAGCAGAGTGGGTAAGAATCAGTGGTAATTCAGCCTGATGAGAAACTGCTTCATAGTTCTCTTGCTGGAGCCACTGAAAGCCTCCACATTCGACTGAAGAACTTCATCACATCACAGCTAAAAATAACTCAGATTTGCATTTAGAGTGCAATCAATCGATACTTATAAAAGCCTACATGATATTCTAAACGGCACTGTATGTAAACTAACCTCATAATACGACAGAATGCCTGGTGCTTTTGTATACGGCCCTGGTGAGCCTGGGCCCGATGCGGGAGCCCCGATGCCCAGGTTGGATCCGCTCACAGCCCAGCTGCGACCGTAGAAGGCCAGCCCTAGATTGATCTTTTGAGGCGATGCTCCTTTTGATAAGCAATGTTTGATGGTAGAATTCTGAAACGGTTGTTGACAAACAAAAAAAAAAAGAATATGTAAATAACATTTTAAATAATGTCTTTATTTGATAGGAGTGTGTAGAAAGCGAAGAAATAAAACAAAACTTTACTATTATTATCATCATCATCATGTGTCATTTATCAACTTCGTGTTTACGTTTCTAAGTGAACAAACTGTGTACTTCCGTTTTGAGTGGAATTTTTACTTCTGCCTTCTTTATTTCTTCTTTTGGCACAAAATTTTACCGCGATCTCCAAAATGGCTTCCCAAATGGGTCTCTTGTCACGTGCTCTGCGTGCGCTTGTCTTTGAGTTCGTCCTTTCTGCAGCAGCTGGTTAACTAAAGTCCAGGCCCTTCCGCTAAACTTAGTAAGACACCCATCCAACTGCTGTGAACTATACTTATCCATCATAATAATTAGTGTATAAGTATATAACTATACACGGAGCCACTGAAGTAAAGCTGTGACACCAAAATGTATAAACTAGGAAAAAACGTATAAACAGTTTTATTACTTAACGAGTACACACATCAATCGTTAAGTAATAAAACTGTTCCTACTTTTTTCCTAGTTTATACCAATTTTATACTTATCTCATGTCCAGATATACGGCCCTGATTCCCCTGGTGTTGTGATCTCTACTATTTCTGTACGACTTTGTATTACACAGATCACACACAAAAGATACATCACTCAGTTTTTAACTTTTCAGTAAACTCATCATTTACGCCTTTATTTGTTTTCATGTAAATAAAGTTAACTCTTTATTTGCAGACTTTTTTTTTCCTTGACAATGGGCTGCCCTGCCCTTCCGGGTACCTAGCCAGCTCAGTGCAAGGGATAAACTGTCATTGCTCACATTCATTGATTTTAATTTTATATTTTAAATATGCCTGTAAGAGAATGGTTGTTTCTTATTTTACAGCCAATATTTCAGAATTTTGAAGGCTTACAGTTATGAAAATTCAACGAAAGGAAAGTAGTATTTAACGTTTGTTACTCTATTACAAGGGTGTCTGAGTGGTGAAGTGGTTAGTGCACTGGTCTCTCATGGCGAAGATCGGGGGTTCGAATCCGGCCGGAGGCACCCCAGTCACCCAGCGGTAGAAATTGGTACCCGACTTCTTCTGGAGTTGGGGAAGGAAAGGCGGCCAGGCGTGATACTGACCATATAACCCTCTAGAGTGCTGACAGGTCAAGGAAAATATGGGCACTAACACCATATCCCTATGTGCCTCTAAGGCATGACAGGACTACCTTTACCTTTTTTTTACCTACTCTATTACAAAGATTTTACTTAGTGAATGAATGATCTTTATTTTTAAAGGGTAACGAATTGGGCACGCAGGCCGGTCTTACATTCTGCCCTTCATCACTCCATCTTTCATTCTTCCCACTCAGGTATGGAGAGTTCCATGTAACAGCTGTCTATATAGGAAATACTCGAAGTGAGAAACTGGAGGATATACATAAATTCACGCATATATATATATATATATATATATTGGTAAAGTATCACCATGGTGTTGTGGTTAGTGCATTAGCATGACGATCAGAAGGTCCTTGGCTCGATTTCCCACTCGGGCGGAGTTTTTTTTTTTCGGGACCGACCGGCACCTGAGGTCAACCCAGCTCTCAGAAATGGCAACCAGTGGCAGCGAGAACATGTGCTGGCAACCAAAGGCAACGAGAACAGGTGCTGGCAACCCTGACAGCGAGAACAGGTGCTGGCAACCCTGACAGCGAGAACAGGTGTTGGCAACCCTGGCAGCGAGAACAGGTGTTGCCAACCCTGGCAGCGAGAACAGGTGCTGGCATCCCTATCTCGAGTGCTAAAGTGGCCTAGAAAAACGTCTTCAGTGTTCGAGGAAGTGTGGTCATGCTAAATCTGTAGCCATATCGCCCTGATGAAGTCCGCCATCTTCTCCAGAGTGTGAGCCCCACAGCTTTTCTCTCACTTCCTCTCCCTCGGACCAGATCTATGCTCGTAGGTTTGACTGGGTTGGACAGGTTTACAGGTTGTGTTCT
>CM019697.1:46400937-46527450 GCA_009760885.1 Achatina immaculata
TCAACATCTTCACCACATCGGCTGAGACGACCACCAACTCGCAGTTCCAGAGGAGAAGAAGAAGAAGAAGAAGGAGGAGGAGAAGTAGGAGGAGGAGGAGAAGAAGAAGGAGCAGGAGGAGGAGGAGAAGAAGTAAGAGGAGGAGGAGGAGAAGAAGAAGAAGGAAGAGGAGAAGAAGAAGAGGAACAAGGAGGAGGAGGAGGTTGAGGAGAAGGAGGGGAAGGAGAAGAAGCAGGAAGATAAGGAGGAGGAGGAGGTTGAGGAGAAGGAGGAGAAGGAGAAGAAGCAGGAAGATAAGGAGGAGGAGGAGGAAGAAGAAGAAAGGAGGAGAAGAAGAAGAAGAAAAAGGAGGAAGAGGAGGAAGAAGAAGAGGAGGAGGAGGACGAGAAGAAGAAGGAGAAAGAGGGGAAGAAGAAGAAGAAGGAAGAGGGGAGGGGAGGAGGAGGAGAAGAAGAAGGACGAGGAAAGAAGAAGAAGAAGGACGAGGAAAGAAGAAGAGGAAGAAGAAGAAGAAGGAAGAGGGGGAGGGGAGGAGGAGGAGAAGAAGAAGGACGAGGAAAGAAGAAGAAGAAGGACGAGGAAAGAAGAAGAAGAAGAAGAAGAAAGAGGAGAAGGAGGAGAAACAGAAGAAAAAGCAGGAAGAAGAAGAAGAAGGAGAAAGAGAAGGAGAAAGAGAATAAGAAACAGGAAGAGGAAGAAGAAGAAGAAGAAGAAAAAGAAGAAGAAGAAGAGCTGGCGTAGTTTTTTTTTCTTGTATGAACTGAATCTGTAATACCGAATACATAATACTCGTTCTTTATGGAAACATCTGTTCTCTGCTGCCGCACCAGCAAACGTTTCTGCGCATGCTCGTGGACGTAACATTATTTTCTTGATCTTTGCGTCTACGCTTACATTTTCTTTAAACCATCTTTCTGTACCACGCGTCTCTATTACTTAGATCTATTTTTTAGTATCTTATTGTGTAGGAAAATGACACCTCCGGCATTTCCTCTTCATTGGCGGTGTCAAACGTACACAAGCAGTACAATGAATCCTTATTTTACGAGTAGTTCGTGTTACGAGAGTCCGTGATACGAGCTGGCCAAGAGTTACGTATTATAAAGTATTGGCGAAACGAGAAAAATTCGTTTTAAAAGTTCTCCTTGAGTGACGCATTTATCCAACTTAACAAAATATGGTCATCTAAGAACATCAAAACAAGAAACACACTTAGGCTTTTCAAAAAAAAAAAACGTAAAGATTGTCCTGCTATATGGCTCGGAGACATGGGTTATGGCCAAGATAATACAACAGAGGATACAAACATTCATGACCTACTGCTTGATGAGGATTTTAGACATTAAATGGCAGGACAAGAACAGGAACGAGGTCTGTGAAAAGGCAGAACAAGAACCTATTGAACCTATAAATCGTGTCAAGGAAGTGAAGGTGGATTGGCCACACTCTGAGGAAACCCGACACCAGCATAGCAAGACAGGCACTGACATGGAATCCTCAAGGAAATAGAAAACGAGGAAGACCTAGACTTACTTGGAGAAGAGAAATTATGACATTGCTCAGAGACAAGGGATGCACATGGAAGGAAGCAGAGAATAATTTCAAGATCAGGGATGACTGGGGAGCTTTTATATGTGGCCTATACTCTCAAGGGAATGAAAGATGATGATGATGATGATGATGATGATGATGATGATGATGATGGACGCCATCTTCAACCTTATCCTTCAAGAGGAAAAAAAAAATAATTCGTGCTTTAGTTACTGCATTATTATCTTACTTCAAATGCATCTAACAGTAAATTATCGTATATTATTGTATAGAGAATAATTTGATGTAAACTACTATATAGGTATACACAGATACTGTAATCACTTTATTTTCACGGTAGGACCTCCACTACACGTTTTGTTTGTCTGTTAGTCTCTTGAAAGTGGCTCAGTGAATGCTGCAGAACGCTTGTGACTGCAATCATAGCTCTGCTTAATCGACTGGTTAATATCTGATGTATATCAAATATTTCACACAAAAAAAAAGACTGCATTGCTTCACAGGGGTAAAGAAAGTTGTCAGCTGGAGAGAAGAAAAAGAACGTAGATAAATCATAATGTTCATTTGATTTTTTGATTACCGTCTTCTTTATTGCTGTCGTTTTTATTTAAATACGTTTCTTTTCTTCCTGTGTTTTCTACGAGCGGTAAAGAGGTCCGCCGTCGGCTTGCTGGGCCAGTCGCGGTTGAAGGGCAGAATTTAATTCAGGAAACCCCGTTCCACCCTCTGACCGATTCATAGTTTTGCCAGCCAGTGGCCTCGTGGCCGTCATTTTTAACCTGTACAAGCAGAGATGTGTGGGTTGACCTGTGTGTATACGGGACATCAAGAGGCCGCTAATTTTCGCTTTTTTTTTTTTTTACTCCTCCAAAAAGAGAAGCTATCCGAAACTAACAATGCCAGCTGCAGCGCCAGGCGTAGCACTCGCTTTTCTTTTATTAGGCGCAGTGTGATACTTGTGTTTGCGTAGGTTTTCAATTATTGCGAAATGTATTTAACCAAAACTCATTACATTCATTCTTTGGGCTCTGTAACTTGATAAAAGGATTAAGCGTTTTCCGTGTTATAATCGGCTCCTGTTACGAAATGTTTCGTGTTACGAGTGTCTGGTTTCACTTAATTGTCTCGCGCTCTACTTTCAACTTAGTCATTTGCTTCTTCTTCTTCTTCTTCTTCTTCTCCTCCTCTCTCTCTCTCTCTCTCTCTCTCTCTCTCTCTCTCTCTTCCTCCTCTCTCTCTGACTTTATTCTTATGCATTGTCTTGTTTCCTAATCTTCATGATATCTTCTACTCAGTTATGTCTCTTATCTTCCTTTCTCTCTCTCTCTCTCTCTCTCTCTCTCTCTCTGAACTGAGTGAATGGATCAGCGCGAAACGTAAAAGTTATATTTTATTTTATGTCTCTCAGCTTCAATGTTAATTATGTTTGTTACATGAACAGCATATTAGTAGAATGTCCGGAATAGAGTTAAAGATGTATGATAAAGGGGAGAATGTTAGTCGGGCCTGCGTGTCCAATTCTTAACCCTTTTGAAATAAAGATCAATCAATCAATCTTCTTCTTCTTCTTCTTCTTCAATGAAAGAACATATAAATGAGACCGGAGCCAAGAGACGAAATATATTAATGAGACTGTGAAGCCATGTGACAGAATATATTACTGAGACAGAGGACCCAAGTGACAGAATATATTACTGAGACAGAGGACCCAAGTGACAGAATATATTACTGAGACAGAGGACCCAAGTGACAGAATATATTACTGAGACAGAGGACCCAAGTGACAGAATATATTACTGAGACAGAGGACCCAAGTGACAGAATATATTACTGAGACAGAGGACCCAAGTGACAGAATATTACTGAGACAGAGGACCCAAGTGACAGAATATATTAATGAGACAGAGGACCCAAGTGACAGAATATATTACTGAGACAGAGGACCCAAGTGACAGAATATATTACTGAGACAGAGGACCCAAGTGACAGAATATATTAATGAGACTGAGGAGACAAGTGACAGAATATATTAATGAGACTGAGGAGACAAGTGACAGAATATATTAATGAGACTGAGGAGATAAGTGACAGAATATATTAATAAGACTGAGGAGACAAGTGACAGGATATATTTATGATGCCGTTGAGCCAAGTGACAATACATATTTATGGCACAGCGGAGCCAGGTGACAGAACGTATTAATGAGATTGTGGAGCCAAGTGGCAGAATATATAAATGATTTTGTGGAGACAAATGACAAAACATGTTTATGTTAATATGAAGCCAAGTGAGAAAATATGTTTATGTTACTGTGGTGCCAAGTGACAAAAGATGTTTATGTTACTGTGGAGTCAAGTGACAAAACATGTTTATGTTACTGTGGAGCCAAGTGACAAAACATGTTTATGTTACTGTGGAGCCAAGTGACGGAACATACGAATAAATGAGTTGCGACACGGTTACTTTTATTTCATGCACTTTCGTCCCTTCTACTTCTTCCTGTCCTGCTATTTCTACCAGATATCATTACCAGCATCTTCTAGATATGGCTGCAGTCATAACTATTTACATACAAATCAGGTCTAACTACCCACTCATGTCTTTGGTGTGTCGGTGATCAAGACAGCTGGGAAACATATTAAAGATTGTATCATCGACAACATGACATAAATGTCAGATGCCAGACTAAGGTTGGAATACTAATGTCACCTGAAATGTTCTCCAGAACACAAAGAAAGACAAGAGATGAACTAATCAGATAATACACACACACAAAAAAACGAGTCAAAAATTAACTTCAAGTCTAGTGTAGTAACCACTGATATATGTGAAAAGACGAGAGAGAGAGAGAGAGAGAGAGAGAGAGAGTGAGAGAGAGAGAGAGAGAGAGTGAGAGAGAGAGAGAGAGTCAAGTCTTTTCATGTATTTTTCGTGTACTTTTCATGTATATAATCATAGAAAAAAAACCACTGTAATAAAGGAAAAACTTTCATAACTTCATATCTCTCTCTCTCTCTCTCTGAACCTTAAGTGCCCAGGGCACATGGGGCTTCCGCAAGGGTTTTCCACAAATGCCTGTCCTTCGCCTTTTTTTCTGCTCTTGCCCAGGTGAGCCCTCTATTGCTCAACATCATTTCTGTTGTTCTTCTCCATGTCTCTTCTGGTCTACCCGTACTTCTGCTCCCCTATGTATAAACATATATAAATATAAATTCATGAAAAAAGTCAACGGTCGTAAACAGGATCATAAGCAGTCAGATTCGCAAGTATAGAAATTTATGAAAAAAAACCTGTCGAAGATCTTAAACAACCAGATAAATAAGTATAGAAATTTATGAAAAAAACTTGTCCAAGATCATAAACAACCAGATAAACAAGTATAGAAATTTATGAAAAAAACTTGTCGCAGATCATAAACAACCAGATAAACAAGTATAGAAATTTATGAAAAAAAAACCCTATCGAAGATCTTAAACAACCAGATAAATAAGTATAGAAATTTATGAAAAAAACTTGTCCAAGATCATAAACAACCAGATAAACAAGTATAGAAGTCCACGGGGGAAAAAAAACATCGAATACTGTACATAACCAGATAAACAAGTATAGAAATCCATGGGGGAAAAAAACATCGAATACTGTACATAACCAGATAAACAAGTATAGAAATCCATGGGGGAAAAAAACATCGAATACTGTACATAACCAGATAAACAAGTATAGAAATCCATGGGAAAAAAAAACATCGAATACTGTACATAACCAGATAAACAAGTATAGAAATCCATGGGAAAAAAAAATCGAATACTGTACATAACCAGATAAACAAGTATAGAAATGCATCGGAAAAAAAAACATCGAATATTGTACATAACCAGATAAACAAGTATAGAAATGCACGAAACAGATGAAGATCACAGACAAACAAATTTCTGAAGATTCCAGGTTAGACACGAAAGACTTTAGAGACTCCCACCCTTCTCTCCCATGTCGCGGGCGCGCGGCAAACCAATCATAACTTTCCCCCACCCATCTCCCCAACGCCTCCCCCACCCTCCATTTACACACACACACACACCCGCTCATTTTCCACGTAAAATTAAAATTAAAATCATCAGTACATATTTAATGTTCTACATCAGTTACGTTTGCTGCCTGAACCCACATGTGACAGTTCTCTTTCCAGAGTGTCAGGCTAAGAACAGATGGTTTGATCATTTAGAGCATTTAGCTTATAGAGCACCACGATGATCAGACCACCAGAGTTTCATTAGACGGTTAGGCGGCACCACAAGGTCACCATACTGTATAGCACGGCAAGGTCAATAGATGTTAGGGCACCACAAGGTCACCAGATGATAAGTCACCACACTGTCACTAGACGGTAGGGCACCACAAGGTCACCAGACTGTAGGGCACCTCAAGGTCACTAGACTGTAGGTCACCACAATGTCACCAGACTGTAGGTCACCACAATGTCACTAGGTGGTAGGGCAGCACAAGATCACCAGACTGTAGGCCACTACAATGTCACCAGACTGTAGGACAGCACAAGATCACCAGACTGTAGGCCACTACAATGTCACCAGACTGTAGGGCACCACAAGG
This sequence comes from Achatina immaculata, assembly GCA_009760885.1. Classification (NCBI taxonomy): domain Eukaryota; kingdom Metazoa; phylum Mollusca; class Gastropoda; order Stylommatophora; family Achatinidae; genus Lissachatina; species Lissachatina immaculata. Next base: position 46,407,098 of record CM019697.1, read on the forward strand.
TCACCAGATGGTAGGGGAACATGAATTCACTAAATGGGGCACCACAAGCTCACCAGACAGCAGGGCACCAGAAGGCACCAAATTAGAACCACAGTGTCACCAGATGATAGAGAACCACATTGTCACTAGATGATAGAAGATCACAGTGTAACTAGATGATAGAGGACCACAGTGTCACCAGATGATAGAGGACCACAGTGTCACCAAATGTTAGAGGACCACAGTGTCACCAGATGATAGAGGACCGCAGTGTCACCAAATGATAGAGGACCACAGTGTAACCAGATGATAGAGGACCACATACGAAAATTTGCAAGAGGAAAGCAAACATAAGCATAGAAAAGCACAGTAGCAATGTTATATCTACTTTCTTACGGAACATTAAAACCAAACATTATAAAATTACTTTTCAGAACATTTCTTATATATGAGCATAAGTATGGAAAATGAATGAAAGTATAAAGTATTTTCAAAGGTTTTAATGTAAGAACAATTGAACATTTAAGAAATAGAAGAAAAAAGAACAGAGTATTAATGGGAATAATAGATATCGTAAATTAATTTTTAAAAAATAGTTGAAGATGATCCAGTAACATAAAGGAAACAAACGATCAAAATAGACCAGACTTCACAGAAAGAAAGAACAAGACAGGTGGAGATGAAGAATCTTTGAGACACAAACTCCAAAGTGACAGAGATATGAAGTTTGGGGGGGGGGAGGGGGAGGGCGATGTCTGCCTCTGGCGGAGTGGCCCTGATCCAGCTTAAAATCCTCCAGGGGATGTCTTGAACAGACGACAATGACGATGAAAGCCATCTCCGATGAGAAAGCTGCTGCCAGCCATTACTAAAAGCACTTGTTCGATTCAGCACCACGCCAAAGAAAACAGCTCTATTCCCCCTCTAAAATGTTTACTTCATACTTCAAATACTTTGATAATATCAAAAAGTTCCGTGTAGCAGAGCTGAATTATAGTGTTCCCCCGGACAAATTGTTTTTTTATAAACAAGCAGAGGCTGAAATAAAAATGATCGTTATTCGTAAGTCTGCCGTTTAGCGGATCCATTTTACTGGTTGCATTTGTGGTTTGTGATCACGGCGACGTCATCATAAGGCAGGGCATCGTCAGTCTATACATTGATCGGTAAAGCACCCATCCTAGAAAGCGGCTGACATTTCAGTTTTGGTTCTGGTAAGAAATCAGCACTTGACATGGATGAATACCATCGAAATCCTTAAATAGCGGCACGTGCCAAGAACGTTACAGGAGGAGATACTGCGGGACGGTATCGATTATTGGATAAGAAAATCGATATCTGCTGAAGTAGGAATGCTTTGACTTGTCTTCTGCTTCTGCACTTTATTTTTCACTTTTGTACTCGTGTAAAGTTTAAAGAATCCACTTTTACACAACAGGATATCGGTTTCCATAAACTACCTCTCTTGCTACATACCCAATTACTTATCAACATACATGATTTTCAAACAGCTTGCTTGCTTTCTTTCTTTCTTTCCTCTTATGTCTAAATGTCAGTCTTTCGATCTACCTGCCTGCCCGTATGTTAGAGAAGTCTGTATACGCTTTTGTCTGCTTACTAGAAACATTAACAACAAAATATTCTTTGACAAGTTTCCTTCTCCGGCAAAAGTAAAACAGAACTGATGGCCCTTTCGGAGCAAGAATCGTCCGGTTAAAGACGTCACAGAAGAAAGGAGATTGCGCTGCAAAACGGAATACTTAGCATTAACATACGAGGCAGATTTTCTCAGATTCGTGCAAATGACATCGAGTGCCACATCACGATGACTAGAGCAGTGGTTCCCAATATCAGGAAGCGATCCAAATTAGGATCTGGAGTGGATCTGAGATAAGGTAGTGAAAATATTTTTGGTTAAAAAATATATATTGCCTTAAAATTCTTAAACCGTTACACGATTTAATGAAAATCTATAATACTTTTATGTCTTTAAACCCAAATATTGACAAACCACCAACCAAATTCGCTTCTAAACGCACATATATTGACAAACCACCAACCAAATTCGCTGCTAAACCCAAATATATTGACAACCACCAACCAGATTCGCTGCTAAACCCAAATATTGACAAACCACAACCAAATTCGCTGCTTAACCCAAAAATTGACAAACCACCAACCAAATTCGCTGCTAAACCCACATATTGACAAACCACCAACCACACTCGCTGCTAAACCAAAATAATGACAAATCACCATCCACACTCGCTGCTAGACCAAAATAATGACAAACCATCAACCACACTCGCTGCTAAACCAAAATAATGAAAACTATCAACCACACTCGCTGCCAAACCAAAATAATGACAAATAAACAACCACACTCGCTTCTGAAACCAAATATTGACAAACCACCAACCAAACTCGTGGCTAAACCAAAATAATGACAAACCACCATCCACACTCGCTGCTAAACCAAAAATAATGACTAATCACCATCTACACTCGTGGCTAAAGTAAAATAATGACAAACCACCAACCACACTCGTGGATAAACCAAAATATTGACAAACCACTAACCACACTCGTGGATAAACCAAAATAATGACAAACCACCAACCACACTCGTGGATAAACCAAAATATTGACAGACCACCATCCACACTCGCTGCTAAACCAAAAATAATGACAAACCACCAACCACACTCGTGGATAAACCAAAATATTGACAAACCACTAACCACACTCGTGGATAAACCAAAATAATGACAAACCACTAACCACACTCGCTGTGAAACAAAATATTGACAAATCACCGTCCACATTCGTGGCTAAACCATAATAATGACAAACCACCATCCACACTCGTGACTAAACCATAATAATGACAAACCACCATCCACACTTACTGCTAAACCCAAATATTGACAAACCACCAACCACACTCTCGTCTAAACGTAAAAATTGACAAAGCACTAACCACTCTCGCTGCTAAACCCAAATATTGACAAACCACCAAGCAGACCTGCTGCTTTTCACTGACGTTACTGTTGAATTTCATTTTTCAAAAAAAAAATTTTTTTTCTTGATTATCATTGTTAGTCTAGGGCCCGGCTAAAAGAATAGACTGAGAACCCCTGAGCTAGGGAAAGGGTGGAGAATCTAAGAAACAGGATAAGGCGTAAGGAAGAGAGATTCGATAACGATCAGAAAAATAGCGGAGAATTTTCAGCGTGTCAAATTATCCAGGGAAGAGCGATTTACAAATCTGTAAACGATTTACACAATCATGTTATGCGCATGCAGGTATGGATGCATGGGGGACTAACTTTATATCAAGGATTTGTCTGCAGACCAGAGCCTCCAAGAGGAATATTCTAAGGTGCTGTAGACCGGAACCTCCAAAAGGAATATTATAAGGTGTTGCAGACCAGAACCTCCAAGAGGAATATTATAAGGTGTTGCAGACCAGAACCTCCAAGAGGAATATTATAAGGTGTTGCAGACCGGAACCTCCAAGAGGAATATTATAAGGTGTTGCAGATCGGAACCTCCAAGAGGAATATTATAAGGTGCTGTAGACCAGAACCTCCAAGAGGAATATTATAAGGTGTTGCAGACCAGAACCTCCAAGAGGAATATTCTAAGGTGTTGCAGACCGGAACCTCCAAGAGGAATATTATAAGGTGTTGCAGACCAAGACCTCCAAGAGGAATATTATAAGGTGCTGTAGACCAGAACCTCCAAGAGGAATATTCTAAGGTGTTGCAGACCAGAACCTCCAAGAGGAATGTTATAAGGTGTTGCAGACCAGAACCTCCAAGAGGAATATTATAAGGTGTTTCAGAACGAACCTCCAAGAGGAATGTTCTAAGGTGCTGTAGACCGGAACCTCCAAGAGGAATATTATAAGTTGCTGTAGACCAGAACCTCCAAGAGGAATATTCTAAGGTGTTGCAGAACTGTTTCTACTTCCGCCTTCTTCCTTATCTTATTTTCATCCTCTGCCTCCCCCCCCTTTTTTAGAATAGGAGAAATCCTTGGGGGGGGGGGGGGTCCGCCCCCTTAAAACTAGGAAAGTCATTCGGGGCCTGGAACAATGCATCGGTTGGACCACATTTCAATGGGCCTGCTGCAGATGGCACTACCACAGCGGTCTGCTGATCTGGGAAACAGTTTGGAGGTAAAAACGGGTTTGCACCAGTTATTAAATCTCGCTGGTACACCGTGGCACAGCTTGAATGTAAAGCTTTTTTCATACGTTAAATCTCGCTGGTACACCGTGGCACAGCTTGTATGTAAAGCTTTTTCATACGTTAAATCTCGCTGGTACACCGTGGCACAGCTTGTATGTAAAGCTTTTTCATACGTTAAATCTCGCTGGTACACCGTGGCACAGCTTGAATGTAAAGCTTTTTCATACGTTAAATCTCGCTGGTACACCGTGGCACAGCTTGTATGTAAAGCTTTTTCATAGGTTAAATCTCGCTGGTACACCGTGGCACAGCTTGTATGTAAAGCTTTTTCATAGGTTAAATCTCGCTGGTACACCGTGGCACAGCGATGATCAAATACGAATGATTTGTGGATGATCGGCCATAACAAAGGGGAGGTAATGAGAAAAAAACACGTGGCACAAGTTCAAGATAGAACAATACCGTAGATTATTCTCGTAGCCAGATTGTTTATGTTTTTGTGAGGGGTATAGCAAAGGGTTCAATGGTTAGACTTCGAAAAATCTAGACGTTTGCTCTCTCTCCCGGAGTCCATAGTTCAAGTCCCAGATAATCTCCTGTCACTTCTCTTTTCTCTCATGTCTAAAAGTGCTTTGTCTATGATTTTTTTCCCCGAGTTCTAACCTACTGTGTTCTGTTACTTTCTGTACGAGAGCCTCACATGTAAACATTTGTATCTGAAACCATAAACTGAAAGTACCTTTAAGTCAAAAAGAAAAGTGTTCGTTTATTTCTTGTTATTTTTGTCCGGTACCTCCATCAGAGCTGTAAACATTATGATATGCAAATCAGCATTGCCAAAACAGAGAGCATGAAAGAAAGCCAAGCCCATTGAATGTATATACTGAAGACAGCAAAATACAACAAATAAAAGAATTCAAGTATCTTGGACGCTTGTTCACAGAAGATGTGAAGCTTGATAAAGAAACTGATGTTAGAATACAAAAAAGAGCCAAAGCTGTTACATACCAGCTATCCCCGCTGCTTACGCGCCCCAACATCCCTCTTGAAAGTAAGAAAAAGCTAATTAATAACATCTTCCTAACAACACTGTGCTATCAGTGCCAGACATGGGCACTTACTAAGAAACAACATAATAAAACAACCACACGTGAAATGAGATGTCTTAGGAAAGCAGCAAACACCACCAGGTTTGACAAGCTAAGAAATGACACAATAAGACAAGTGGTAGGAGCTACATCATGTCTACGACACACAGAGAAGCAAAGAATCAACTGGTTCGGCCACTTAATGAGAATGACACGCTCACAGCCAGCCATGAGAGCCTTCCACCAAAGAACTACAGGACAAAGATCAAGAGGAAGCCCCAGAAAGAGATGGACACCACAGGGGAACAGAAGTAAGGGTAGACCAAAAGAGACATGGAGAACAACAGAAAGGATGTTGAGCAATAGAGGGCTCACCTGGGCAAGAGCAGAAAAAAAGGCGAAGGACAGGCATTTGTGGAAAACCCTTGCGGAAGCCCCATGTGCCCTGGGCACTTAAGGTTCAGAGAGTGAGAGAGAGAGAGATGGTATCAGAGAGACACTCGCTAATTATGGCATGACCGTCAACAAAGCCACCCATTTGGCTCAACAACAAAAAAAGACGCCAACTGCATCTTCCCTCAACACTCCACGGTACAAGAGGACGGATAAAGTTAAGTAAAGTTGTCCAGTATGCACTAGACATCTGTAAGAGACCGTGTGTTTATGTTTGTGTCTCAAACACTCGATACCAGCGAGACACTAAAACTAAGCGATGGAATTTTTCTGTCGTTCCAGTTTCCTCTTTTTGTGTCATGATTTTCGACCAGACAGGCATTGATGGCTTCTCTATTAAAACACCTTTTACCTGAGGTGCGAGATAGCGAAGCTGATTAGTGCACTGTACTCCGTGGCTAGACTATTTGCTCGTTCAGCTAGAGTCTGTGGTTCAGTTCCCAAGAAATTCTCTTGTCAGTTTTCTTTCTCTCACGTTTAAAAATGCTTTGCCTGTGGTTTTTAGAAGTCTAACCGTACAACGCTGTACTCTGTAACTTTACTGTGCAAAACCCTCCGTGTTGCAGATTTGGAACAATTTCTATCCTAGTGGTAGATAAATCAAGAAAATATTTATAAACTCGGTAACATGCTTATTTCCCTTCCATCGTTAAAAAAAAATTGTCTAGCCGTGATTATCATGATGATGTTACCATGGTGACGTTTACATTGCTTTTTTTTTTAACATTGTGTATTCATTTCATTCATTTGCGTGTCCCTTGCGGAACTTTGCCTTCCTAACAGCACTCTTGTAGGCCTCTCGGTTGTGAGCAAGATGGCCTGCTGCTGATGCATCCATTACATTGTATATTAGAAAAAAGAAAAATCTCATTTTGAGTCTCATTCTTTTACATTAAGAATGAAGGTTTATCAAATGAAAACAGGAATATTTATTAGACTATCGCTGAAATAAAAGTTAAATCTTATATTGAGAATCTCTTGTAACTGATGATATATGGAACAATCTGTTGTGGTCGTGGAGGATATTAATTGATAATATGTGGAACAATCTGTTGTGGTCGTGGAGGATATTAATTGATAATATGTGGAACAATCTGTTGTGGTCGTGGAGGATATTAATTGATGATATATGGAACAATCTGTTGTGGTCGTGGAGGATATTAATTGATAATATGTGGAACAATCTGTTGTGGTCGTGGAGGATATTAATTGATGATATATGGAACAATCTGTTGTGGTCGTGGAGGATATTAATTGATGATATGGAACAATCTGTTGTGGTCGTGGAGGATAGTAATTGATGACATATGGAACAATCTATTGTGGTCGTGGAGGATCGTAATTGATGATATGTGGAACAATTTGTAGTGGACATTGAGGATCGTAATTGATGATATGTGGAACAAATTGTAGTGGACGTGGAGGATCGTAATTGATAATATGTGGAACAATTTGTAGTGGACGTGGAGGATCGTAATTGATGATATATGGAACAATCTGTAGTGGTCGTGGAGGATAGTAACTGATGATATATGGAACAATTTGTAGTGGACATGGAGGATCGTAATTGATGATATATGGAACAATTTGTAGTGGACATGGAGGATCGTAATTGATGATATATGGGACAATTTGTAGTGGTCGTGGAGGATCGTAATTGGTGGTATATGGAACAAACTCCAGGTGCGAAAAATAAATACTCGAAGCTCAGTAAGACAACAGACTACTTGTGTCAAAGTTAGGTGGCTAAGACCCTATTCTTCCTTCCAAAGTGGCCTACATGGTTTGGATGAGAGAATAGGGATCGCATGGGACGGCGAACTAGGTCTCAAAACTAAGCTATGCCTAAGTAAAGATACGTCAGGCAGAAAAGCACAGACATGACAGCTTAGCTACAAATCCTGACACAACGCTGCCGAGGCTTTTGTGAGGGCTGAAGAAGAAGAAGAAGAAGAATGACGATGATGATAATGATGACGATGATGGTGACGACGACGTGGACGACGACGACGACGACGATGATGATGATGATGATGATGATGATGATGACGACGACGACGACGACGACGACGACAATTTTTCTCTTGTTCAAATGCAGCCATGGTATCATTAACTATGTTCAGTTCATATTTAATGACAACTCTATCATAACTTGTTATTAATTTAGAGCATATTTATTTTTTTTTTACAAAACATAAATATGTAACTAAAAAAAACATTTAAAAAACAATGCTACCATATATCTAGAACATGATAATATCTACAGAATATAGAAATTATACAGTATACATTCTTTTTATATTTTTGTGGGATGTAGAAAGTCGAACACACTTTCTGATGTTTGTAAGGTAAAGAACTTTAAACTTTGTGAGATACAGAAAGTCGAACACAGTTTCTGATGTTTGTAAAGTAAAGAACTCTAAAGTTTGTATGACATAGAAAATTGAACACACTTTCTGATGTTTGTAAGGTAAAGAACTTTAAAGTTTATGTGATATAGAAAGTCGAACACAGTTTCTGATGTTTGTACGGTAAAGAACTTTAAACTTTGTGGGATACAGAAAGTCGAACACAGTTTCTGATGTTTGTAAAGTAAAGAACTCTAAAGTTTTATGATATAGAAAGTTGAACACAGTTTCTGATGTTTGTAAGGTAAAGAACTTTAAAGTCTGCAGGATTTTTAAAACGTTTCAATGTTATTTAAAATGATATTTCTTGATCGGGTAAAGATATTCTCTGTCTGTCTGTCTGTCTCTCTCTCTCTCTATGTGTGTGTGCGTGTGCGTGTGTGCGTGCGTGCGTGTGTGTGTGTGTGGGGGGGGGGGGTTTTAATCAAGAGTTAAAGAAACTCTAAGCACTGTTTCTGATGTCCGCGGAGTAAAGAAATTCTGGACACTGTTTTTGATGTTCCAGGATTAAAGAAAATACAAGGAGCGCCTGTGCTATACGTGAGTCAAATGAAATCATCATTATTTTGATGTTCTATGGCTAAAGAAAGTCTGAACATTGTTTTTGATATTCACTGTTAAATAAAATCTAATCATTGTTTTTGATATTCATTGTTTTTTTTTTTACCTTCACGGATTTTTAAAAATAAAATCTGAACATTTTTTTATTATCTCAGATTTTTTTTTCAAAAGGCCTCGAACAAGGTTTTATTGTTTATGACACAAGTATAAAAATTAATTTTAAACTGCTCCTCTTAAAGTCAACTTTCCATATCGCAGTTTGGTTACGCTAGATCAGGCAGGACTCGTAATTGTGGAAATCCTGCAGACTTCATTTGCAACAGCAGATATACTTGCACATAGATTAGTGGGCATAACAGCATCTCTTATCTTAGAAGACCGTTTCTTGAGGAGGTAGATGCTTGCCGAGCACTGCTAAACGCAGCGACAGAAACATATCTCGTCTTTTGTTGCAGCGTTAATCAAGCGAAGCATTGCGTTTAAAAACAGAACAGGTATAAAAGCAATTTAATGTGAAGTTTTAGCACTGCTATGCAACCTCAGTTTCAAGCGAAGCTGTTTGTTCATTGGAGAAAAGCTGGGCACTAGCTTTTAAGAGCGCACGTGGTCCAGGTTTGCATAAAAACTCTTATGATGTCTTAATTTAATATTCTAACATAAATAAACCAGCCTAAATTTAGACCATACCCACTCCAAGATTCATAAAATGTAAGCTGGTAGCTGTGATAAAATTCTAATCCTCTGTGATTAAAAAAAAAGTAAAATTCTAGGCCGTGGAGGTGAGTATCGTTGAGTCAGTATAAAAGTACAATTTTTGAAGGATTCGGAGTTCTTGAGCGAGTAGAAATGTACAATTTATGAAAGAGTCGGAGTCGTTGAGTCAGTAGAAATGCTCCATTTATATAAGAGTCAGAGTCATAGAGTCAGTAAAAATGTTCAATCTATATAAAAGTCGGAGTCGTAGAGTCGGCAAAAATGTTCAGTTTATAAATATAACAGTCAGAGTCGTAGAGTTATTAGAAATGTACTCTTTATATAAGAATCAGAGTCTTTGAGTCATTAGAAATGTACAATTTATATAAGAGTCGTAGTCGATGAGTCATTATAAATGTACAATTTATATATGAGTCGAAATCCTTGAATAATTAGAAATATACAATATACAATTTATATAAGAGTCGGAGTCGTTGGGTCATTAGAAATGTACAATTTATGAAAGAGTCAGAGTCGTTAAGTCTGCAGAAATGTACATTTTTAAAAAAAATAGAGTCTGGGTTAATGAATCGGTATAAATGTATAGTTTATGAAGGATTCGGAGTGTATGAAAGAACAGGAGTCACACAGCAGATAAATAGAGCAGTAAGAACCAGAAACAGTTCTGGATGAAGCTGGAGTTGGCAGAAACGCTCCAAGATAGCTGAAAAAAAATGAAGACGTCGGAGTTGAGATTTTCATGAGAGGAATCTACAGCCCTGGTTCAATTCAATGATTTCATCGACATGTCGATTCTCCATCTGATGTCTGGTCAAGGAGTGGACCTGCTCCCATACTCAAGCAGTGCACTTTCTCCCATACTCAAGCAGTGCACTTTCTCCCATACTCAAGGAGTGGATTTGCTCCCATACTCAAGGAGTGGATTTGCTCCCATACTCAAGGAGTGGATTTGCTCCCATACTCAAGGAGTGCACTTTCTCCCATACTCAAGGAGTGGATTTGCTCCCATACTCAAGGAGTGGACCTGCTCCCATACTCAAGCAGTGCACTTTCTCCCATACTCAAGGAGTGGATTTGCTCCCATACTCAAGGAGTGGATTTGCTCCCATACTCAAGAAGTGGATTTGCTCCCATACTCAAGGAGTGCACTTTCTCCCATACTCAAGGACTGAACTTGCTCCCGTTACTCAATGAGTGGATTTGCTCCCATACTAAAAAAGTGGACTTGCTCCCATATTCAAGGAGTGCACTTTCTCCCATGTTGTTCCGCTCTCTACGGTAAAGAGTTTCCTGCATACACACTATTTGAAAACTCCAGGGAATCAGACGTACTCTGGAATGTTGAAACAAAGAGAGCGAGCCGGTCAGGTACACGCCAAGGTGTTTCAAAGATTACAGGTGAATTTTCACCTTGATATCATTAATGACTCTTACGTCACTGTTTTCAGTAATCTCTTCAGCAAATCCTTCGACAATGACTCTATCCGCGCATGCGCAATATGTTTACGCGGCAATAGTTACGAATTGGTCACGGTTTGAAAATGGTTCTCAGAGTTTAAACTCATTCGGAGCTGACCACTTCATCCTGTGCTCTTCATTTCTCACTGAAGTGTTTTTTTTCTATATTTTGTTTTTCATTTCTTTCTCTCTTTCATCTTCTGTTATCCAGAATCTGTCAAGCGAAGAACACATAGCCGAAAATGAGAAGCACTGACATAAAAGCCTCTACTGGTGAATGTAAAGACACGTGTATTGAAATGTTAGAACATTAAGTTAGCTGATTTTTTAAAAGCCGCTAGTTCTATAACAACATTTCATGTAATGTGATTAAGTTTGCTTGGTAATATAATGTAATATATGCTGCCTGCTCTTCTTCTACAGCTTCAAGGTCAGCCAGTGACGCCGTGTCGAGAACTAAGTCTGAGCAGGCAAGTCAGAATTAAGCCATTTAGTGGAAGCAGATAAACCAAGTGTTAATTAAGTTCAGGTGATGGATGTGATGAGTTAATAATGTCGGACTCTCTCTCTCTCTCTCTCTCTCTGAACCTTAAGTGCCCAGGGCACATGGGGCTTCCGCAACGGTTTTCCACAAATGCCTGTCGTTTGTCTTTTTTTTTCCGCTCTTGCCCAGGTGAGCCCTCTATTGTTCAACATTCTCTCTGCTGTCTTCTCCATGTCTCCTTTGGTCTACCCTTACTTCTGTTGTCATGTTGTGCCTATCTTAGTGATAGTTTTCGTAGTGAGTCGTCAGTCATCCTGAATGTACAGTATATAGTTTTATTTTATATATATATATATATAGTCCGGTGGTATCGGGTTTAAGTCTCGGCAGTTGGGACTTTTTCTAGTACCACCACACCCACACCAAAAAGGCCCCCGGGGTCCACCTAACCTCTAAAAATGGGTACCAGAAAAGTCTGGGAAGGTAAAATGCGGCCATCATACTTTCATGTGCCTGAATGTCTTGGGCCTAACACCGTATCCCCAAATATGTCCTTAATGGCGTGGAAACGAGGAGTTTACCTTTCGTGGTTTTAACATTAGCATTTCTGCTGAATGAAAGTAACTAAAAACAATACTTTTAAAACAAGAAGAATGTGTACTAATGTTTTATGAAGAATAGCGCCAAAAAAAAAAAGAAAAATCAAATCAAATAATGATAAAACGTCGTATTTGGAAAGACTGGCGTCTGATGGGATATCTACAACATCATAAAAAGGCGTCGTGTTGACTTGTCAGTCAAGATTTGTCCAGATTGTCAAGGGGAAAATGGCTGTATTCATTAAAACTTTTCCGCCCAGGCATCTTGCATATGAAATAAGCTGCTCATCATCCTGAATCTATGGGACAACACAGTATAGTTCAGGTGGCGTTTTAAACTGGAAGAATAAAATGAAGTTCAAATATTTTTATATGTTTTTTTTTATCTATAGAGACCACTAGAAGCTACATAGATACGATTTCTTAGACGAATGTTTAAGAATACAATGGACAGCTAAGACAGCTAACAGAGAACAAAACAAACAAACAAACAAAAATAAGAACAAATGAAGAAAGGAACCTAAGTAAATCCATAAGAAAACGCACCCATCATTTATGTGACATAAAGGAAAGAGCTTGAAAATATCATAACAACAGGAAAGATAAATGGGAAGAGAAGCAGTGGAAGACCAAGAGAAAAGAAAATCGTGAACAGTCTAACGCGATAGCATAATTAAAACGTGCTCAAATGAGATTACGGAAAATATCAAGGACAGAGGTCTTTCGAAAAGCATGACCACCAATGTCTGCCGGTACGGCACCTAATGGTGATGATGTTGATCTTTCTTCTGCGTTCGAGGTCGTTGGTTACATCACATCCTGATCCCCTGTCGACATGGCAAAGCCCGCAGTCCTCTCCAGATCCTGATCCCTGTCAACATAACAAAGCCCGCAGTCCTCTCCAGATCCTGATCTCTGTCGACATGACAAAGCCAACAGTCCTCTCCAGATCCTGATAGGAGCCCCAAAGCTTTTGCCCCAAGCTTGTGTCCTCTGTCCATGTCTCAGGTCCGCATTGTTTTGGCACTCTTGAGGGATATTTTCTGAAGTCTGGACTCCACTGCCACATGGACACTCGTCTGTGTGAGAGCCTGGACTCCACTGCCACATGGACACTCGTCTGTGTGAGAGCCTGGACTCCACTGCCACATGGACACTCGTCTGTGTGAGACGTTTTGAGTCGATGTAGGTGCCTCAGTATTCTGCAGTGGCCTGTCCGTAGGCGAAAGAGGATGGTTTGCTGATGTCTGTGTAGATGGTGTATTGGTTCTGGTTCGTTGTTGCACTTCAATTGTTTCTTCCATTCAGATCTGCATTGGTTACGGATCACAGTTTACTGGATGATTTGGGGGGGGGGGGGGGGGGGAAAGACACCCGATGAGGATATCAGCAACCCATAGCTGATATGCTAGCGTCAGGGTTAGCGAACCATAGCTGATATGCTAGCGTCAGGGTTAGCGAACCATAGCTGACCAAGACTCTGTCCTACCTCTCAGTGGTACCCCCAGTAACAGGCCTAGCCTGACTAACGGGGCAGGGATCGCCATGGTCCCCATGGTGGTAGAGTCTGCTAAAGAAGTATTACACACCCCCCCCCCGGTTTTTTAGCTGTACTCCGGGACTGAAAAAGTAGCCGCCATAACCCGCTCCCACGCCGATACAATGCTGTGCCTCAACATCTCTACAGCATCGGCTGCAAAGAACAACAGCTCGCAGTTACAGGGAGTTCGTACAAGTTCAAGTGCAAGACTACTGCTAGCTTTGGATAGGGTGATGATGTTGATGTTTCCATATCAAAGATTACTCATCATATTATACATATGTCAGATACTCGGGTGGACAACATCAGCCGGAAGCCGTTTCTGAACGTTTTTTTAAAATTACATCGTAAGTCTAACTTCCATCTTATCAATAGGGTTTTTTTTCCTTCCAAATCGTGTACCTTACGCAAGACAATGAAACATGATCACGGATCCAAACAACAACAACAACAACAAAAATTACTCCGATAACATCGTCAGATGTTCTTGAAAGCAAAGGGAATGTTGGCTACTGTTGTCCTTACTGATGATACACTGAACTGAAGTTCTAAGAGCTATGATATATAGAAACAAACAGATCTTACAACAGATTTAATTTTTATTTTCATCACTAACAGGCGGACTGGTTGACTGAGTGGTGAGGCGCTCAGTCTACTGATCCGGTGGTATTGTGTTCAAGTCCCAGCAATGGAGATTTATTTCTGGTACCACCATTCATTCAGTCATTCATTTGCATGTCCCTTGCGCAACTTTGCCTCCCAAACAGCACTCCTGTAGGCCTCTCGGTTGTGAGCAAGATGGCCTGCTGCTGCTGCATCCATTTGCGTGGTACCACCTCGCCTAAAAAAATACCCCGGGGTCTATGGAGATTTAGGAAGGTAAATGCGGCCAGGCGTGATGCATCACACTTTCAAGTTCTGACGGTCTTGGAAATGCGAGCCTAACACCCTATATCCTCAGTGTGCCTTAATGGCATTGAAGCGGGGATTCTTTTTTTCCATCACTAATAAATATGGCAACGTTGCCATGCAGCACACACTTGGAGCGGCACAAACTCCTGGTATAAGAAGAAATATCTGACAACCTATCCCCAACTACTAAATACCATGAACTAGTAGAGGAAGAAATGTCGCTAGAAAGTTCAGAAATGAGCTACAGAGAAAACTGTAAGCGTGTCCACGCCAGATTTTTCTTCCAGCTTTCACAAGACCACGGCAGTCTGTCAAAGTCATAGAGGCACCAAGATGATAAAGTGTTAGTGCCCATTTTTTTTCCCCGTGACCTGGCATCATACCAGAGGATGATGTGGACGGTATTATGCCTGGGACCTTTCTTAGCTCCATAAAGAGCCAGACATCCATTTCTATAACTGGGTCGCGGCTAGGACGCCCATGGATGCGAGACTAGTGCGTTAAGTACTTTGCTACTCAAACGCCCCCTTCCCCCCCCCCTCCCCCCGAATCGGCCACAAGGACCGTAAAGAACTGGGGGGAGGGGGGAATAATAAATCAAATAAAGCGAGAATTAAAATGCTTGACAAGTTTATGCTTCTTATGTTTTTAACTCAGTCGATAATTGTTGATAAACTTAGTAATCAAAATAAGAAGATATATATATATATATACTTAATATGGGTAGAAACATCAAAATAAGAGGCTATATATGTCAACTTAATATGGGTTCATTCATTCATTTGCATGTCCCTTGCGGAACTTTGCCTCCCAAACAGCACTCCTGTAGGCCTCTCGGTTGTGAGAAGCTATATATATCAACTTAATATGGGTAGAAACATCGAAATAAGAGGTTATATATATATATATCAACTTAATATGGGTAGAAACATCAAAATAAGAGGCTATATAAGTCAACTTAACAGGGGGAGAGGAACCCTAGTTACCCATTTACAATGCAGCGAATCTAGGCTCGCTACAACTTTCCTCGTTCTACTTCGCTCGCCAGACTAGTCCAAGCAGGTCTCCCTGTCAACTATATCATCATGAAACGTTTTCTGTTCGTCGAAAGACGCGAAGACAAGAGAACGGGTCTTACGTCTAGATACTGCCTTGTCAAGCTGAGACATTGAAGGGATGTCATCCATCACTTTGTGGCATCGGTAGAAGAAAGTGGAGTCCACTAACCTACCAGCAGCTCGAGCGGTCCTGATAGCTGGACTTTGTGATGGCTGTCTCGTGGATAACTAAAACATTGTTTATTCAAGTAATACATGTACTTACGCATATGCGTATATGTAATGTCTACGTTTGTATGTATGTATGTATGTATAATAAAATATAAGTGAAGACAGACGATCTGTTTGTATGTAGTCACGCATGCGAGAGTTTATTAAGATGTAGATGGGTATATATGTCGTTGCTTGGTTGGCTGAATGGTTGGTTGGTTGGTCTATAGATAGATAGATAGATAGATAGATAGATAGATAGATAGATAGATAGATAGATAGATAGATAGATAGATAGATAGATAGATGTAGACAAGTTAGTTGGTTGGTTGGTAAATTAGCAGATATATGTGTGCAGACACGTTCGTTAGTTGGTAAGTTGCCAGATAGATGTAGTTGGGTTGGTTGGTAAGCTGGTATATGGATGAATGTATGGAAGATGGATATGTATTGGCTCCTTTCTGTCTGTATAAATATAAACCTCTCTTCTCCAACAAAGGACACTACAGACAGCGAAATTCTCAGCTTGCGAAGACAGGAAAAATAAACTGCTCTAACAGGACACCGGAGATGACAAGAATGAACTGGAAAATGCGCACATCAGTGTCAAGACGTTACTGATGATGGATTGGCCAGTTCCGCGGTTCTCAAACTTTTTTCACATCGAGGCACACTTGGCAGTGCACATTTATGTCCTGACAAACTTGTCCTCTTACAAGTCAATCATGTTAACCTAAACAACCTGATATACTTGAAGACTTAATCATTGTCATGCTATTGATGATCGACTTGCTTTGGCTTAGCTTTTGCATAAGCTTAAACCAATATTATATATAAGTATTAGGCGAGTACAGTTGAATAAATAGGCAAAAAGTTCGGGATATTTTGAACGGAGTATTTATTTTAAACCAAATATGGCGGCAAACCACCGGCTCTCTAGCAACACATCAGTGTACTGCGGCAAACCGTTGGAGAAACACTGGTCTAGTTTCTCTCTGGGTTGTAGAAATAAAATTTTTAAGAGCCAAGATGGATGTCTTCCCTTCTAGACTAAATCTCAACAAATGTCTCCCTTCCTGGCCACTTTTCAAAGCGACCTGTGAGCGCCGAATTCGGCCCAGGAAAGATCTTGCTAAACCGCACAGCCTCTCTCATCTCAACACGCGGCCAATTTATTTTACCTTGCCACAGGACAGCACGCTAGTTTGGCAGATCTGTTATAAAAATCAGCCCTTCATTACAAGCCTTTTGCTCCATTAACAGAAATGCTCAGCCTAACTGGCATTGTTAAACTCAAAAGCGATTAGACTTAATGAGCTTTAGGGGACGTAGAGGGGGGAAAGATGGTTGGGACATGAAAGCTATCTCACGCCAATAATTCCGGCAAGTTTATTCAGATCATAGTTGCTCAGGACAAGACTGCCATGTTTTTAATGTGCAATGTTTTTAGAATCGTTTAAACACTTTATTCTGGTCTGATGACTGTTCACTGTATACTTTGCTTCGTTGGAGGGATTAAAAAAAAAAACTGTTTACAGCAACGCGCCTAACAAGTAAATAGTGATGGCTAATTGTACACTGTACGCTTGTAACCGGACAGGAAGCCCTTGCTGTTATCTGACTTGTACACATTTGAAACGCTTAAAAGATTTTTTTTAAGGAAAGAGTTTAAACAGGATGCATTTTTTTAAAGTTCTAGATGATTACGGACATAAGGAAAAAAAAAAGTGGGTGGTGGGCGGGGGGATAGATATGGCAATTAAACAAGGAAAAAATAACAATGAAACATCCCCACAGATAAGTAGGCCACAGAACTAAGCAACAGGCAGGGGTGACCTACAAATATAACGAAACAGACAAGTAAATGACAGACAAACAAAAAAAAAAGGACAAGACATTATGGATTTCATAGAGGACTTGTAGAAAAATTAGAGAAGACAAACTGACAAGTTTTATTTCCAGAATGCGATAAGAAGGCGAGAACACAATGGCGCATTGTATTTTTGTCTTATAGTTCAACTTTCACAACTTTAAACAGGACCGTTGAGTCGCTGCATCAAACTTTCACATCTTTAAACAGGACCGTTGAGTCGGTGCATCAGACTTTCACATCTTTAAACAGGATCGTGGAATCGGTGCATCAAACTTTCACACGTTTAAACAGGATCGTGGAATCGGTGCATCAAACTTTCACACGTTTAAACAGGACCGTGGAGTCGGTGCATCAAATTTTCACACCTTTGAACAGGACCGTGGAGTCGGTGCATCAAACTTTCACATGTTTAAACAGGACCGTTGAGTCGGTGCATCAAACTTTCACACCTTTGAACAGGACCGATCTCACTGCATTTCTATACTTACATTGCATTTCTATACTTACATTGCATTTCTATACTTACATATACAACAATATGGTGTTACAAACCTTAATTTCCCCGACACCCCCCTCCCCACACCCTCACATTATTCTATATCTAATTATCACGACTGATCTAGACTGAGCGACCGCCAACGAGCCAGACTTGGCAAAGACCCTGTACCTACTTTCTTCCCTCCCCCTCGCCCGCCCTCCCCCCTCCCCAACAACTAAACCTCGCCCGAGGATGTATTGTAACAGTCTTAGCCTGGCTAAAGGGAGAGGTGTACTAGCCCGCTCCGGTTGATGGGGAGAAGCCGGGGAAGTCCACTCCCAGTTCGACGTGAATCTTGCGCTGTAACACCGCGGCAGCCAAGAACCGCCTTGCTGCTGCCAGATCCAGTCAGATAAAACACTTTAGTTGCGGGCGTGATGGATGAAAACAGAATGTCTAGTCAATATAGTAGGGGTTGGGAGGGGGGGGGGTGCAGAACAAAAAAATTCCGATCGAGAATTTTATAAGACGATATCTTGTTCTGTCTTGTCTTGTGCGAGTAACTGTGAGCTGGTGTTTTTTTGTTTCTTTTGTTTTTTGTAGCCGATGCTGTAGAGGTGTTGAGGAACACCATAGTATCGGCGTGGGAGCGGGTTATGGCAGCTACTTTTTTTTCAGTCCCCGCTAATGTAATGCTTCTTTAGCAGATTCCACCACCATGGGGACTATGGCGATCCCTGCCTCGTTAGCCAGGCAAGGCCTGTTACTAGGGTTACCAACGGAGAGGTGAGACAGGGTCTTGGTCAGCTATGGTTCGTTAACCCTGACGCTAGCATATCAGCTACGGGTCGCCGATTCCCTAATCGGAGAGCGTCTATACCCCCTTATTGGACGATATAAGACGATATAAAACGCAGAGGAAAAAAAAAGTCCCCATCTCGCATGGCATCTGCTACAACTGGAGATCATGAGTTAAGACAGTATATGAAAGTACGAAACATTCTCATAGGACAAGGGCGGGTGTTTAAAGTCAGGATAAACAAAATAAGACATGAAAAAGGCATGACTTCCGGCAGGAATGTTGCACGCCGGTGAAAAACTATTTTTATCTCTTCATCCTCCCAATTCTACGCTTACGCCATTCACTGGCCATTCTGTTTTCATCTACTACCGGCCCTCCTTTATAATAGAGGAGCCCAAAGAGGCCCTGGAGCAATACAATGACTGGGGCTCCAGCTCATTGGGCCTCCTAGGAGGTAAGTAAAAAATAGGCTATTCCCAGTTTACTGAGTCTCCGAGATTTTTAACAGGTTTTGTAACTGAACCAATAGGAAAAGTTCTTAATTAGGGGTACTCACAAGATTCGGTTCGCTAGACTAGACTTTCCTCGCTAGATTTGGTTCATTAGACTAGACTCGCTGGATTTGGCTCGCTAGACTAGACTTTCCTCACGAGATTTGGTTCGTTATACTAGATTTTCCTCACTAGATTTGGTTCGTGAGACTAGACTTTCCTCACTAGATTTGGTTTGCTAGACTAGGCTTTCCTCACTAATTTGGTTCACTAGACTAGATTTCTTCACTAAATTTGGTTCCCTAGACTAGACTTTCCTCATTATATTTGCTTCACTTTAATGAAGGGCAGAATGTAAGACGGGCCTGCGTACCCAATTCTTTGCCGTTTAAAAATAGAGATCATTCATTCATTCGCTAGACTAGACTAGACTTAAGAGACTAGACTCCATTTGTTAGACGCCCAGCACCAACTACGAGGGCTGTTTTCAAAATCACCCTCCGGTTGGCTAGAAAAAAAGGTCAAAAACAGAGAGAACAAAATTTTATTAGATACAAAACTTACTTTTAGAACTGCACAATTTTTCCATACAGATTTTCCCAAATTCAGGCGCTTGACGTACGGTGTCCCCAGCTTTTGCCATACCTCATAAGAGAATGGCTCTGCACCATTTGTATACGCCACCCACGAGTTCTTCGCGTCTCGATGGTAACCCAACCCCTCAGTGACGGCTGGGACAGGCATTGAAACTTCAGAAAATGTATCAGAAAAATCTGAAATTGTGAAACGGCATTTCTCTCTCTCTCTCTCTCTCTCTCTCTCACACACACACACACACACACACACACACACACACACACACACACACACACACGACGTGGTCCACTTTATGAACGATTTCGTCCGTCCCAGTTGAGTGTCGCCCTTGCTCTCCTCTCCCCCACCCTGGTTGATGCGCATCTGTGCCCCCATCCCTGAATTCCCTGCATGAATCGATCACGGAACTGTCATCAGCCTACACATAACACAAATGACTATGAACCCCAGCGGTGTTGTGTTCTTTAGCTTGTAGAAAACGAAATCGCACTGCTGGGAATGGCGATTATAGGGGGTCCATGTTTACTCGGTCGCTTCTCGTGTACAGGTCAACAAAACGGACTAAGGGTTAGCATTTAGAGAGATAACACTTTATTGGTAGCTGCGTGAAATGTCCGATTCGCTACGGCAAACCAGTTTATTTTTACCAGCCAACTAGAGGTTGATTTTGCAGCTGTAATTGCAACGATGTTGCTATTGTGTGTGTCTCCCTGAGTTCTTTGCAACCAAGCCTTAAGAGAAGATCACGATGTTATCACTCCAAGTCACGTGAGGAGTTGGTTTCGCTGATTTATTTAATTCTTATACAGAAGGAAAAGGGAGGTGAAGGTATAAGCTGAATGAGATAGGAGTCAGCGACCATAGCTTGACTGCTTGCGTCAGGACTGGCGAACCATAGTTGACCAAGATCCTATTCTGTCTCCTAGTGCTACCCTGGGAAAAAGACAGTTGCCTGACAAGTGAATAGGGATCGCCACGTGAAGGTGAACTTTTTTCTTACTGGCACAGTTACGTCAAGCCGAAGTCAGATGTTACCGGGCCGCAAGTCACGAAACGGCGGTATAACTCAGCGCAAGAAGAAGAAGAAGAAGAAACAGTTCATGACTAAAGAGAATACAACGTCCGTACTTTCTCAGACAACAAAACAGACTGTTCCATGAAGCGACTCGATAACGTAGAATAGTTAACTCTTTCACTCCTGATTTGTTTTCCCATGCTTTGCCCGAATAAATTTTGTTGAGAAAAAGTCTGTAGAAAGAAACTAGAAGGACGTCACTCTATAATTTAAAAAAATGACGGGTTGAAAAAGTTCTACTTTTCACTTTATTTAGAAATTGCCTAAATATCACTCTGGGAATTGATTATCATAGACGATTTAGATCTACCACTTCTGTCAGTGCTGTTCTGGAGCAAGAGAGTTAAGAATCCGTACTAAGTCTAGTTCACAGAGTCCCTCTAAAAAGCTCTACCATAACAACAATATTGAAAAAAGGTGAACTGAAAAAGCTGAAAAACTTAACGGGTCATTTAACGCTTGTGAGGAAAAGATAAAAAAAAAAAAAACAAGTGTAAAATGAAGAATCATTTAACCTCCAACCGGGAGAAAAGAACGTAAAAACAGACGTAAATTATTCAGCCAGGTAAGAAAAAGATAACTGTCAGATGGTTTTCGTAAACACATAAATCTTGTGATTCATTAACAAAAGTGCAAGAAATGCATACCAACAAAACTGAGGATGTTAATGTCTAAGCCGCAGAGACAGCGGTCTGTGGGGATCTTGCGTTGGGATCTTACTGCAGACAGAACGTGCGAGTCAAGCCATGGATTCGTGTTATCTCCATTAACTTATCTGGCAATATCACTGTTGAAGAATGTGATAATAATTACATTGCACGTGTTCAGTGTTTGTTTTGTTTTTTAGTATATTGTTTAATGTGTGAATTAGAGGTTGAGTATAAACGTTTCGGTACTTAAAAATTTAATTATGATTGTTAAACGTTTAGTACATTTGACATGTACTCTCTGGCTAGAATCAAAATATAATGGAGTAAACCAGATACATATATTTTGGTAAGCAAAAGGGGGGGGGGGACACACACTATATTTTCCATCATGGACAGCCATAATCGACAGAAGACTGAAGGTACCATGGACAAGGAGAAAATCGATAGAGGAAGTTCTGAAAGAAGAACCAAAAAAAAAAAAAAAAACAAGGAAAATTATAGCAAAGGATCAGAAAACGACAATCTAAATTTATGGGGCATGCTTGAAGGAGAGGGCGGGCTAGAGCACCTAATAGCAACAGAGAAGATCGAAGATAGAAGAGACAGATAGAAAAGATCTTTGATGGTTTGAGGTCATGGCACGGGAAATGCTCACTGATAAGCTTGATGAGATGCATGATGTCCTATCCCTGTGATATATCTATATATATATATATATATATATATATATATATATATATATATGAGTGTGTGTGTACTAAATTGAATGTTTGTAAAGAGCTGAAATTGAAAAATGAGAGTCAGCATGTCAACCTACCCAATCCCCAAAGCTCTGACGTCAACAACAACAAAAAATAGTACCTTCGTTCTTTCTTTCATTCCTGTATTCATTCATTCGTTCGCTGTTTCTTTCATTCCTGTATGCGCTCGTTCGTAATTTCAAAACTAACTTTTTAAAAATGAAATAAGTTCATATATACCATCAATTCTTCACTCAAGCTGTCAGTATCCGCTTGGTTTCCAGCATGTCTGCTGTGAAGTGAAAGTGATGGAATGTCGTTTTGCGTCTTCTTCGAAACACACAAGTCCCCAACAGTAAGGTACTTTGTATACATATAAACAGAACAGTCTTTTGTCTTATGCGGACACTTGGTGTTGAAAACGTCGATGCTGTTATAGCAAAAAGTTTGAAGTACGGAAAACCATCTTCTCACAATTCATTAGTTATTTCCTATACAACGTAAGTAAAATTCGATACACAGATTCAAAATCTGGCTAAAAGTCACACAACACTGAACTCCTTCAAGGAGCGCTAAGTGTGGCCTAGTTGTGATGCGGAGGTGATACGGGTTCAAATCAGACAAAACGTTGTTGTTTTCCCACCAGCCTGGCCTCTCCTTTCCTCCTGGTTAATGAAGAAAACTGGAAATATCTGCAAGGCGGCGTGCACTATTGTCTGCTGAATGTTGATTACATCCGACGCTAGCAGACGTTAGCGATAATGCTTCCCAGATGTATGTGTTCCATAGAATTTCCAGTCAGCTTTGCTGCCTTTTTTTTTTTTTTGTTGCCTATACCATTATTGAGGCCAAATTAACAGGCATAAAATCCTTTGATGAGGTTGAAAGACTCGCAGAAGACAGGAAAAATTGGCGAACTACTTTGCGAGCCCTATGTGACGTTTAACGGCACGGGAAGGATATAAGATATATAAGATACCATTAGGGTCAGCCTTTAAAATTAGTTTTTCTCCATATTTTATCTTTTTCCTATCAATTTTTAAATGAGTATCAGATTCTCAGAAGTCTGTCTTCTCATGACATGTCCAAAGAATTTATAGACACAAGACTGTCAGCAAATTACAGGTAAATAATTTTTTTTTGACGTAAAAATCTGTCCAACTGACGGGTTTTGTAACAGACGAAATAACAAAGCACATGAGGGAGACAGTGTGCCAGATCTACTTCTGGACATGTTACATACGCTGGACATGGGCTCTGTTTCGTGCGAGTTTAAACTGCACGCACGCACACAGCACATGCGAGTTCATAAAAGTACAGAAGGCAGCCAGGATACTGAGTTGTTTACTTTTGAAAGAAGCCAATTTTCCAAGTACTCGGTAATTTTACCTGTAGGTGCCTCCATCAGCAAATGCACTGAGTTATCGCTAGACGTAACGAAAACACGGGTTAAATGTAAACAGCTACGTGAAGGGGATGCGAGCTATCCATTTTACTCCCGTGTGATTATCTGTAAATATTGGAATAGTGGAGCTGTAAATCACAAATGAAATGAATACATGTGATTTCATTGCAGGTGTAAAACAGGTGTAATCTGATGCATTTGTAAAAGCTGTAGAGGGGATACAATGAAATATAAGTAGTATTTTGACAGAAGTAGGCCAGGTGTAAGCTATGAGTGACATTGCTGGGGTCAAAAGGAAGTACTTGATTATATTTCAGTACAGGATGTAGTGAAGGAAGCCGATGAGATAAAAAAGCTGAACAAAAAATTTGGATAGATGATGTGAAAGTTTCAGACAGGATCTCTAAAAATCTGGGATTTTCCCCCCGAGAAGGATTCGTTTTATTCCAGGTAGCAGTTTTATGAAGATCAAAAGCTGCCGCAGAAAAAGGTGAGAACTTGTGACCACCTACAAAGGAGAAGGTGTTTTCTGTGTGAGTAGAATTAAGCCCAACCAGGAGGAGAAAAGTGGGGGGAGGGAGTGTGCAGTCGGTGGAGGACCTGGAGGTTTGGGGGGGGGGGCGGGGTTCGATCTTTTAAGTTGAGCCAGGTGTGGATGAAAACAGAATGGCTGTTCAACAGGATATGTGGAGAAGGGGAGATAAGGCAGATTGTTCTTCACTAGCTTATAAAAATTTCCATCTGAGGCTTTGGTTAGAATCTACAAAATGGAATCTACCTGGAAACTACCATTTTCTGTGACAACTACAGTTTCTAGGTAAACATTTTCATATATAAATTTAATACGTAGATAACCACTTCTGCCTTCAGACAGCCTGTTCTGTGACAAATAAGCAATATTGTAATATAACAAATATTGCTATTCCCTATTTGACTTATATATCCTGTCTTTGAACTCCAACGCTGGCTTTGAAATATTTTACTTTATACCGTGTTAAACAAACGAGAAACATCCTGTACAAGGCATCTCAGTCACTGAAGGTCAGAAAAAAATAAAATGCTGCTACACTGAGTCTATCCTACTAGATGCAAAGATCACTAGAGCCGACAGAGATGTGGTTTCTTAGAAGAACACTAAGAGTGCCGTGGATAGCTAAGATGACAAACAAGAAAATGTCTAACAAAAGCAAATGAAGAGAGAAACGATACTCATCATTTACTGGGGATATTATGTCGGGGGGGGGGGGTACTTGAAGACATTATAACAACCGGAAATATAAATGGGAAGAGAGGCAGAGAATGGGTAATAGACAAACAAACAAACAAAAAATCATGCACAAGCTAACGAGATGGCACAATAAAAAGTCAGCAACTGATCCGATTGAAAATATCTACGGAGAAGCATGGCCGACGTCTACCGGCAAGGAATATGATGATGATGACTACACTAAAATGTTATATTCGCAACAATGAGATATGACTGGCCGTAAAGGCAGGGTTAACTTCTCCCCATTTCTGAATCTTGCTGGCAGTTAAATTTGAAGATCTTGCCCACAGAGTGTGTTAGGCGGACGTTACATCGCGGTTGTCTAGGGCTACATGGACAATAATAACCTTTACAATGCCAGCCTTTCAAACAGTGAGAGTAAATCTGAACTCTTTCCGGCTGACACAAATTTGAGGAAGAGAATTACCATAGCGGTCTATATTTAGATTGTAAAATTTTGGGCACGTTTAGTTGAGTCACACTATAACGATTCTGGCTAAGACGGTTGGTGGTTTGTACAGTGTGTTTCAATCTTTTTTTTTTTTCACACTTGAAGACCCTTACCACAAATGTTCATATCTTAATGAATTACTCGGTCACTCTTCGCGTGTCCCAGCCCTTCATTGTTATTATTCACGCTTGTAAAACGCCTGAAGTACTTTTAGTATAAATCTGTGTCGCCTTCTATCGTAAGACTCGCTGGAATTGCTGCACAATGCCCATTGCTAATTTATACAATTTTTTTTCATAGTTTCCATCACCACGTGTCATGCTGGGCGGCGTGGGCGGTCATACTCCTCCACAAATCTTGGTCCTTGACATTTCTGAGTAACAATGCTGCTGACTTCTGTCCCTGCCACAACGTCGGGGCTTCTAACATCTGGTCCCTCGATATTCCTCTGCATCTCCTGTCTAACAGTTTTTGCCCATTGTTGTGATGTTTTCCAGTTTTTCTTTACTCATCGCAAGCCCCAAGAATGATGATTGTCCTTTTTCTTATCTTTGTTTTTATACTACTTTTTTTTCGTTAGCTTGTCTCAAACAATTAATTATCTTGGCTGCCCATGGGATCCTCTACACTCTTCTCAGGAATCACATCTCTGTTACAGGCAGTGATTTACTCGTTTGCCAGTTTCCATGACCTTATCCAAAATGGAATTATAGTTCGTAAGCTTTTGTCTGTATATGATATATTTTATTTGTTATGTTATTCCTTCATTATTCTTACATAGGGATACATAATATTTTGGACACATTAAACGTCATGATAATTTAGAGAAGACCGTATTGGAAGGATATATAATGGGAAAAAGAAAAAGAGGAAGACCAAGACGAAGATGGCTGCAAGACATCGTTGACGATCTGGAAATGGATGCAACAGCAGCAGGCCATCTTGCTCACAACCGAGAGGATTACAGGAGTGCTGTTTGGGAGGCAAAGTTCCGCAAGGGACATGCAAATGAATGAATGAATGAATGAGGGATACATATATTCACTCCCACTAGAAAACTTCTTCAGACACTCCATTTTAGTAATAATAAGTAGTTAGACTTTCATGATGATTTCAGAATCACCTTTATTTGTCCATCCGCCCTTTCCTCCTTCTCCCCCCCCCCCCCCCCCCTATGATTCAACTACAGGAAACATGTTAACTGTTGGATTTCTTGCACTGAATCCAGAATCAGAACTTGAAACTCTCAACAGGAAACTGAGCGATATTCTTCTGCTGATCTGAGGGAGAGAGAGAGAGAGAGAGAGAGAGAGAGATTTAACTCTTTCACCCCCAAAACAGCACTGGCATTGTTGGTAGATCTTGCACACCAACGCGAATCAGTGCTCTGGGCAATATTTAGCCAAAGTCTAAATAAAACGAAACGTAGCACATTTTTAACCGAAGCGATACTTTTAAACTGTAAATTCCTTCCAGTGGGCAGGAGTCAAGGCAAAAGTGACTTTCCTCTTCGGCTGAGCAAATGCAGACTAACTGGCTACTTCTTGCGGAACTTTGCATCCCTAACAACTCTCCTGTAGGCCTCTCGATTGTAAGCAAGATGCCGTGCTGCAGATGCATCCATTAAGTATCCTAGTACAATCAGGTTATCTCCCCTGAACAGCGTGCTCATATCAGACCCATACTGTAAACGTTTAGCCTACGCGATTAGATGCTGTCAGAGGGTCTTTGTTCAACATACTGACTACTGGCTAATTGAAATGTGTCAGTCAGAGAGGCAGGCGAGTTCATGGCTCCATCTATTCCAGATCCATCTTTTCGAAGCTTCTTCTTTTATGTCCATGGAGGTGCTAGCTGGTGTTCTTTGCTGCCATTGCAGTGAAGATGTTGAAGTGCAGCATCGTATCGGAATTGATACGGTTATGTTAGTTTTTTTTTGCCACTTGGTAGAGCTAAATAGCAGGAGGTGTGGAAGACTTCTTTAGCAGACTCCACCACCACGGGGACTATGTCGATCTCTGTCCTGCTAACCAGGCTATGCCTGTTACTAGGGACACCAAAAGAGGAGTAGGGCAGGGTCTGGGTTGGCTATAGTCTGCCAGCCATGACTAGCATGTCAGCCATGGTCTGCCAACAATGACTAGCATGTCAGCCATGGGTCATTGTCCCAGGATAAGGCAACACTATACAGCCCTTCTTGTTTAGTATTACGAAAGATTTTTTTTTTAAATATCAGCAAACTGGACTTTGTTATTTCTGGTGACTGTATCACTCAGACAGAAACTCATTTTAACATGACAAGCAAGATAATCTTCACTGCACTGAATATCTCTCCTGCCAATTTCTGTTAATATTTCTCTGTTTAGTTTGAGATTTCTACGATTCTATTTTAGTTTGAGATTTCTACAGTTCTATTTTAATTTGAGATTTCTATGATTCTATTTCAGTTTGAGATTTCTACAGTTCTATTTTAGTTTCAGATTTCTATGATTCTATTTTAATTTGAGACTTCTATGATTCTATTTTAGTTTGAGATTTCTTTTATTCTATTTTAGTTTGAGATTGCTATGGTTCTATTATAGTTTAAGATACCTACGATTCTATTTTAGTTTGAGATTTCTACGATTCTATTTTAGTTTGAGATTTCTATGATTCTATTTTAGTTTGAGATTTCTATGATTCTATTTTAGTTTGAGATTTCTATGATTCTATTTTAGTTTGAGATTTCTATGATTCTATTTTAGTTTGAGATTTCTATGATTCTATTTTAGTTTGTGATTTCTATGATTCTATTTTAGTTTGAGATTTCTATTATTCTATTTTAGTTTGAGATTTCTATGACTCTATTTCAGTTTGAGATTTCTACGATTCTATTTTAGTTTGAGATTTCTACGATTCTATTTTAGTTTGAGATTTCTATGATTCTATTTTAGTTTGAGATTTCTATGATTCTATTTTAGTTTGAGATTTCTACGATTCTATTTTAGTTTGAGATTTCTACGATTCTATTTTAGTTTGAGATTTCTATGATCTTGTTTTAGTGATTCTATTTTAGTTTGAGATTTCTATGATTCTACGTTCAAGGGCCCAGCAATTCAACTCTTGTTAGTGTAACTCGTGTTTGTGTGGGCGGTTAAACAATGGCCAGTTTGAGTAAGGAGTGAAAACATATATCCCTCATTTCACTACATATTCCTGTCAGCCTGTCTGCCTGCCTGTCAGCCTGTCTGCCTGCCTGTCTGCCTGCCTGTCAAGTCCGTGCTTACTGGCGTTGGCACTCATAACACTCCACGAGACTTGGTCTGTTGTCCTCTTCCATGCCATTTCACCAATCCATCCAGGATTTTCCCTTTTGGTCTACCTCAGCCTCTTTTCCCTTCTATCTTTCCTGTTTTCACGATATGTTCTAGTTCGCTTTTTTTCTCGTCACATGTCTTATAGACTGTCTTTTCCAGAGCGTTGGAATTATTTGTCTCCTCGAAACGGTCTCTCGCAAAATTTTCTTCTTTTGATTTTCTTGCCGTCCATGGAGTTCTTATCATTCTTCTAAGAAAGCATACTTCTGTGGCTTCCAGACTTTGCTGAATCTCTTTAGTAACTGTCCAGGCTCCACATCCATAGATCTATGCAGCATTGGAGCACGCTTTTACTCACACTCAGTAACGGCGATTTGTTGCACAAAATACTTTTCATCTTTTGGAACATTATCTTAGCTTGGGTTATTCTGTTCTCTATCTCCCTTAAGCATCTTCCATCTGATATCAGACTGTTCCTAGATACTTAAACTTGTCTACCTGCTTTAATATTGTATCGTTTCCTGTTATTTTGCGATTAATGAACTCTCTATTCTTGGAGATAACCATAACTGTGGTTTTCTTCTTGTCCAGCTGAGTCCTTTTATTTTGCTTTCCTTTACCACTGTGTCCAGTAGTTCTTATGGTTACTCTTGCTATTAAGACTGTGTTACCTGCATACCTTAAGTTGTTGAAAATGCATTCACCTACTACTAACCCAGGTAGTTTTTTTAATAAGTCTCATTGTGTTTTCCTGTATATTTTATTTTGTATAGATCCGGTAATAACACACATCCTTGACACAAGCTAAGTTTAATTTCTTGATATTTTCCAATGTCTTGATATTTTCCAATGTCTTGATATTTTCCAATTTCTTGTCCAACTTTTTACTGCTGCCGGCTGTTGCCAGTAGATATTTAGATATTTAAATAATTCTCAGGCTATTGCCATCTACATGCATATTTTCTAACATTTCTGCTATCTAGTTATGTCTAACTTTTTCAACAGTCTTGCAGTAATCTATGAAATATATGTATGAAACTGTTTGAACTTCATTGACACTTTCTGCTAGCATCCGTATTGTATACCTGACATTGCTGATGCCCATTCCTTCTACGAAACAACTCTGTTCTTCTGCAATCTCTGTCCTAATTTTACATCTGGCTTTTTTTTTTCATGATTACGTTGAGTAAGAATTTGGTGACATGGGGTCGTGAGACTTAACAGTTCTACGGTCCTTACACTCTACAGCTTCTGATTTTTTTCGGCAAGTAATGAATATGGATTTCATTCAATCAATCAAATGCCGTACCACGTGGCGTAGGCGATCATTTCTCTCCACAATTCCCTGTAATTAGACTTCATTAAGAGATCCGCCGGTGATTATCTTCCTAGCCACACTGACAGCCCATCCAGTAACTTCTCTCTCTCTCTCTCTCTCCCTCTCTCCCTCTCTCTCTGTGTCTTCCTCTGCTCTCAATTTTTCCAGTTGCCATTATGTGTTCCAGTCTTCCTCTTCTCCGAAAATGTCCTACAAATCTCGTTTGTCTGCCTCTGATCTTTGCTGTAATTTGCCTTTTAACTCCAGCCTCTCTTAAGACTTCTTCGTTGGTTTTCTTAGCTGTCCATGGTACCTTCAACATCATTCTTATGAACCACATTTCCATGGCTTCCATTTCTCGCTGTACTCTCTTACTCATGGACCATGCTTCACATCCATAAAACAAAACTGGCTCGATGTAACATTTAAGTACTCTGAATCTCGTTTCCACTGATATGGATCTGTTGCACAAGATATTTTTTCATTTTCTGGAATGCTAACTTGGCCTGAGCACGTCTGATTTCATTAGGTCATTTAGTATATTCCCTGTATTGTAAGCGTCATTTAAAAGTTTTGTCATTGCGTGATATCACTAAGAGAACTCGATAAAATCAAAGCACGACTAACTTCAGTAACGTCTTAGTGCAAGGGTACCTCGTGGTGAATTTATCGCCAACCGATTAACGTTGATTATCAGTTTGACTTCACTTGTAAAATATTTGAAAAAAAAAAGGGGGGGGGGGTTTAAAGTTAAGTCATGGAAAAGAGGCTTTGAGATATAACTAGACAAGACCAGTACTAAGCTGTACATGTATCCACCTGAATGTTGGTCGGTAGAGTGAAAAACAAACTCTCTTTTCTTGGAGTTATCATTCTGTGTAGCATGAGATGTTGTGTAAACCTAGCCCATGTGACCTTTTTTTTAACATTCCCGTGAACGGGTGGATATTGGATTTTAACATTCCCGTGAACGGGTGGATATTGGATTTTAACATTCCCGTGAACGGGTGGATATTGGATTTTAACATTCCCGTGAACGGGTGGATATTGGACCCAGTTGGTTGCTTTGTCCAGGGTCTACAGCGCTGTTAAGACGGCCCTGAAGTAGTAAGATCGCCCACTCCAGAATTACAACCAAACTCCAGTGTACATGGGTGCTTCATGTTTACAGCAGGCATCAAAGAAAGAAAGAAAGAAAGAAAGAAAGAAAGAAAGAAAGAACATTAGCAACAACAATAAAAAAAAAACAATACTTCGGCAAAGCACCTTCATCTGGGACAGCAGAAAACATAACTTCACATAAGTCCAATAAAATCAAATAATTTCCCAAAAGATAAAGCTTCTGTGAACAAATATGTGATTCCTCCTCAATGCCTCCCTCCCTCCCTTTTTTTTTTTTTTTGGATCGGTTTAAAAACACGTTTTTTTTTTATTACTATACTCATCGTTTCTTTTTGGTAGACAAAGGTAGCAGACGTTCTCAGAAGAATATTCAAAAGTCTACCGACAAAAATAGCATACTACAGAATGGTGGATAAAATGCCGGTGAAAATATACAGTAAACACAACAACAAAAAATGATTAAAATAGCTAAGATAATGGCAACGTGAAAGTTATAACTAGCGCAGTCGTGGAATTATATGACAGTGTGAAAGTTATAACTAGTTCATTCATTCATTCATTTGCATGTCCCTTGCGGAACTTTGCCTCCCAAACAGCACTCCTGTAGGCCTCTCGGTTGTGAGCAATAACTAGTACAATCGGTAAATTATATGACAATGTAAACGTTATAACTAGCACAGTCGGTAAATTATATGATAATGTAAAAGTTATAACTAGCACAGTCGGTAAATTATATGATAATGTAAAAGTTATAACTAGCACAGTCGGGAAATTAATCGTTTATAGCAATTTAAACAGAAGAAGAATGATGGTAGAAGACCAGAAGAGAAGATAATTAGGGGTGGGGGACGACGACTTGAAAACATATGGTGGCTGAAAGTCAGGACTTGCCGACCTGACAGAGATCTTCAAAGATCAAGAGATACGAGAGGGACGTGATCGTCTATTCCGTTCTGCACGGCGCGCACATGATGATAGCTAACTGAAACAATGAACACACAATGAACTGCTAAATTTTCTGTCTGACTTTGTTGGCGGACCTCAAAAGCTGGTAGCAGTCTGAGTTTTGTTGGCGGACCTCAAAAGCTGGTAGCAGTCTGACTTTTGTTGGCGGACCTCAAAAGCTGGTAGCAGTCTGACTTTTGTTGGCGGACCTCAAAAGCTGGTAGCAGTCTGACTTTTGCTGGCGGACCTCAAAAGCTGGTAGCAGAGTCTTGGAAAGCAATTTTGGAAGCCAGTGCAAAACTATTCACATCCCCCCCCCCACCGGGACTTACCATACGTATTAGCCATTTTATTTTCGCCCACTGTGGGCCTGGATAGCCGCCGGGCTCTCCATTAAAACAGGGAAAGCCCCGGAGCAATCCACCTGCTGGATTTCCCTTTCATTTGAGTCTAGCTGGCTGACACATGATGATGATGATGATGAGCATGCTGTTGTAATGACAATGCCTGAAGCGACGTACACGATGAAAAGGCTGTTTATGCAAAGCAGACTCGTACCTTTTTTCACGTCACTAGATAAGGTCAATTAGGAAGGCGATATAAACAAAGAAGCCATAAATAGGCTGGCCAGGTATCTGTACCTGATGGAAGCAGCGTGTTCTTGTATATCGCTCTCTTTTCATATACTCCTCCGCATCTCCTTCCTTGTTTACTGCATCCGTCTACACACGCAACCCGTGATGTAAAGTGATAGCGTTCGAACTGACTGCCCAAACTCGAACTTGTACTGGCTCTGTTGAAGAGCAACAGGTGGATTATTCTCCTTTTATGCGTGCTTTCTTCTTCTTCTTCTTCTTCACTTTCTTTAATTATTTAACTTGTTGCTACTCTTGCTTGTGAATGTCAATAGCTCTAGAGCTCCTAGTACCAAGGCTTCATTCATTTTGTGCCTAGTTTTCAAAGACTTAGCACTAGTGCCCGCCAAACTAAGGCTGCAATGCCAGGCTACCTTGCCGGCTCCACTGCATCGTTTAGCCTTATTTATTATAAAACACCACGAAAACTACAGCCATGCAAAATATCAGATGAACTCTATCAAATGTGCAGAATAATATGACCAAAAGCCCATATAAAACATTTAAAATGTGCACAAGATCATTTCTCTCTCTCTCTTTCTCTGAACCTTAAGTGCCCAAGGTACAGAGGGCTTCCAGAAGGGTTTTCCACAAACACCTGTCCTTTGCCATTTCTTCCCCGCGCTTGCCCAGGTCTCTATTACTCAACATCCTCTCTGTTGTTTTTTCTCTATGTCTCCTTTGGTCTACCCTTACTTCTGTTCCCCTGTGGTATCCATCTCAGTGCTATTTTTGGTAATGAGTTGTCTGTCATCCGGAGCACATGTCCCAACCATTGTCAGCGTCTTTCTTCAATGACTGCTGTCAGTGTCTTCAATAAGATCATTTAAAACAATAAAAACGTGGTTTATCAGAAGAATGTTCCGAATTCTCTGGACAGCAAAGATCACTAATGAAGAATGTATTAGAAAAACGAGAAAGACAAAAAAAAAAAATCCAAAAATAAGAGAGATAATATACTGTCATAGGACATGCAGTGAGAAGAAGGGGGCATTGAAAGTATTGTAACAACATGAAAAATAAAGGGAAGAAGACCCAGGGACAGGCCAAGAGAAATGATACTGGACAGTCTGACGAGATAGTATGAGAGGAGATCGCCAACTGAACTGATGGCCTGCATGAGGGATCGTGTACTATGGAGAAACATAATAGCCAAAGGCAATCGACACACCACTCGATGATGATAATGATGACGATGACGACGACGGCATTGATGATGATGATGATGATGATGATGATGATGATGATGACGACGACGATGACGACGACAAGATAAACTTTATTGTATTTTTCTTTACACTTTTTTTGTTTCTTTCTCATATCATATTTCCTCACATTTTATCTGTAGTTTCTTCTTTTCTTCTTCTTCTTCTTCTGCTCCGTCTTCGTTGTTCTTCGCCAATGTCTTTCCGAAAGCAACAGTTTACGTCTGGTTTTTAGCACCATCGTACAGCTTCACCTCTGGGTAGCTGATGCCACTCACTGTACTTTTGGACAAATAGGTTGGTTATATGGCTACCTGGATTCTGCTTCAGGTTTCGTGTAATCTTATATCTGATTTACTCGATGTTGTTGATGTTTAGATGAAACATGACGAAATCAAGTACAGCCTGTGTAGACCAATAGTTCATACTCATGACTAAGACCTCCACTCTCGATATCAGGGGTTCTCAACCTGCGGTATCTATACCTCTTGGAGATATATGAGACTCGATATTTGTGTGCACGTTTGCCCCTAATATATGTACGGAATTAGCTAGTGATGGATGAGTGTAAATGTGATGAATCATGTTGTAACTATTGACAGATCAACATACAGCATCATAAAGACAAACGAACACTTAATGTTGACTGTGGCCGTGGCTCGGGAACGGCATCAACATTGAAGAATAGGTCCAAGAACAAGTCCAGCTCCGAGATCTCACATCCATACACCATGTAGAAAGACCTCACATACTTCCCATACGGCCATCCTCTAGCTTCCACTCAGCTGTTCTCTCTCCAAAAGTCCCGCCAAAAAGCACTCACGTGACCAGTCACATGACCAACGTTCGTGTCGCTACTTAAACGTGAGGTGTATGTCAACCTGGGCAGCCACGCACACCTAGCAACCTATATACTGCTTTATGTCAAGCATGAGCAGCCACGCACACCTAGCAACCTATATACTGCTTTATGTCAACCTGGGCAGCCACGCACACCTAGCAACCTATATACTGCTTTATGTCAACCATGAGCAGCCACGCACACCTAACAACCTATATACTGCTTTATGTCAACCTGGGCAGCCACGCACACCTAGCAACCTATATACTGCTTTATGTCAACCTGGGCAGCCACACATATCTAGCAACCTATATACTGCTTTATGTCAACCTGGGCAGCCACACATATCTAGCAACTTATATACTGCTTTATGTCAACCTGGGCAGCCACGCACACCTAGCAACCTATATACTGCTTTATGTCAACTTGGGCAGCCACGCCTACCTAGCAACCTATATACTACTGTATGTCAACCATGAGCAGCCAGGTACACCTAGCAACCTATATACTGCTGTATGTCAACTTGGGCAGCCACACCTACCTAGCAACCTATATACTGCTGTATGTCAACTTGGGCAGCCACACCTACCTAGCAACCTATATACTACTGTATGTCAACCATGAGCAGCCAGGTACACCTAGCAACCTATATACTGCTTTATGTCAACTTGGGCAGCCACACCTACCTAGCAACCTATATACTGCTGTATGTCAACCATGAGCAGCCACACATATCTAGCAACCTATATACTGCTGTATGTCAACCATGAGCAGCCACACATATCTAGCAACCTATATACTGCTGTATGTCAACCATGAGCAGCCACACATATCTAGCAACCTATATACTGCCGTATGTCAACCATGAGCAGCCACGCACACCTAGCAACCTATATACTACTGTATGTCAACCATGAGCAGCCACGCACACCTAGCAACCTATATACTGCTTTATGTCAACCATGAGCAGCCACACATATCTAGCAACCTATATACTGCTGTATGTCAACCATGAGCAGCCACGCACACCTAGCAACCTATATACTGCTTTATGTCAACTTGGGCAGTCACACCTACCTAGCAACCTATATACTACTGTATGTCAACAATGAGCAGCCAGGTACACCTAGCAACCTATATACTGCTGTATGTCAACCTGGGCAGCCACCCAAACCTAGTAACCTATATAATGTTGCATGTCAACCATTTAAATACAACAATTATTGTTTTATATCAGAATTTTCCTTCATCTGTTCTAATAAACCATCTGTAGAATAATGTCTGTATACTGACAGCTTTAGAAGTCATACTTTAGGACTGCTGGAGATAATTTCCACAGGCTGTAGAATAGGTTGTAGAGACATACTGGGAAATATATGGATTCGGGGGTATCTATAATGGTAAAACGGTAAAGAACCTCTGCTTGTATGAATGGATTTGTTCCAGGTTTAAGCGAACTGGTTCAGTCACATTTTTATGTCAATGATTTTAAAAGTCAACATACAAGCTGAATAATTTCAACATGCTAAAATGGTAGAATGGATGCATCAGCAGCAGGCCACCTTGCTCACAACCGAGAGGCCGACAGGAGTGCTGTTAGGGAGGCAAAGTTCCGCAAGGGACATGCAAATGAATGAATGAATGAATGAAAATGATGGAAGCCACGTGTGTGGGTCTTATAAACGAAAATGTCGTAACTTCAACATGCTAAAATGGTGAAAGCCACATGTGTGGATCTGACTAACGAAAATGTCGTAATTTCAACACGCTAAAATGGTGGAAGCCACGTGTGTGGATCTGACTAATAAAAATGTCGCGAATTAGCACTTCAGAATCTTTTTTTTTTTTCATGATCTAAAAACCCATACGCTCTTTCATAACTTTTTTCCTACCTCCAGAGATAGAAGGTATAAACAAACGTGTGATACACGCTTTGAAAACCAAGCACAGGAAACCAGAGAAAGAAACCTACTATCAACAACCAGGAGTCCCAACACAGTCTACATAAGATAGTGGGTGTGATGTTTAGTTACGTTTGTTTCAGTCTTTCCATCTCTGACAGTAAAGTCCTTTCCTGAGTACGGTTTCTACTTAAAGCGTATCGCTTTCGCACCATCGTAAGTCGAAATATCGTAAACCAATGAGCATCTGTATGTTTCACGTAAAAACACTTTGTAGCAATATTCACAACACTCAGCGCGTGAGAGCGTAGCTTGTGAAAAGTGTTACTCCCTGCTTCATGAGACCTTTAAGCTATGGCATATGGGCCATTCCCTAATCTAAGATGAATCATTTCGGCTTCTATATATAAAGGATATTCTAAACTAATTTCTTTTCTCTTGACATTAAAATGGTTCTTTTTTTTTTGTCATGGAAGCAGAGTTAGTGGTAGGCTTAATCAGGTACAGTGAAAGTGGGGGGGGGGGGGGGTCCAGGTGGTGCGTCGCCCTAGGGCCCAAATGGCTTCCCCTGTCTTAAGGAGGAGAAAGGGGGGGGGGTATCTGAACTGAAGATTTTTCCCCTGTTTTAAGA
Organism: Achatina immaculata; assembly: GCA_009760885.1. Lineage (NCBI taxonomy): Eukaryota > Metazoa > Mollusca > Gastropoda > Stylommatophora > Achatinidae > Lissachatina > Lissachatina immaculata. The sequence goes on from CM019697.1 coordinate 46,444,481, forward strand.
GGAGCCTGTAACTAAATGAAAACACAATGGCTAATCAATAATGATAAGAACGGGGAGGGGGGCCGGAGGTGAGGGAGAGGGGATGGATAAGATTGTACCACCTCACAATATTCTCGGAGGACCTCGACTTAGGCCTGGAAAGGAGGGGGGGGGGGGCCTGAATGACGGGTGGCCCCGGCGTCAAGGAAAAGATCAACTTCACAAATACAATCACTTCATACTATGAGTATTGTTGCTTCGCTAGCACGTTAAGTTATCCAGAAGACAGCGACGTGTCAGCTGGTACTTGAGCTGTGTAATACAAGGTAATATAGTAATAATACATATCATAGCTAGAGGGAAATCAGACTAAATACAAGATTGGCAGGTTTGGTCGTAGGAACATGAGGGCTCTCATTAAGTCTAGTCCAGAAGGCCTCATCTGCTGTGGTTAGTAGACTGCACGGCAGGTAGCACTGGATGTTTCCTTCTAAGTTTCCTGTTTCCGTGGTCTGTTACTATGGAGAAAATGTTTTAATCATTTTTTTTTCTCGTAATCCTCGCTCGATTTTGCAGATCAGCTGGCGTGATGATGATGATGATGATGTAACAGTTTCTTAACACAAAGAAATGCAAGAAATGCAAGGCAACAATTTTTTTATAGCGAGATAGCATAATTCTCGGGGCCCCGGAGAAACCTTGCACTGCAAACATCTTCTCCTACAGGAGGTAGGAGTGGTGGTAGTCAGTCAGTCATTTGCATGTCCCTTGCGAAACTTTGCCTCCCTAACAGCACTCCTGTAGGCCTCTCGGTTGTAAGCAAGATGCCCTGCAGCTGATGCATCCATTTGCAGATAATCAACGATGTCTTGCGTCCATCTTCGCCTTGGCCTTCCTCTCTTTCTTTTTCCCATTATGTACCCTTCCAAGACGGTCTTCTCTAAATTATCATGACGTTTAACATGTCCAAAATATTTAAGTTTTCTCTCTTTAACCTTCTTTACTAGCCGGCCTTCTTCAATATTAAGTTCTTGTAGTATGGATATATTTGTTCTTTTTTGTGTCCACGATATTTGGAGAACTCTTCTGTAGCATTTACATTCAAAGGCATTTATGCGTTTCTTAGCTGTTTTGTTAAGTGTCCAGGTCACACAGGTAGATTACTACAGGTTTCTATTTGGATGGTGGAAAGGGGGTAGGGGGGAGAGAGAGAGAGAAAGGGGGTTAAATGTGATCGTCCGCGATCGAGTATTAGTCGGTCACGCTACATCTTCAGCCCCGTCTCCCTGTGGCCAAGTCTGCCATCGTCTCCAGGCCTGAGTGGAAGGGGGTTGGGGGGGGGGGGGGGGGTGGGGGTTGGGAGGTGATAATAAAATAATTATTTTTAAATTAGCACTTTTCTATCCCCTCAGTATTTTGCTGGGTTGCAAATAATTGACTTAAATGACTTTGACAGTCAGTCAGACAGTTACGCTGTACCAGGGCTGAACATGGAAATAATTCGTTTCAACTTGGTACATAAAATGTGTTTGCGGGCCGATATCTGTTAGATATACCCCAGGGGGAGGGGGGGAGAGGACAGGAAAAGAGTTAAGTGGTTTGTGAGATAAAAGACTGATACGCGCGTGCTTCATGAAGCTGGAAGTAGTTGATCCGAATATGTTAAATATAAGAGAAATAGGGACAGATGTGTACCGAGACAAGGTCTTGTAACAGCACAGCAGCTGTGAAGGGGAAAAATATTTCCTGGCTTTGTATTTTTAATCTATAAAATTGGCAGAGAATTTATCTGAACTATCGCTAGCAACATTTCTGTCGTCGAAATGAGATCCGGCTAATCTGTTAACGGGCATGATAAAATCGTGACATTTACACACTTGATAAGAAAGCACACACACACACAAATTGTGACAACCCAGGAACCACTTAAATGTGGTGCTGAGGTAAGAGTTTTGTATACAAAAAATTTAACATTAGGACATTTTGACTTACATTTCAGTTATTTCTCTTCCTCCCCTTCCCCCCCCCCCCCCCCCCCCCGGTTTCCCTTCTTTCACTTCTCTGTTTTATATGGTACGTCAGTTGCTCTCTGAAGTTATAGAATTCATGGCAGTTCATGCAATTCCTAAGAGAGAAATTTTTGTAGGCTGATGCACACCCTCAAAGCAAGGGAACTTTCTCTCTCTCTCTCTCTCTCTCTCTCTCTCTCTCTTCCCCTTAAACTGTCCGGACACACCCTTAAAACAAATAAACTCTCTCTCTCTTCCCCTTAAACTGTCCGGACACACCCTTAAAACAAATAAACTCTCTCCTCTTCCCCTTAAACTGTCCGGACACACCCTTAAAACAAATAAACTCTCTCTCTCTTCCCCTTAAACTGTCCGGACACACCCTTAAAACAAATAAACTCTCTCTCTCCTCCTCCTCCTAAACTGTCCGGACCACCCTTAAAACAAAAAACTCTCTCTCTCCTCCTCCTCCTAAACTGTCCGGACACACCCTTAAAACAAAGAAACTCTCTCTCTCCTCCTCCCCCTAAACTGTCCGGACACACCCTTAAAACAAATAAACTCTCTCTCTCCTCCTCCTCCACCTAAACTGTCCGGACACACCCTTAAAACAAATAAACTCTCTCTCTCCCCCTCCCACCTAAACTGTCCGGACACACCCTTAAAACAAATAAACTCTCTCTCTCTCCTCCTCCTCCACCTAAACTGTCCGGACACACCCTTAAAACAAATAAACTCTCTCTCTCCTCCTCCCCCTAAACTGTCCGGACACACCCTTAAAACAAATAAACTCTCTCTCTCCTCCTCCTCCTAAACTGTCCGGACACACCCTTAAAACAAATAAACTCTCTCTCCTCCTCCTCCTAAACTGTCCGGACACACCCTTAAAACAAATAAACTCTCTCTCTCCTCCTCCTCCTAAACTGTCCGGACACACCCTTAAAACAAAGAAACTATCTCCCTCTCTCTCCTCCTTAATGGGCCTGACTGGTGAAATGGTTTGAGCGCCCGTCTCTTACGCGAAGGCCGGCTGTTCAAATCTTGGCCAGAGACGCCGCAGTGGCCCAGGCTGTAGAAATGAGTACCGGGCTCCTGTTGGAGCTGGGGAAGGAAAGACGGCCAGACCCAGTGCATCGACAGGTCATGGACACACATGAGAACTAGCCCCACAACCCGAAGTGCCTCTGTAACATGCCATGAATATCACGAGATAGGAGCATAAAAGACCAAGGGACCAACGTGACCTGCTTTTATGTAAAGTTTTTCCGTAAATCTTAGATAGTACTCTCTGAGAAACTGCCATCTATGCTGCTTCTAGCGATCGTTGCATTGACTGATCTATTCATTATCTATGATTAGAGAGTAAAGGCTCGAGTGGTATTTTAGAACTCTTTTTTCTGATATTCAGTGATACATGCGCATTACATAAGATATGTATAATTTGTTTGTAAGTTGTTTCGATACAGAGTTTATTGCTCTTATGTTTATAAACCAGAGTAATTTCCTATTAATTCTTAAGTGTCCAAAGATCAAACGTAGATGAAAACTCTTTATGTTTTCAAACCGGCGGTTCTCATATTTTTTGTGTGGCCGTGAGCCCCTTCACTGTTATTATTGCAGTTGTTATGTAATATAGGTAGAAAATAGTACAGACTATTAAACCTAAGTTTATTTTCAACACCAGGAGTATACAAAATAAATAAATAAATAAGGTCAGGGACTGGAAATTTCAGGGGTGCGCAACTCTGAGTAAAATCAGTACCGACTGATCCAGTATATAAAGGAGATGGGAGAGAATTCTAATCGATCGGGATTTCGTAGGCTGAGCACGTATGTAGGTGTCAATAGATTGGTGGAGGTCATGTTCTCGTTTTAAGCACGAATGAGTAGGTTATTCGTTGATAGATATGTTTATGTGTTGGGTTGTGTTGGTTATGGTTTATATTCTGTGATGTGGACGCATGCAAGCTGTGCTGTCAATTCATTCGATCCCTTCCGATCTACTCAGGTATAGTTGTTAATAGATGAAAGATACATGAATAGTATATTTGTATAATATATAAGATTTTTATATTTATTAATAGACATTTTGGTGGTTATTATGTGCACATAAATGTTTAAGTATCATTGAATTTATGTACATGTAATTTCGGTATACATTTCTTGCCAGTTAGTTCCTTTGATTAAATGTGAACAACAGAAATGTACTCAGAGTAGACAGCAAGTTAGTGGAGGAGGTCAATGAATTTGTATACCTTGGCAGTAGAGTAGTAGAAAATGGAGACAGCACAGAGGACATCAACAGCAGACTTACTAGAGCAAACCAGGCTTTTGCAATGCTGCAGACTATATGGAAATCAAATAAACTAAGCATAAATATAAAAATCAGGATATTTAAGAGTAATGTTCTAAGTGTACTACTCTATGGAAGTGAATGCTGGAAAATCACCAAAACCATAGAAAACAAGTTGAATTCTTTCCAGACTAAATGTTTACGAAGAATTAGAAAAATATTTTGGCCAAACACCATAAGAAATAACATCTTATTAGCAGAAATGCAGATGAAACCACTGACAACAATTATTGAGGAAAGACGATGACGATGGTTGGGACATGTGCTCCGAATGACTGACAACTCACTACCAAAAATAGCACTAAGATGGACACCACAGGGGAGCAGAAGTAAGGGTAGACCAAAAGAGACATGGAGAAGAACAACAGAAAGGATGTTGAGCAATAGAGGGCTCACCTGGGCAAGAGCAGAAAAAAAGGCGAAGGACAGGCATTTGTGGAAAACCCTTGCGGAAGCCCCATGTGCCCTGGGCACTTAAGGTTCAGAGAGAGAGAGTTCCTTTGATTACAATCATACATTCAATCATTAAGGATGATAGTTTATGTATGGGACGATTGTGCTGTAATCATGTTTAACCCCATAATACGTAAAGGTTTTAACGTGATGTCAGTTATTCCGTTGTCTGTATTTTTTAAGAAGGAATCAAAAGATGTTGAAAGAAATGGATAAGAGCTTGAGTGTGTTGTTAATAATATAAACTGATGATCTTTTGACGAAGAATCGTTTATTCGTGTTTCCTCCTTCATTGTAATATGCTGATGTGCAAAATACCTGCACTTTTAAAACACTAAACAATATTTAAAATAACAGAAAATATATCATTATAAATTATTTCTACAGTTATAACCCCGGTTATATTTTTCTCGAACTACTGTTTCTATATTTACTTCTTTCAGTGCTATTTGGTATGTTTTAGTGTGAACGTAACTGTGCTGACACATGGAAAAGCTTGGAGGGAAATTGTCAGTTCGTGGAATATACAAATTATCACTCACATTTACCAAAAGTAACGAATACTCCGAGGAATCGGTTCCAGGAACTGGGGCCATGAATACTTATTAAACGGGTACCCGAAAGATTCGGTTCCTTGAAAAAAAAATCATCTTTGTTTTGTTATTTGAAAGAAAAACATGGTTAGCTTCATTATTTTGACTTTTATGACTACCTGGTTTTAAGATTTCACTCTCCCCCCCCCCTTGTGTTAGGTATGGAATGTAGCTACATCACTAATATCACCTTCACAGGTACAAGTTTCTGTGACATGTGTCAGGCAATGGAATGTAGCTACATCACTAATATCAAAAAAGGATTTTATGCCTGTTAATTTGGCCTCTCTTAATAATGTCTCTTTAGAGTTTCACGCGGTCTGCCTCTTTTTCTTCGGCCTGTTGTGTTCCACTTGATAGCTTGTTTTGGGATTCTCTGATCATTTCTTCTCATCAAGTGACCAACATATGTCCATCTCCTTTTTCTGATCACCCATGAGACTTCTTGTTGTTCAGTCATCTGTCTTATCTCTGCATTGTTCTTGAATTCATTCCACTTGATGCCGAGTATTTTCCTTAGGCATTTGTTTTCAAAAGAGTCTAATTTCTTCTAATTTCTAATATCACCTTTACAGTTACAAATTTCTGTGACATGTGTCAGGTAATGGACTGTAACTACATCACTAATATCACCTTCACAGTCACAAGTTTCTGTGACATGTTTCAGGTAATGGACTGTAGCTACATCACTAATATCGCCTTCACAGTTACAAGTTTCTGTGACATGTTTCAGGTACTGGACTGTAACTACATCACTAATATCACCTTCACAGTCACAAGTTTCTGTGACATGTTTCAGGTAATGGACTGTAGCTACATCACTAATATCGCCTTCACAGTTACAAGTTTCTGTGACATATACAACTACAGAAACAAACTTGACATTCATGACGTTGCCTGTTCACTCTATTAACAGGATCACAAGTTTACTGCGTTATGCTTTTTTCTATGACACTTGTAAATTACCTCGAAAGCAAGTTCTTGGCATTGTCATTAACACATGCCATGTCGCTGATGTAAACCATCTATTGTTCTTCAAAAAGTAAAACAACTAAAGAATCTGTGGAAAGGAACAGACAGAACTACAAAAATAAGATTTTTAAGGACATGCATCTTTCCCATCGCAACGAATGCCTGTGAGACATGGACACTTAACAAAACAGCTGAGAAACACATAAATGCTTGTGAATGTAAATGCTACAGAAGAGTTCCTCAAATATCATGGACACAAAAAAGAACACATATATCCATACTATAAGAACTTAATATTGAAGAAGGCTGGCTAGCAAAGAGGATTAAACAAATAAAACTTAAATATTATGAACACATTAAACGTCATGATAATTTAGAGAAGACTGTATTAGAACGGTATATAATGGAAAAAGAAATAAAGGAAGACCAAGGCGAAGATGGCTGCAAGATATGGTTGATAATCTACAGATGGATGCATCAGCGGCGGGGCATCAAACCGAGAGGCCTACAGGAGAGCTGTTAGGAAGGCAAAGTTCCGCAAGGGACATGCAAATGACTGACTAAAACCATCATCGCAATATCTGCGCCGAAAATGAGTTTAGTGGATATTCGTGGCGTATCTCTTAAACTGTGGATGATATAGACAAGCAGTATCCGTTCATTATTTTAAATTATCTCCCTTCATGGTGATATCACTTACGTCCCTTCGCTACTTTCTCCTAAATGTTTCTTCCTATATGTTGTTTTCTTAATCTCATACGTTAATTAACGTGTTTAAAATAATGTAACTATCAGATTTTAATGACTTCCACAACGTTTTTTTTTTCCTCCTGTCCCTCGTTGCTCCAGATCCTCTCTGTTTTCTTCCTTTTTCTATTCACAGGTTAATATTTTTTTTAAGTATACAACCATAGCTATGTGTTTCTGTTTGCATAAGAGTTACATAAAACACACACAGACACACCTAGAGAGAGAGAGAGAGAGAGAGAGAGAGAGAGAGAGCGTATATATATATGTGTAGAACTGAATCAGCTACCTAGCAATGACCAGGACACACGTACCTAACAGAGCAAAAACTAACAAGCAATTTGTTTACGTCTGTTCTGTAAACATCTTCTGATCGCCAGATCTTCCTTTCTTTGTTCTGTTCTAACGTGTAAAGCTATCACAACACCCATTTCATTTCTTTCATCTTCACTGCAAAGCCAAATCTGAATCTGAAGTTAGTAGAGGACCCTTGGCTAAAGTTAGTAATGGCTCCTTGGCTAAAGTTAGTAAGGGTCTTTTGGCTAAAGTTTGTTAGGGCCCCTTGGCTAAAGTTAGCAAGGGTCCCTTTTGTACAGTTTGTTAGGGCCCCTTGGTTAAAGTTAGTAAGGGCCCCATGGCTAAGTTAGTAAGGGCTCCTTGGCTAAAATTAGCAAGGAACCCTTGGCTAAAGTTAGTAAGGGCCCGTCGGCTAAAGTTTGTTAGGGTCCCTTGGCTAAAGTTAGTAAGGGCCCCATGGCTAATGTTAATAAGGGCCCCACGGCTAAAGTTAGTAAGGGCCCGTCGGCTAAAGTTAATAAGGGCCCGTCGGCTACAGTTAGGCCCCCTTGGCTGAAGCCAGTAAAGACCCCTTGGTTAAAATTAGTACTGGCCCCTGGCCCGCCGACTTCTATCAGTCATTTTTTACATATATATATACAGCCTGATTCCCCTCTACTTCAGGGGCAGATTTGCTTCTGTTGAATCAGCTATTTCCTAAACAATATTCTTCACCTTCGAAACGCAAAAGTTTTCATTTTGCTCATTGTAAAACAGGTGCTCGAGCCATAACAGCAAATAAAAGCGTTGACACGGATCGGTCGTGTGATCTGTAGGGGGCCCAGAAGCATCGCTAGAACAGCCACGAGATGGACACCCGAGGGAAAGAAAGAGATGCCGATCAAAGGCCACCTGCGGAGAACTGCAAACGGAAAAATGGGTAGCATGCAGCAACGGCTGAGGCACAGAACAAAGGCCGGCCACAGACCATGAGAAGTGGGGGGGGGGGGGGGGGGAAGAATATGTTGCTGTCCTGTAGCCGCCATAAGGCGTACAGGGCGGTGTTTGCTTAGGTGATTACTAACCAGTGGCGTGGATGGATGGATGGATGGGTGGGTGGGTGGATTTGTAAAGAAGCTCATATGAAAATTGCAAAGCAAAGTGTAAGAAAAACACTCCCCCCTCCTTTTTTTCTTCACTCCTCCTCCTCCCCCCCCCCCACATACACACAGACCTACACACAAGCGTAGAAAGAAACTAATGTATATAATTTTAAAAGTCCATAATTACTCCATCAGAATTAGTCTACACTCAAAACAAATCCTGTGTTTTTCAATCATCTAAATTCAATAAGGGGCTGGCCTGACTGAGTGGTTAGATTCGGTTTACTAATCCGGTGGTACCGGGTTCAAGTCCCCCGCAGTAGGGGGTTTTTTTCTGGTACCACCACACCCAAAAAGGCCCCTGGGTTCACCCAGCCTCTAAAAATGGGTACCAGAGAAATCTGGGAAGATAAAGCGGCCAGGCGTGGTACTGACCACATCACACTTTCGTGTGGCGAAGGTCATGGAAAATACGGGCCTAACACCGTATCCCTAATGTGCCTTAGTAGCATGGAAACGTGGATTTTACCTTAGCTTTACTTAAGTTCAGCAATGGGATTTCCTCCCCCCCCCCTCCCTCTCTCTCTCTCTCGTTCCCTTTCTCTTCCTTCTTCATATATGCCTAATTATTGTTGTTTATATCTCTTCTCTCATTTCACATTTTCCACACTCCCACATATTCCATGAGTTTGGATTGAACCCCCTCCCCTTTTTTTCTACTCTTGGTTCTAGACCGTGTAGCACTTTTAACTAACCTGCCACACTGGACCACCTACACTGCATCAGACAACTGAAAAGTTACTTACACATTAATTGCAGGACCTGGCAACTGCAGTTGCCAAAGATAACAACCATGCTATTCAAAAAACAGTTTTGGAAACAGACAATTTTTGTTCGAAACTTACATCCGGTGTCAAGCGGATAACTAATAACAATGATGAAAGTAAACCTACACAACGATTATAACGTCCTTCCCTAATGAAGAAAAATCTGATCTTGGAAGCTACGCTGGATAGAAACATGGACGATGTTGCATGACGTGGACTTAGAGTTGTTGCCGTTTTTGTCTCTACAGCTCTGGCGCTGCAGTCACCAGTCTCAAAATGGCCTCTATGAAGCGGGAAAGCCCCGGGTGTATTTTGTGGTATTACGAAACAATTTTAGGAAGGGATGCTCCAACACCATGGCCATCACGTTGGCCCCACTCTTGATATTTTTTTAGAGTGTGCTAAGGACGAAGTGTTCACTTCACCAGTCCCTGACACTGAAACTCTGAAGGCAATGATAACGATATATATATATCGAATAAACTGAGCACATGTTGAAGTGCATGAAAAAGTAGAAAGATATTTTTTTTAAAATTCAAAACATCAAACTTTCTGAGTTGAGATACAATATGCAAAGAAACCAGTTGATCTTGCACGCCTAAAGCTAATCAGTGTTCGGTGTAGTATTTAGACACAGTCTAAGTAAAATGGAAAAAAAACAGCACATTTCTTACCCACCCTATGTTTTTAAACTACACAGTAACTTCCTTCCAGTTTCTATCGACCAAAAACTACTCAACAAAATTCATTCTGGCTTTTGGTGGGAAATAATTCAGGACCAAATGATAATGGTAAGGGTAAGAGTCGTGAGCCAGCGTTACTGCACACGATCAAACCATAAGTGCTCTGCTGGCTAGTCAACAGTTAACCAGAAACTGCCAACTAGTGTCGCTAACAGCACCAACTCCGTAGCTAGCGGCGTCATTCCTATTCCTTCCCAGAACGTTAACCCTGGTACCCTTGTCTTTGAGTGAAACCCCGAGAGTTGCCAGCCACGGTCTGGGGTCTGGCCGCACCCCCCTCACTCCCCTCCCCCATACACACACACACTGTGGTGGGTGGAAATCGAAACCGGGTCCGCCTGGTTGACAAGGAACAGAAGATTGGACTTAAAAATCACTGCCCCAAGTGGTCCTGTTAACAGTATCCAGACACACCTTATATGGGAACAACGCTTGGCGCAGTAAAAGGAATATGATGTGCTACGGATCGTGGAGTTTAATGACTGCGCCGCAACTCAACGTGGTCTTTAAAAATAATATGAATACCTGAATTTTATCTTCCGTATTATCTACATAATCTTCAAGAATCTTGAGAACATATGGAATTCAAAAGTTATAAGCACAAAAACCAAGTTAAGACTATTCAATTCAAATGTAATATCCACCCTCATTTATGCATGCGAAAGCTGGAAAACAACTAAAGAAATAGAAAAAAAATTAGACTCTTTTGAAAACAAATGCCTAAGGAAAATACTCGGCATCAAGTGGAATGAATTCAAGAACAATGCAGAGATAAGACAGATGACTGAACAACAACCAGTCTCACGGGTGATCAGGAAAAGGAGATGGACATATGTTGGCCACTTGATGAGAAGAAATGAGCAGAGAATCCCAAAACAAGCTATCAAGTGGAACATAACAGGCCGAAGAAAAAGGGGCAGACCGCGTGAAACTCTGAAGAGAACATTATTAAGAGAGGCCAAGTTAACAGGCATAAAATCCTTTGTTGAGGTTGAAAGACTCGCCGAAGACAGGAAATATTGGCGAACTACTTTGCGAGCCCTATGTGACGTCTAACGGCACGGGAAGGATATAAGATATAAGATATATAAGATATTATCTACATAAGATTTAGAAGTGTTACAGAGAGGAAACAAAACACCCCCCCCCCACAACCCCCGTGGAGTAGATTCTGTATCGTGTAGCAAACAGCCACAGCTTATAAGAAAACCATATTCACATGCGATTCTTAAGTCGAGGGAATACATCTTTCCTGTGACATCTCAGTGACATAACATGACATGAACGGTGTGGACTTCAGCGAGAAATCTTAAAGAGACAAGCAGGCTTGATCTAGCCGAGTCCGACCGTGTTCCATATTAAGTTTACATGCTATATCCACGAATATTGTATATTTTAGATTTTAAATGTAACGTTACAAAATTAAATATAAATGTTTTTTTTAATCTGCACCTCGCAAGTAACCATAAACAATAAAAATATTAGGACAAGTTAGGACAGGTTCACAGAACAAAGATTAGATTATGTGGGTAATGTTAAGAACTTGCTGGTGAGGGTTAATGAGTCGGTAGACCAAACCTTTGACTCCTTCATAAATGATACATTTGTTAAGTGATTCACTTAATGGCGGAAATCAAAAAAACATTTTTGTCCAGCTTTGTTTGGCTCTTGCTCCAGTTCCTTCATAAATAGTTCATATCTACACACTTTCGGAATTAGTTCCCATTCCACCTCATTGATATAGGGGATACATAATATTTAGTGACTCGCACCTTCATTGCTGCGTTATATTTTTGGACATCAGAGCTTTATCCAGTTATTTGATTGTACATTTGACATCTTTATCATATATGTATTTTGTCAGTTGTTCTAATGTCTCCATTTATTTTTTAATGGTTTTTTTGGGCTGAGTTGTTAGGATTGGTCTACTAACATAATGGTGTTGGGTTCAAGTTTTATGGATGTGAAGCATGGTCCATGAATAAGAGAGTACAGCGAGAAATGGAGGCCATGGAAATGTGATTCATAAGAAGAATGTTGAAGGTACCATGGACAGCCAAGAAAACCAATGAAGAAGTCTTAAGAGAGGCTGGAGTTAAAAGGCAAACTACAGCAAAGATCAGAGGCAGACAAGCGAGATTTGTATGACATTTTCTGAGAAGAGAAAATTGGAACACACTGTGACAACTGGAAAAATTGAGGGAAGAAGAGACAGAGGAAGGCGGAGAGAGAAGTTACTGGATGGGCTGTCAGTGTGGCTAGGAAGAAAGTCACCGGCGGATCTCATAATCAAGTCTAAAGGTAGGGAATCCTGAAGGGAAATGATCGCCTACGCCACACGGCCACGGCATTTGATTGATTGGGTTCAAGTCCCAGCAGTGGGGGATTTTTTTCTTCTGGTACCACCGCACACAAAAAAAAGATCCCGGGATCCATCCAGCCTCTAAAAATGGGTATCAGAGAAGTCTGGGAAGGTAAATGTGGCCAGGCGTGATACTGTATGTGCCGAAGATCATGAAAATACTGGCATAACACCATACTCCCTAAAAAGCCTTAATGGTATAGAAACGTAGTATGGTCTGAGAAAGAAAATAAAATTAATTGATGAGAGAGAGAGAAGGGAGAGACAGAGACAAAAGGAGAGACGGAGAGAGACAGGGAGAGAAAGATAAGAGACATCACACACTTACTTGTTGGTTTTGGAATATCTCCTAAAGATAGTTTTGCTGAAATCCTCAAGACTCTTAACGTTCTGTGACTCGGCGCTGATTCCCTGGGCCCTCTGTTTCCTGGGCCCGCCTATGAAGCTGTTCTGTGTCTGAGGCAAGACGGATTGGAATTTGTCCAGTTTACTCCTCAGCTGCATGATCTTCTCGTCTTTCTCCTCCAGGAGTCGCTGAAGGTCTTTGATCTTCTCGTCCTTGGATCTGAGCAGTCGCTCCATTTCCTGCAAGCTGCCCATGTTTCTGAGCTAGCAGCGGGAAGATAAGAAAATATAGACGTTATTTCTTTCATGCGATAAGCAATGTGTTTCTGACAAAGTAAGCCACAAAACAAGTAATGGAAATGTTGGAAAGTGTAAATGTAGATGGCAAGGACTTGAGAGTTAATAAAGACATATACTAGCAGCAGTTAGCAGCAATAAGAGTGGGCCAAGAGGTTGGCAAATATCAGGAAATCAAAGATGGAGTTCGCCAAGGATGCGTGCTATCTCCGGACCTATTTTCTCCATACAGCGAAAATATAATGCGTTACATAGAATGAATACCGGGAATTTTATTGAGGAAAGACGCTGGCGATGGTTGGGACATGTGCTCCGAATGACTGACAACTCACTACCAAAAATAGCACTAAGATGGACACCACAGGGGAGCAGAAGTAAGGGTAGACCAAAAGAGACATGGAGAAGAACAACAGAAAGGATGTTGAGCAATAGAGGGCTCACCTGGGCAAGAGCAGAAAAAAAGGCGAAGGACAGGCATTTGTGGAAAACCCTTGGGGAAGCCCCATGTGCCCTGGGCACTTAAGGTTCAGAGAGAGAGAGAGAGAGAATGAATACCGGGAATTTCAGTAACAGGATAAAATTTGAACAACCTGAGATATGCAAATAACACCTTCTTGATAGCAAAGAAAAAAAAAAAAAGAACTGCGGGAGCTGATAAATAAGATCGGACGCGAACAGCGGGAGAAAAGGGTGACTCAGCTTGAATGAGAAGAAAACACAAGTCATGGCCCTCTCTACGAAGAAAGTGGTTTAGAGTTGTAAAATATCAGTCAAAAACACAAGATTGAAGCAGGAAGACAAGTTCAGATACCTGGGGACATTAAAAACTTCAGACGGAAGACGTGAAATGGAAATAAAGAACAGAATAAACTGTACTTTACTTGTACTTGTACAATCTCCTTGTAACTGAGAGCTGGCGTTCTTTGCAGCCGATGCTGTGAATGTGTTGAGGCACGTATCGACGCGGGGAGCGGGTTATGGCAGCTAGTTTTTTCAGTCCCGGAGTACAGCTAAAAAGCAGGGGGGAGGGGGTGTGCAATGCTTCTTTAGCAGGCTCCACCACCATGGGGATTATGGCGATCCCTGCCCCGTTAGTCAGGCTACCAACAAAGAGGTGAGACAGGGTTGTGGTCAGCTATGGTTCGTTAACCCTGACGCTAGCATATCAGCTATGGTTCGCTAACCCTGACGCTAGCATATCAGCTATGGGTGGCTGGTTGCCTCATCGGACAGCGTCTTTACCCCTAGAACATAATAACACAGGCTAAAGTAACGTTTCAAAGGATGAAAAATATTTAATGTAATCAACCACTAAAACTGAAAATGAGGAAAATAGAGCTTCAGTGTTATATTGAACCATTCCTGTCTTATGTGAAACACGTACAGTCACCAGGTAAGTACAGCATCGCCTAGAGACAGCTGAAATGTGGTTCCTCAAAAGAATGCTAAATATACCATGGACAGCGAACAGATCAAGCGAAGAGGTTCCGAAAGGGGCAGGAGAAGAGAGACGAGCAGTAACAAAATTTAGGAAGAGGCAATCCAAATTCATAGGGCACGTCATGAGAGCAGGTGCATTGGAATATTTGATAACATCAGGGATAATAGAGGGCAAAATAGGCCGAGGCAGGCAAAAAGAGAAGATGATAGATGTTCTTATGAAGTGGCATGAAGAAAGAACACCAGACCAGCTCATAATTACTACCCGGAATGGAAAACTGTGGGAGAGCATGACAGCCAACGCCTGTCAGCGTTGCACCCGATGGATAAGGAGTAACCATCAGAACTGCGGAGTTGGATTCGTGGAGCAGACGTCGCAACAAAAAAAAAAATTGTGGATGAACCTGGAGTAGGTAGAAATGTACTGTTTAAGAGGGAGTCGATGTAAAAGGAAATTTTGGATGCACTTGGAGTCGGTTAAAAAAAATTACTATTAAAGAAGTCGAAGTCGGACATTAAAAGAAAAATAGAGCAACCAGAATCGAAAGAAATTTTCAGTGACGTCCAAATGGAGATCAGCAGCAGTGAGTCAGAGTTGGCGGGTAGAAGAATAGAAGAGTCGCAGTCGGAGTCGGAGTCGACGAGAGAAGAAAAGAACAGTCGCAGTTGGAGTCGACGATAGAAGAAAAGAACAGTCGCAGTTGGAGTCGACGATAGAAGAATAGAAGAGTCGCATTCGAAGAATAGAAGAGTCGCAGTTGAAGTCGACGGTAGAAGAATAGAGACATCACACTCGAAGTCGATAGCAGAAGAATAGATTAGTCGAAGCTGTTAAGAACCGACTTCACAGACCTAATAGCTACATAGAAACGAAGCTTTAAAAAAACCACCTTAAAATAAATTAGCATACAACAGCATTTCGTCACTGAAGACAGTCTGCGTCACACTGATGACCTGTCACAGCTAGTGTACTATGACCGGTCATATCACTTCAGAGGACAAGCATAGTCGGCATCTCCCAGGTGGTGCAGCTTGCATGGGATGGTCTATTCTTTCAGGTTAGACAACTTTCCAGTCCCACCTGATCCAAAGCAACCTCACTTCTAGTCCCACCGTCCCACCTGATCCAAGACAACTCCACTTCCAGTCCCACCTGATCCAAGACAACTCCACTTCCAGTCCCCCTTAATCGAAGGCAACTCCACCTCCAGTCCCACCTGATCCAAGGCAACTCCACTTCCAGTCCCACCTGATCCAAGGCATCTCCACTTCCAGTCCCACCTGATCCAAGGCAACTCCACTTCCAGTCCCACCTGATCCAAGGCAACTCCACTTCCAGTTCCACTTGATCCAAGGCAACTCCACTTCCAGTCCCACCGGATCCAAGGCACTCCACTTCCAGTCCCACCTGATGGCTGTTTTAAAGATTTCCATCAAGTCAAAAGACAGAAGGAAACTGAATACACTGCTACATACAGGAGAGCATAAACCTATAAAGAAAGTCTGGAACTAGCATTTATAATCTTTGTATACATGTAAATACAAAACAAAATACCTTAGATATTTTTACCAAGAACTGAACTTCATACTGCAGAAGACTGTTCTGCAGGAGATAGATGTCTACTGTTGCTAAACTTGGCCCGAACAACTACCGACATAGTAAAACCCTCGATGTAACGGAATCAGATATAACGGATTTCGGCTGTAACGAACAGGAACAATACTGTACAGTACATTAATTTGCAATAAAACTCTTCAACTAAGCTATGGAAAAAATGTGAATAATCATTATATATTCTGTATTATAATTTAATAATTTTATGTTGTGCATCAGTGTGCATTAATGTGCATCAAGAACAGTGAAGAGCAAAACCTTTATCTTAATGAAAAGAAAACTAAACTGATGACAACTGACACAACAAATAAGGCAGCTGAAATGAAGAAAAATTGGAATAATTGTTTTGAATATCTTGGATCATTACTAACTAACAGTGGATATATAATGAGGGAAATTAAAAGGAGGACATCTATTGATCTTCAAAAAGTAAAACAACTAAAAAAGCTGTGGAGAGGAACAGACAGAACTACAAAAATAAGATTTTTAAGGGCATGCATCTTTCCAATCGCAACATATACCTGTGAGACCTGGACACTTAACAAAACAGCTGAGAAACACATACATGCCTTTGAATGTAAATGCTACAGAAGAGTTCTTCAAATATCATGGACACAAAAAAGAACAAATATATCCATACTTCAAGAACTTAATATTAAAGAAGGCTGGCTAGTAAAGAAGATTAAACAGAAAAAAAAAACTTAATTTTTTACATATTAAACGTCATGAGAATTTAGACAAGAATCTTGGAAAGGTCCATAATGGGAAAAAAGAAAGAGAGGAAGACCAAGGCGAAGATGGGCTGCAAGACGTCGTTGATGATCTGCGAATGAACGCATCAGTAGCAGGGGATCTTTCTTACAACCGAGAGGCATACGTGAGATCTGTTAGGGAGGCACAGTTCCGCAAGGGACATGCAAATGACTGACTGATATTGTGCATTACTGTGTATTATAATAAACCTTTTCTACTTTAAGAAAAAATTGTAAATGGTAAAAATACAACATCCCCCCCCCCCCAAAAAAAAACAACCATTCCTTCGAGAGGAATTTTGGAAGTGGTTGACAAAAACTATTCTTCCTCACATCCTGTGCAGTTTTCATCCACTACCCCCCCCCCAAACCACCTGGCCCTCCAGGCCCTCCTTGAAAACAAGGACTCCTGCCCCCTCCCCTCCCTTCCGCCCCCTCCCCCCCCCCCCCGGAGCCGCCTGGACCCCCTCTAATTGGACATGGTCGTCGCTAATTCGTCACCGGTTCCACAGATATTGGATTTCCACAGTCGCTCACAGAAACTATAAGCAATGTTTGTCTTGCCTGGCCCAGTCTTCTGGTTTCTTTTCGTCTTTAGTTTTGACTCTCGTGTTCTCTTCCAATGTCACTGTGTCTCTTAACCAGACTCTCTCCATGTGGCCCAGTCTTTGTTCTACCGGTTCTACCAGTTCTACCAGTCTTGGGGGGTGTTTCATGGCTTCCTTCATGTTCACTGTGTAAATGGACCTACCTTCGGCGGCTTTTGTGAGTTCACACATGTTCAATGTAGAAACGTTGACACAGATTTGTTCATTTTAATCACTGACTTACAAACTGTGAATTCCGTTTTTATTTCTTGCAGATAAGGCAACCATACATGAACAAGTACTAGGCGGGAGAGCAATCTGTAACAAACCCAGAAGTCTCTGCAGAGAATATTTGGGCTTTAACTCAGTCTGGATCCTTTTTTTTCCCTCCATTCAGCTGTATTCCCCCCCCCCCCCCTCTCTCTCTCTCTCTCTCTTACTCTTTATATCGTTCTCTCTTCTTTCTGGCTTTAGTGGGAGACAACAAAAACGACGATTCCGATTAAAACTGGCTCTAGATGTGTGTGGTTCAGTTTTACAAGAAAGATAGAAAGAGTGAATAAAGTTTACAGGAACGACAGTTCGCCAATTTTTCCTGTCTTCGGCGAGTCTTTCAACCTCAACAAAGGATTTTATGCCTGTTAACTTGGCCTCTCTTAATAATGTCCTCTTCAGAGTTTCACGCGGTCTGCCCCTTTTTCTTCGGCCTGTTGTGTTCCACTTGATAGCTTGTTTTGGGATTCTCTGATCATTTCTTCTCATCAAGTGACCAACATATGTCCATCTCCTTTTCCTGATCACCCGTGAGACTGGTTGTTGTTCAGTCATCTGTCTTATCTCTGCATTGTTCTTGAATTCATTCCACTTGATGCCGAGTATTTTCCTTAGGCATTTGTTTTCAAAAGAGTCTAATTTCTTGTCTATTTCTTTAGTTGTTTTCCAGCTTTCGCATGCATAAATGAGGGTGGATTACATTTGAATTGAATAGTCTTAACTTGGTTTTTGTGCTTATAACTTTTGAATTCCATATGTTCTCAAGATTCTTGAAGATTGATGCTGCTTTTGCAATTCTGATCCTAACTTCCTTTCTAGTGTCACCATCCTGGTCTATGTAGCATATCATGGACACAAAAAAGACACAAAAAAGAACAAATATATCCATACTTCAAGAACTTAATATTAAAGAAGGCTGGCTAGTAAAGAAGATTAAACAGAAAAAAAAAAAACTTAATTTTTTACATATTAAACGTCATGAGAATTTAGACAAGAATCTTGGAAAGGTCCATAATGGGAAAAAAGAAAGAGAGGAAGACCAAGGCGAAGATGGGCTGCAAGACGTCGTTGATGATCTGCGAATGAACGCATCAGTAGCAGGGGATCTTTCTTACAACCGAGAGGCATACGTGAGATCTGTTAGGGAGGCACAGTTCCGCAAGGGACATGCAAATGACTGACTGATATTGTGCATTACTGTGTATTATAATAAACCTTTTCTACTTTAAGAAAAAATTGTAAATGGTAAAAATACAACATCCCCCCCCCCAAAAAAAAACAACCATTCCTTCGAGAGGAATTTTGGAAGTGGTTGACAAAAACTATTCTTCCTCACATCCTGTGCAGTTTTCATCCACTACCCCCCCCCCAAACCTCCTGGCCCTCCTTGAAAACAAGGACTCCTGCCCCCTCCCCTCCCTTCCGCCCCCCCCCCCCCCGGAGCCGCCTGGACCCCCTCTAATTGGACATGGTCGTCGCTAATTCGTCACTGGTTCCACAGATATTGGATTTCCACAGTCGCTCACAGAAACTATAAGCAATGTTTGTCTTGCCTGGCCCAGTCTTCTGGTTTCTTTTCGTCTTTAGTTTTGACTCTCGTGTTCTCTTCCAATGTCACTGTGTCTCTTAACCAGACTCTCTCCATGTGGCCCAGTCTTTGTTCTACCGGTTCTACCAGTTCTACCAGTCTTGGGGGGTGTTTCATGGCTTCCTTCATGTTCACTGTGTAAATGGACCTACCTTCGGCGGCTTTTGTGAGTTCACACATGTTCAATGTAGAAACGTTGACACAGATTTGTTCATTTTAATCACTGACTTACAAACTGTGAATTCCGTTTTTATTTCTTGCAGATAAGGCAACCATACATGAACAAGTACTAGGCGGGAGAGCAATCTGTAACAAACCCAGAAGTCTCTGCAGAGAATATTTGGGCTTTAACTCAGTCTGGATCCTTTTTTTTTCCTCCATTCAGCTGTATTCCCCCCCCCCTCTCTCTTTCTCTTACTCTCTATATCGTTCTCTCTTCTTTCTGGCTTTAGTGGGAGACAACAGAAACGACAATTCCGATTAAAACTGGCTCTAGATGTGTGTGGTTCAGTTTTACAAGAAAGATAGAAAGAGTGAATAAAGTTTACAGAAACGACAGTGGCAGAAAATAAGATGAGCAGGTATAAATTAAGAACATACAAGAATATAATATTTCGGCAAAATGCTTTTATCAAGAACCACATATAAAAACAACAGAGCTGATAAAAACACGAAAAATACATGAAATACTTTGCTCCCAGTTTTTTTTTAACTTTTACTCATCTTATTTTCTGCCACTCTCGTTCCTTCCCATCTTCCTCGTTCTTTCCATCTACTTGCAACATTGTACCATACATCTGTGTTTTCCTTGTTTTCTGTTTACTGAAGTTTAAAATGTACAGAGCTAAGTGCGTGTTAAGTTCTTACAATAATGTGAAGTTCTTGCACTAGTGTGAAGTTCTTGCACTAGTAAGAAGTTCTTACACTAGTGTGAAGTTCTTGCACTAGTGTAAACTAGTGTGAAGTTCTTGCACTAGTGTAACTTTCTTGCACTAGTAAGAAGTTCTTGCACTAGTGTTAAGTTCTTGCACTAGTGTAACTTTCTTGCACTAAAGAACAAATATATCCATACTTCAAGAACTTAATATTAAAGAAGGCTGGCTAGTAAAGAAGATTAAACAGAAAAAAAAAAAACTTAATTTTTTACATATTAAACGTCATGAGAATTTAGACAAGAATCTTGGAAAGGTCCATAATGGGAAAAAAGAAAGAGAGGAAGACCAAGGCGAAGATGGGCTGCAAGACGTCGTTGATGATCTGCGAATGAACGCATCAGTAGCAGGGGATCTTTCTTACAACCGAGAGGCATACGTGAGATCTGTTAGGGAGGCACAGTTCCGCAAGGGACATGCAAATGACTGACTGATATTGTGCATTACTGTGTATTATAATAAACCTTTTCTACTTTAAGAAAAAATTGTAAATGGTAAAAATACAACATCCCCCCCCCCAAAAAAAAACAACCATTCCTTCGAGAGGAATTTTGGAAGTGGTTGACAAAAACTATTCTTCCTCACATCCTGTGCAGTTTTCATCCACTACCCCCCCCCCAAACCTCCTGGCCCTCCTTGAAAACAAGGACTCCTGCCCCCTCCCCTCCCTTCCGCCCCCCCCCCCCCCCGGAGCCGCCTGGACCCCCTCTAATTGGACATGGTCGTCGCTAATTCGTCACTGGTTCCACAGATATTGGATTTCCACAGTCGCTCACAGAAACTATAAGCAATGTTTGTCTTGCCTGGCCCAGTCTTCTGGTTTCTTTTCGTCTTTAGTTTTGACTCTCGTGTTCTCTTCCAATGTCACTGTGTCTCTTAACCAGACTCTCTCCATGTGGCCCAGTCTTTGTTCTACCGGTTCTACCAGTTCTACCAGTCTTGGGGGGTGTTTCATGGCTTCCTTCATGTTCACTGTGTAAATGGACCTACCTTCGGCGGCTTTTGTGAGTTCACACATGTTCAATGTAGAAACGTTGACACAGATTTGTTCATTTTAATCACTGACTTACAAACTGTGAATTCCGTTTTTATTTCTTGCAGATAAGGCAACCATACATGAACAAGTACTAGGCGGGAGAGCAATCTGTAACAAACCCAGAAGTCTCTGCAGAGAATATTTGGGCTTTAACTCAGTCTGGATCCTTTTTTTTTCCTCCATTCAGCTGTATTCCCCCCCCCCTCTCTCTTTCTCTTACTCTCTATATCGTTCTCTCTTCTTTCTGGCTTTAGTGGGAGACAACAAAAACGACGATTCCGATTAAAACTGGCTCTAGATGTGTGTGGTTCAGTTTTACAAGAAAGATAGAAAGAGTGAATAAAGTTTACAGGAACGACAGTGGCAGAAAATAAGATGAGCAGGTATAAATTAAGAACATACAAGAATATAATATTTCGGCAAAATGCTTTTATCAAGAACCACATATAAAAACAACAGAGCTGATAAAAACACGAAAAATACATGAAATACTTTGCTCCCAGTTTTTTAAAAACTTTTACTCATCTTATTTTCTGCCAATCTCGTTCCTTCCCATCTTCTTCGTTCTTTCCATCTACTTGCAACATTGTACCATACATCTGTGTTTTCCTTGTTTTCTGTTTACTGAAGTTTAAAATGTACAGAGCTAAGTGCGTGTTAAGTTCTTACAATAATGTGAAGTTCTTGCACTAGTGTGAAGTTCTTGCACTAGTAAGAAGTTCTTACACTAGTGTGAAGTTCTTGCACTAGTGTAAACTAGTGTTAAGTTCTTGCACTAGTGTAAATTTCTTGCACTAGTGTGAAGTTCTTGCACTAGTGTTAAGTTCTTGCACTAGTGTAACTTTCTTGCACTAGTAAGACGTTCTTGCACTAGTGTGAAGTTCTTGCACTAGTGTAACTTTCTTGCACTAGTAAGAAGTTCTTGCACTAGCGTGAAGTTCTTGCACTAGTTAACTTTCTTGCACTAGTGTAACTTTTTGCACTAGTAAGAAGTTCTTGCACTAGTGTGAAGTTCTTGCACTAATGTAACTTTCTTGCACTAGTAAGACGTTCTTGCACTAGTGTAACTTTCTTGCACTAGTGTGAAGTTCTTGCACTAGTGTAACTTTCTTCCACTAGTAAGAAGTTCTTGCACTAGTAAGAAATTCTTGCACTGGTGTGAAGTTCTTGCAATAATGTAACTTTCTTGCACTAGTAAGAAGTTCTTGCACTAGTGTAACTTTCTTGCACTAATAAGAAGTTCTTGCACTAGTGTAACTTTCTTGCACTAGTAAGACGTTCTTACACTAGTGTGAAGTTCTTGCACTAGTGTAACTTTCTTGCACTAGTAAGAAGTTCTTGCATTAGTGTGAAGTTCTTGCACTAGTGTAACTTTCTTGCACTAGTGTAACTTTCTTGCACTGATGTAACTTTCTTGCACTAGTAAGACGTTCTTGCACTAGTGTGAAGTTCTTGCACTAGTGTAACTTTCTTGCACTAGTAAGAAGTTCTTGCACTAGTGTAACTTTCTTGCACTAGTAAGAAGTTCTTGCACTAGTGTAACTTTCTTGCACTAGTAAGACGTTCTTGCACTAGTGTGACTTTCTTGCACTAGTGTAACTTTCTTGCACTAGTAAGAAGTTATTGCACTAGTGTAACTTTCTTGCACTAGTAAGACGTTCTTGCACTAGTGTGAAGTTCTTGCACTAGTGTAACTTTCTTGCACTAGTAAGACGTTCTTGCACTAGTGTGAAGTTCTTGCACTAGTGTAAACTAGTGTTAAGTTCTTGCACTAGTGTAACTTTCTTGCACTAGTGTAACTTTCTTGCACTAGTAAGAAGTTCTTGCACTAGTGTGAAGTTCTTGCACTAATGTAACTTTCTTGCACTAGTAAGACGTTCTTGCACTAGTGTGAAGTTCTTGCACTAGTGTAACTTTCTTCCACTAGTAAGAAGTTCTTGCACTAGTAAGAAATTCTTGCACTGGTGTGAAGTTCTTGCACTAATGTAACTTTCTTGCACTAGTAAGAAGTTCTTGCACTAATGTAACTTTCTTGCACTAGTATGAAGTTCTTGCACTAGTGTAACTTTCTTGCACTAGTAAGAAGTTCTTGCACTAGTAAGAAGTTCTTGCACTAGTGTAACTTTCTTGCACTAGTAAGAAGTTCTTGCACTATTAATAAGTTCTTGCACTAGTTAGAAGTTCTTGCACTAATGGGAAAATTGAACAATAAATTAAAGAATGCCAGGGCCGGCTGCCTGACTAATATTTTTCTTGTGAATCTATCTGTCTGTCTATCTGTCTGTCTGTCTGTCTGTCTGTCTATGCGCTGGTACTCTTTTACCTTATTTTAGTTCTTTTTTCCCTTCTCGCTTTCTTGCTCTCCTTTCAGTCTTCTCTGTCACTCTTTTTCTCACACACGCACAGACACACACCAGATAAACCACACACACACACACATACATGCATACGTTTGCAATGATTATTTATAATATTCTGCTTGCAAGTTTCAGCAAGGTAACAATTGTACGTTAACCTGAAAAAAGTAGGCGTTTTTATTTTCATCGGTTTTGATCTAATGTAAAACTTCTTTATTTAAAAAGCTAAGACAGGCTTGTGAGCTGTGTGGTTAGGCTAACGGCCTGTTAATCAGGCGGTACTGGGTTCGAGTCCCAACAGTGAGATTTTTTTTTTACTTATTCACATCAAAAAAAAAAAAGACTAGAGTCCACCCAGCCTCTAACAAATGGGTACCAGAGAAATCTGAGAAGGTAAAGGCGGCCAGATGTAATAGCAACCACATCACACTTTCATGTGCCGAAATGGGCCTACAGTCGGCGGCCTAACACTGTCTTCCCAATACGCCTTAATGGCATGGAAACATGGGTTTTCACTTTTACCTGCAACCTAGAAGAGCGTGCACTACCAAAAATAGCACTAAGATGGACACCACAGGGGAACAGAAGTAAGGGTAGACCAAAAGAGACGTGGAGAAGAACAACAGAAATGATGTTGAGCAATAGAGGGCTCACCTGGGCAAGAGCAGAAAAAAAGGCCAAGGACAGGCATTTGTGGAAAACCCTTGCGGAAGCCCCATGTGCCCTGGGCATTTAAGGTTCAGAGAGAGAGAGAGAGAAGAGCGTTAAATACACATAACATCTTGATGAATTATCTGTCGTTAATAGACTTCACAAGACTTAGTGTATGTTATATTAAACGATAGAAAAAGTTTCCTCTTCTATTTTATTCTTTGTCGGTCCCCCACAAAAGAGACCAGGTTGCAATATATCGCGTCTTTCGGCCCAGCATATCCGACTTCGGCTCGGCGAATTTTTTGAGGGGACCCAGTTTGTTACCCCATTGCGATCCCTATTGGCCAGATTACTGTCTGTTTCCAGTGGCCAACACAGGGAGGCAGAACTGAGTCTTGACCAGCTATGGCTTGCCAAATCTGACGCTCAAGTAATCAACTTTGGGTCGCCGATCGCCATCTTGTTCAGCCTTGTGTATCGCATCTTCGCTCCCCAAAAGGTTTTTAAAAAATAAATAAATAAAGGGGCAGGGAAGATTACAAGTGTGGGAACAGCAACTATTACTATCTCCAGTCACAGCTTCTAACACAAGCGTTGAGTGTGTAACTGGCTGTTGTATCACGTTTGGGGACACATTAATCATTTTGACACTGGCTCGCATACTTGAGCCGCTGAGGCCGTCTCTTCCGTGTAATCTGCACGAATCTGTTCTTCTGGCGTCCCGTTTTACTGGTTGAACTATTTTCTATGTGAAATAAGCAGGGACAAAGCTCTTGTCTCGCTGCTGTACAGTCTCCGCTACCACAAGTAGCAATGATAATAATTTCTATCATTTATCTGTCTGTTTTTTTTTTCGTTCATTGGTCTATTTTATTTATCAGCTGTTCGTTCGTGTCTGTCTGTCTGTCTATGCGCTGGTACTCTTTTACCTTATTTTAGTTCTTTTTTCCCTTCTCGCTTTCTTGCTCTCCTTTCAGTCTTCTCTGTCACTCTTTTTTCTCACACACCCACAGACACACACCAGATAAACCACACACACACACACATGCATACGTTTACAATGATTATTTATAATATTCTGCTTGCAAGTTTCAGCAAGGTAACAATTGTATGTTAACCTGAAAAAAGTAGGGGTTTTTATTTTCGTCGGTTTTGATCTAATGTAAAACTTCTTTATTTAAAAAGCTAAGACAGGCTTGTGAGCTGTGTGGTTAGGCTAACGGCCTGTTAATCAGGCGGTACTGGGTTCGAGTCCCAACAGTGAGATTTTTTTTTTTTTTACTTATTCACATCAAAAAAAAAAAAGACTATAGAGTCCACCCAGCCTCTAACAAATGGGTACCAGATAAATCTGAGAAGGTAAAGGCGGCCAGATGTAATAGCAACCACATCACACTTTCATGTGCCGAAATGGGCCTACAGTCGGCGGCCTAACACTGTCTCCCCAGTACGCCTTAATGGCATGGAAACATTGGTTTTCACTTTTACCTACAACCAAGAGGAGCGTTCACTACCAAAAATAGCACTAAGATGGACACCACAGGGGAACAGAAGTAAGGGTATACCAAAAGAGACATGGGGAAGAACAACAGAAAGGATGTTGAGCAATAGAGGGCTCACCTGGGCAAGAGCAGAAAAAAAGGCGAAGGACAGGCATTTGTGGAAAACCCTTGGGGAAGCCCCATGTGCCCTGGGCACTTAAGGTTCAGAGAGAGAGAGAGAGAGAGAAGAGCGTTAAATACACATAACATCTTGATGAATTATCTGTCGTTAATGGACTTCACAAGACTTAGTGTATGTTATATTAAACGATAGAAAAAGTTTCCTCTTCTATTTTATTCTTTGTCGGTCCCCCACAAAAGAGACCAGGTTGCAATATCTCGCGTCTTTCGGCCCAGCACATCCGACTTCGGCTCGGCGAATTTTTTGAGGGGGCCCAGTTTGTTTCCCTATTGCGATCCCTATTGGCCAGATTACTGTCTGTTTCCAGTGGCCAACACAGGGAGGCAGAATAGAGTCTTGACCAGCTATGGCTTGCCAAATCTGACGCTCAAGTAATCAACTTTAGGTCGCCGATCGCCATCTTGTTCAGCCTTGTGTATCGCATCTTCGCTCCCCAAAAGGTTTTTAAAAAATAAATAAATAAAGGGGCAGGGAAGATTACAAGTGTGGGAACAGCAACTATTACTATCTCCAGTCACAGCTTCTAACACAAGCGTTGAGTGTGTAACTGGCTGTTGTATCACGTTTGGGGACACATTAATCATTTTGACACTGGCTCGCATACTTGAGCCGCTGAGGCCGTCTCTTCCGTGTAATCTGCACGAATCTGTTCTTCTGGCGTCCCGTTATACTGGTTGAACTATTTTCTATGTGAAATAAGCAGGGACAAAGCTCTTGTCTCGCTGCTGTACAGTCTCCACTACCACAAGTAGCAATGATAATAATATTTCTATCATTTATCTGTCTGTTTTTTTTTTCGTTCATTGGTCTATTTTATTTATCAGCTGTTCGTTCGTGTCTGTCTGTCTGTTCCGCTTAGACTCTTAGTCGAAAAGCTTGTGTGTGTATCAGAGAGAGAGGGAGAGAGGTAGAGAGAGAGAGAGGTGATGATTGAGAAGGGGGAAGTTAGTGAGAGAGCCTTCAGAATAACTGATAAAACATAGCAGGTCACAATAAATTTGGAGTACAATAAGACTATTAGCGGAACAGTCTGACTCAAGTGCGTCAGTATGTCTACCTACTTACCTAACCTACCTACCTACCTATCTACTCAACCCATCTACCTAACCTACCTAATCTACCTAACCTAAATACTTACCTACCTAACCTACCAACCCACCTACCTACCTACCTAATTAACCTACCTACCTATCTACCTACCTAACATACCCACCCATCTACCTACCTACCTAACCACCTGCCTACCTACCAAACTTACCTACCTACCTACCCAACTACCTAATCTACCTGTCTACCTAACCTACCTACCTACCTAACCTACCTACCCACCCAACCCACTTACCTAACCTACCTAACCTACCTACCTATCTAACAACCTACCTATCTACCTAACCTAAACACTTACCTACCTAACCTACCAACCCACTTACCTACCTACCTAATTCACCTACCTACTTAACCTGCCTACCTACCCTAAATACCTACCTAACCTACTTACCTACCTGTCTACCTACCTAACCTACCCATCCACCTATCTATCTATCTATCTATCTATCTATCTATCTATCTATCTATCTATCTATCTATCTATCTATCCATCCATCCATCCATCCATCTATCCATCTATCTATCTATCTATCTATCTATCTATCTATCTATCTATCTATCTATCTATCTATCTATCTATGTATGTTTGCCTAAGCTTTTTCCCTTAAACAATAATAAAATATCTCTATAAATTTGATCTAAGAAGCCCACGACATAAATAGCGAATGGAACTATGGAAGACTGAGCCCCCCCCCCCCCCTAAAAAAAAAAATAATCATGTACTGTCTTTACTTGTTTGCCTACACCAGACAGCGTCCAACAATCTAATGGTTTAAAAAAAACTGGAGTTACCAGCTTCTCTTAATTAACACTTAATAACAGTTGACAAAACCAAGCGTACACAAGTAACCTCAGTCATCGCCATACACACAGATAGGACTCCAAAGTGGGCGGGCGTTTCTACGATAGAGATTTCTGATAATGTGAAGCGATATACTGTTGTTTTTTGCTACTAGTATTTCTGTGTTTTTTTTTTGTTTGGTGCCTTTGTTGTGGAAGGTACTTGAGTCACCTCGAGTGCTATGCAACAGCACACTCACGGTCGTTAAAAGCGTGGGTTCAGCGCGGACTGGGGAGTTTGTTACTTTGATTTGCTAGACTGGACCAAAGTAGTCGATTTTTTAGACTTATTTCGCGAGTTTGTTACTTTGGCTTGTTTTAATTCCTAGACTGGACCAAAGTAGTTGATTTTTTAGACTTATTTCGCGAGGTTGTAACTTTGGCTTGCTTTAATTCCTAGACTGGACCAAAGTAGTTGATTTTTAGACTTATTTCGCGAGGTTGTAACTTTGGCTTGCTTTAATTCCTAGACTGGACCAAAGTAGTTCTCTTCTTCTTCTTCTTCCTAGGCTTCATTGTCGATGATGCGTGGTACTCTGATTTTTGCCATGCGCCTTTTGGCTGGGTACCTCCGACTTCAGCACCTTTCCTTGCTAGGGCAGACTATGGTCTTGCTCGGACTGCCATGAAGACAGTGGTGTAGGCTGGCCTGGCCAAAAGTTTGTTTTCCAGCCTCTGGTGGCTGTACTTGTCTCTTCTCCAAATCAGATCCAGCGTGCAACACTGGCTGGCCAGACGGGCTTGAGACAGTTCCACAGAGACACTCTGACTTTGGGATAAGGAATCTGATGAGTGCTTCAGCGATATCCGCCCCCCCCCCCTCCCTCACCTATAGTCTGCTGACTCTGTTTTGTTTACATCATTCTGATAGCCATTGTTGCAAAGACCCATAGACTTGTTACGTCCTGGATTCATTGGTTGCACACCAAATTTTCCTCGTCCCTGCCGGCGATCTCCATGTCCCACCCGTCCACCAACCTGACATTACATTTTACAAAAATAACAATTACAATTAGTGTTGATTGCTACATGTTTCTGTGCTACACAGTTGTTCCCAGGGGAAGCAAAGTAGTTGATTTTTAGACTTCTTTTGCGCGTGGTCCTCGTGTAACTCTGTCTCTTTGATAAATGGTTTTTGTTTTCCATTGTAGCCATGAAAGTTACCGTCACGAAGGTAGACAGAGATCTGTGGTTCAGTGTTACAAAAGGATAGACTGAGTGAGGAAACAGGGCAGAAATAAGAATGGCAGGAGAGTGAGATAAGCACATATAAGTGAATAACATACAATATTTCGTCAACAGCCTTTTTCAAGAGTCACATACAAAAACAACACAACAAATAAAAACACGAAAAATGGATGAAAAAATGAAACACTTAGCTTTTCTGGTCTCCTCCTTGTAAGAATGACTGCGATCCTTGATAAAAGCTTTTGCCGAAATATTGGATTTTTGTATGTTCTTCAATTATATCTAGTCATCTCACTTCCAGCAGTTCTTATATCTGCCTGCTTTCCTCACTATCTTACAGTAACACTCAGTCACACACCTCTGTCTACCTTCATTGATAGAACTAGTTTTACCGCAGTCCTCTTTTCTCTGTTACAAAAAAAAACCAACATAAAGTGTTGCTCATTTTACGGATAGTTTCAATGGGCAGGCATGGGCGGAATTAGTTTTCCATATTTGCTGCACTTTTACAGGATATGTTCTACAGTTACACATGCTTGAACACGTCTACGTAGTGCAGTGTTGCCAAAGTCAAACTTTATGTACATGAGACTTTTCAACATTCTCAGCCTCCATAGGGACCGTGGCAGTCCCGAATTTGTTTGGCAGACTAAAGGAGCGCAGCAGGCCTGATCAGAGAAGAACACAATGACATTCTTTGTAACATGGTACGCTTTATTAAGTTTGGAGGTCATTTCTTGGTCTGATTCTTCTGTTGCTTCAAGGGTTTGTCTTCTCTGTGTATATAGCTGCTTGTTCAACAATATTCTGCAGCTACTTCGGTCGTCGGCTGAGATCTCCTTACACCGAATGTCAGTGTCACTGACTGGCATGTGCGAAGTGGAAGCTCTTGGTAGTTGCTGTGGTGGCAAAGATCTTGCAGAGCTTGCGTCGTATTAAATGAGAGCTTGGTGCATCGAAGGTGCAGACACTTCAGCATAGGTCCATCATTCATTCATTTGCATGTCCCTTGAAGAACTTTGCCTCCCTAACAGCACTCAAGTAGGCCTCTCGGTTGTAAGCAAGATGCCCTGCTGCTGATACATCCATTTGCAGATATTATCAACAATGTCTTGTAGCCATCTTTGCCTTGGTCTTCCTCTCTTTCTTTTTCCCATTATGTATCCTTCCAAGACAGTCTTCTCTAGATTATCATGACGTTTAATGCGTCCAAAATATTTAAGTTCTCTCTGTTTAATCCTCTTTACTAGCCAACTTTATTCAATATTAAGCTCTTGCAGTATGGATTTTTTTTTTTGCGTCCATGATACTTGAAGAATTCTTCTGTAGCATTTACATTCAAAAGCATTTATGTGTTTCTCAGCTGTTTTGTTTAAGTCAGACCATAACTCTACTAAAAAGCGTTTATTTCTACCAACCAATGGTGTCGAAGCGGGGGTGAACAGAATACTTCGAGATATAGTGGCGCGACATCTCTGCTCAAAAAGTGAGCGGAATGTGGTGATGCCTGGCGCGACGGCAACTTAAGGGCATAAAAATTGGTCAGCCACAGTCGCTAGCCACTCCACACTGAAGATTATACTGAAAAGGCCATTGGAGCGTCAGTGGGTTTGTCCAGAGTGCAATGGTTAACTCACAAACCAATGCAGCAAATGTACGAGGGGTGATTGATAACTTCTCGGCATAAGGTACATATACTTGAAATGCACAGTTGATATCAGGTGCATTTGTAGATCAGGTTAATGTAAGATTAAACACCAAGTTTCAAGAAATTAACTGCAACCATTTTTTTAACAGGCTAATGAAGTGGTAAGGGGTGGCAGAAATTGAGAAAATGGATAACATTTCTCACTGAGCAGTCATTCGCTACCTCTGCATCAAGGGCTTATCATCGAAGGAGATCCACGAGTATATGGTAGAGACTCTAGGGGAGAGTGCCCCTTCTTAAAGCACAGTGAATAAATGAGCAGCTAAATTCAAACATGGAAGGGAGAGTCTGGAAGATGATCCCCGTCCAGGAAGACCAAGAACGGTAACCACCGATGAAACCACCAGCAGAATCCATGACATAATAATGGAGGATCGACGACTAACTGAGCGGTACATTGCTACTGAGTTGAGCATCTCCCAGGAACGTGCTCATGCCATTATTCACAATGATCTTCAAATTACAAAAGTCCTGAAACTTCTTGGAGATGATCACAAACGACAGCGTCTCAGCATGTCAAGAGACAATCTTGGCCATTTTTCTGCAGATCCTGAAAAGTTTCTTCAGCAATTTGTGACTATGGATGAGACTTGGCTTCATCATTTTCAATCAGAAACCTAAGAACAGTCAAAGAAGTGGAAACATCACGGATCCCCACCTTCAAAGAAAGCAAAGGTGGTTCTGTCTGCAGGCAAAGTATTGGCTTCCATCTTTTGGGATTCAGAAGGTGTGCCATTGGTAGACTATCTTCAAAAGGGCAGAACGGCCACCGGGGCCTATTACGCTAATCTTGTGAAGCAACTGCTGGTCAAACTGAAGGAAAAGCATCGAGGGAAATTAATGAGAGGAGTCATCTTTCAGCAAGACAATGCTCCAGTTCACAAGTCGGCGGTGGCAATGGTTGCCATTCATGAATGCGGCTTCCAGCTTCTTGAACATCCTCCTTATTCCCCAGATTTGGCCCCTTCGGACTATTACCTGTTTACCAAACTCAAAAAGGAGCTCAGTGGTAGCAAATGTGCTTCAGATGATGAAGACCACTTTCTACTGGCACAAGATGCTGACTTTTACAAAGAAGGGATGCGTATGCTCCAGGATCGCTGGACTAAGTGCATAAACTTGCAAGGGGACTATGTTGAGAAACAATCCAAAAAAGTTGTCCACAAGTAATCCGTTGTACCTTATGCCGAGAACTAATCAATCACCCCTCGTATCTGGAACAACTCCTGGACGTGAATTAGGATCTTCTAGAGTTATCTAACCATAATTTCTCTTATCATGGCCGTCTTTGTAAAGCCCTCAGTTATTATTCTCATGCCGAGTGAAAAATTCGTCATGTTTTTGCAGTGCTTCACAGCCGTAGAAAACCAAGCAACATGATATAAACTTAGCAGTGCCCCCAGTGGTACGTAATGTTAATAACGATGTAACCTCACTCCTCAAAATACAGTCCATAACTTTCGATGGTCTTCTGCCAACGCTCTGCCAGTGCGATGAGTCCTTTGTACTACAGTTTAGAAGGTTTTCAAACCAAGAAATCTCTCACACCGGGTTCAGCTTCTTCCAGTGAACTGAATCCCCGCCTTTGAAGGAAGTGTGGCATCGCGCGAAATAGATGGCACTCAGAGGCTGCAAGGTCGGGACTGTAGGGTGGATGAGGCAGGACCTCCAATTCCGTGAGCTGAACACAGACTGCGCTGTCGTGCTGAAGAAGCACACTCTTATGAGTTCTGGGAATCAGGTGCACAGAACATCATTATGAGTGCTGGGTATCGGGTGCGCCAAACATCATGCAGTTGCTTCATTTGCTCAACATACAGATTTCCATCCACAAAGCGACCAAATGGAACCAATTTCCCGTGCAAGGGAGCCTCCAAGTTTCACCAGATGCAAAGCACAACCGTCTCGAACCGGCCTCGTCGGATAACCACCTCAGCCATCTGGTCTGGGTGGAGCCATTGGGTACCTGTGTTGGGGTACCGCAGGTAAATCCACTTTTCATTCACAATGACAATACGACGGGAGAAACCTTTCGTCATATGAGTTTGTCAACAGCTAACGACAGACGACAACACGCCTCTGCGCTTGCTGGGGAGTGAGATCGTGGGGGGGACACGTCGAGGCTGCCTGTCGCTGAAGCGGAATCGTGCAACTGCCGAAATATCATGCTTTCAGAAGGGGCCAGCTGGACTAACAAGATCTGAGTGCTGGCACTGGGACAGTCTTTAACAGCTTCACGCATGGCTTCATCATTGGTGGCTGGAGGGGGGGGGGGCGTCCCGACCAGGGCATGCCTTTGATGTCGGTGTCCCCAGACCTGAAGCTTTGGAACAACTTCCTTGCATTGCTGTCACCAACTGTTCCTTCCCCTTCCACAATACAAATTCCACAGGCAGCTGCAGAGACATTCAGCCCTTTCTTTCTATAATGCCCCGGGAGGACACGAACAAAAACCTTGCTGTCCGCCATATTTCCTTCTGCTGATCACTTATCTCGCCGTTCATTGGCTAAAAATGGGTATGCACGTTTTCAGAATGACGCAACACACGACGTCAACATGACGTTACAAAGGCCAGTACCGCGTATAATACAGGAACCTTGACCAAAATTAGGGTATCGGTAAAACGTGACGATTTTTTGTACTCACCGCATATTCCATGATTCTTTTACTTGCGTCTTGTACAACGGTTTTGAAAAAAAAAAAAAAGAGGTTCCTCGTAGAGGACAACCTTTGGTATAACGTATTTCTCCTTCAGTGGCGTGTGATCTGGCCACCCGACACAACACGGGTACACATCTGGTATGCAAGTCCGTATCAAAACCAAAGAGTTTCCAATTTTATCCTGCAATTGGATCTTCTGCATGTGTCTCTTAGAAAACGAGTAGAAAAAAAAAGCTCATCTAGTGTTGGACATGCTTATTCCAGAAATCATTTCCACGTAACAGTGTAATGACAAAGCGACGTTTATATACCAAGATCTATATGTAACGATTGTGTATTTCCGTTCACGTACTGTTTGTTATCTGTTCATTGATTATCGTGTCAGTGTTATGATGATCGGTTTGTTGGGGTTTTTTTTCAATCACAATCGATCCTGCCACTCCCCCCCCCCCCTACACATTTCGCTTAGTCGAGGTACAGTGGATCAGTGCTAACACAAGCAACGAGTTCGTAAATGTCTCTACTAGATGCTATCTATCTATCTATCTATCTATCTATCTATCTATCTATCTATCTATCTATCTATCTATCTATCTATCTATCTATCTATCTATCTATCTATCTATCTATCTATCTATCAAATGGCTCACCTGCCATAAACCACAGAGTTGTCCCGTGGCCCTGTACAAGCAAGACTGTGCCTCAGTACAACCCAAACAGCCTGTGGACCCCAAATTACCCTCTACCCTCTTCGTGGGGGCGGTCTGGTTAGCTGAGTGGTTAGGCGTTAGGTTTACTAATTGGGTGATACCGGGTTCAAGTCCCAACAGTGGGACTTTTTTTTTTCCTGGTACACACCAAATAAAGGCCCCGGGCTCGACCCAGCCTCTAAAAATGGGTACCAGAGAAATCTTGGAATGTAAATGAGGCCAGGCATGATACTGACTGACCGTATCACACTTTCATGCGCCGAAGGTCATGGAAAACACCGGCCTAACGCCGTATTCCCCAATATGCCTTAATGGCATGGAAACCAGAATTGTACCTTTTACCTTACCTGTTCGTGGATCCCAAATTATCCCCCAGCCTCTTCCTATCCTGCAAGTGCTTCCTTTCAGCGCTGCCTCGGATACAATGGAGTTGAAATTTTTTAGCTCTAAATATTCCCGCACTGGGAGGGGGGGATGTATTTATGTACGTGATTAGAGTGCGATTTATGCGATCATCTATTTTCTATTTAATGCAGCGACGATCATATATGTACACTAGTACTTGTTTATGTTCATCCATGGTGGTCCTTAATACCCGTATTTTACAGGACTGCCTTGTGTGAGACATCCTATTTTGTCCTACATCCACTGACACCCAAGTGTGCAATGTAATCCAGTCAGCCCCGCAGTGCAAACCAGGTAGACTGTCTTTAGAGGCACTTCGCCCTGACTACACAGTGTGTGAAGTAACTCAAACGTATGGCAGGGCTGATTAGAGTCTGCATTGTTTTGTTAATCTTTCTAGCGCGAGACTCGAGAATCGAGAGAAAGGGAGAGAGAGAGAGAGAGAGAGAGAGAGAGAGAGAGAGAGAGAGAATGGCTGTCACTGTACAGCGTATTCATGTAAACTTAGCTTCCCTTCATCGCTTTCTCTAGCCCTATCTGGAGTACATGCCATCAGCAGGGGGCTCTCCATGTATATCCTGGGCTGTTTCTTGAAGGTCTTCGTGAAGGGAGTTCTTTCCTCTCCCAGTATTAAATTTGTTTCCTCTTGCTGGGCTCTTGTTGACGTTTTTCATAGCTGAAGTATTTTACGAACATGGGCAGCTGTCCCTATGTCCAACTCTCCCTTCTCTCTCACCTGGGCTTGGGAGTCGTCGTGGCGGAGTTGTACACTTAAGTTGAATGGACAGAAATTCTCTAGTCTTCCTTAATAGCAGTGTTAAACTTAGCTTACTAGACAAAAATTCTCTAGTCTTCCTTAACGGAAGTGTTAAACTTAGCTTACTAGACAAAAATTCTCTAGTCTTCCTTAATAGAAGTGTTAAACTTAGCTTACTAGACAAAAATTCTCTAGTCTTCCTTAATGGAAGTGTTAAACTTAGCTTACTAGACAAAAATTCTCTAGTCTTCCATAATAGAAGTGTTAAACTTAGCTTACTAGACAAAAATTCTCTAGTCTTCCTTAACAGAAGCGTCAGTTTAATGGCAGCAATTCTCTAGTCTTCCTTAATAGAAGTATTAGACTTTGCTTACTGGGTAAAAATTCTCTAGTTTTCCAGAAATGTTGGATGCCCGTTTTTACAGCTGAATTGATTGAAAGATCAATGAAAGCCAGTTCACTTGCAAATCCACTTCGACCATGGCTGTGCTACCATCAAGATCGTCGATTCTCGAGCTACGAAGTGGCACTGTTTCTGGTACTGCTTCCTAGTAATGCCTAGCTCACATTTAAGATAAAGTCCCCGTTTCCATGCTGTTAAAGCATATTGGGGATACAGGTGTTTGGCCAGTATTTCTAAGACCTTCGGCACATGAAAGTCTGATGTAGAGTCAGTATCACGCCTGGCTGCGTTTACCTTCCTAGATTTCTCTAGTACTCATTTTTAGAGGCCGGGGCATGTACCAGAGAAAAAAAAGTCCCACTGCTGGGACTTGAACCCGGTACCATTTGATTAACAGACCGGGCGTCTAACCACAGCCAACCAGGTTATATTTAAGAAATCAACAAACAAACTGATTTTCGCAGAGAAAATTTTAATGGAGTCATCGCTGCTTTCACTTAAAATGTTTACTGGAAATACGTCTAGAGATGTGTGGAAAGAAATAAAGAAAAGAAAGAAAGAAAGAAAGATTTCTCCAAACAAAATGTTTTTTTTTTTTTTTTGTTAATCTCCATTTGAATTTTGGGTGATTTATAAAGGAAGTTGGAGACAATTGCAAAATATGAATATAACACTTACTCAATTTCGCGCCATGGCAATCGGTATGGGGTAAGCGCCTTGCGAACGCTGCCACTAACACCCCCCCCCCCTCAACCCCCATACCCCCTACTTTGACAGACAGCTCCAATGGAAGGTCAAGGACATAAGTCTGAAAAATCTAGCAGCAGAGATGACAGAAGATGGACAGAAAAGAATCTTCCGACGAGCTGTCTATGGGTCCCATCCTTTTTTTTTGGGGGGGGGGGGCTTCTGTCTTCGTATATTCCCGCAATCTTCCACACCTCTGGACTATCCGTTTATTCCTTATTTTGAAACGCGCCGTTTGCAAAGAAACCGCATGAAATTGTGAAGCCTCTGTGGAATGTTACTATTACTGTTGTTACAGCGATTTAGTTTTATAGGTTAACCAGCATTGAGACACACATGGACAGAAAATGCGCCAGTGTCGCTCGCTATCTTGTCTGCTTCTCTTAGGCATAACAAGGCAGAGAAAGAGACACAGCTGTCGCTACTTACCCAAAAACTAGGCCGTTGAAATCTCGGGGTCAAATGTTTCTATCTGTTAAAACTTGAATGTTGAGACAGATAACGATAAGTTAATGGCCCCATTGTGTTCTGTACTTGCGGTTATCTGCACTGTTTTAAATTGTCTTTTAGAAGCGGCCATCTCCTTACCTTCGTCTCATTTTCTCATTTTCTTACTCTCTCATGCCCGTAAGACAAACAAATATGGACGATTTGCATATATATATAGGTACGCTTTTAAAAAAAAATTATCCAAGAGTGCCAGTTTGGCTTCTCGTTTGAATGCCGGTGACAGATAGAAGACAGGTAGACAGACGGACATGTAGACAATCAGACAGATGGACAGAGACAGACATAAAGACAGGTAGGTAGGTAGGTAAGTAAGTAGATAAGTAGGTTGAGAGGTAGGTAGGTATGTAGGTAGGTAGATAGGTAGGTAGGTAGGTAGGAAGGTAAGTAGGTAGGGAGGTAAGTAGGTAGGTAGGTAGGGAGAGAGGGGGGAGGTAAGTAGGTAGGCAGGTAGGTAGATAGGGAAGGAGGTAGGGAAGGAGGTAGGGAGGTAAGTAGGTAGGTAAGTAGGTAGGTAGGTTAGGTAGGTAGGTAGGTAGGTAGGGAGGTAAGTAGGTAGGTAGGTAATAGGTAGGTAGGGAGGTAGATAGGTAGGTAGGTAGGGAGGAAAGGAGGGAGGGAGGGATGTAAGTAGGTAGGTAGGTAGGGAGGTAAGCAGGTAGGTAGGTAGGAAAGTAGGTAGGTGAGTGGGTAGGTAGAGAGGTAGGCAGGTAGGGAGGTAGGAAGGTAGGTAGGCAGGTAGGGAGGTAGGAAGGTAGGTAGGTAGGTGGGTAGGTAGGTAGGTAGGTATGTGGGTGGGTAGGTAGGTAGGTAGGTAGGTAGACAGGCAGCCAGATAGATAGATAGATAGATAGATAGATAGATAGATAGATAGATAGATAGATAGACGGACGGACGGACGGACGGACGGACAGACAGACAGACAGACAGACAGACAGATAGATAGATAGATAGATAGATAGATAGATTTCAATGCCTTACTTGATTTCCTTACGTTTATCGTTAGGGCAGTTTTTCATGTTTTGTGAAGTGAAATTACAGATTTTCTTTGTGTACATAAAAAGCAGTAACAGCTTCAAGACATCCCTGCACATGCCATATAAAATGTTGTATGTCCGCATGTTGGTGACTCGGACTGTGGACTTCATATGTCCTCTCCAAAACCTGTTGAACTCCTGTCATGTTTAAGACAGTTTTCTTAAATCTGTGTATATACTGGCACTTTTGGACTTCGAATACAGTTTTAAAAGAGATTTGTGACAGTTTTAAAGGAGACTGATGAAAGTTTTAAAGAAGATTTGTGACAGTTTTAAAGTAGACTGGTTACAGTTTTAAAGGAGATGGTGACAATTTTAAAGAAGACTGGTTTTTGCTTTTAGTAGAAGTTATCCCTGAGTTATTCTCGGTTGGAAATAAAGAAATAGACAACAAATTAGACTCTTTTGAAAACAAATGCCCGAGGAAAATACTAGGTATAAAGTGGAACGAATTCAAGAACAACGCAGAGATAAGATAGATGAGAAAACAACAACCAGTCTCATGGGTGATCAGAAAAAAAGGAGACAGACATACGTCGGTCACGTGATGAGAAGAAACAACCAGAGAATCTCCCAAAAAAAAGCTATCAAGTGGAATGCAACAGGCCGAAGAAAAAATGGGTCGGTCACGTGAAACTCTAAAGAGGACATTGTTAAGAGAGGCCGAATTAGTAGGCATAAAATCCGTTGATGAGGCTGAATGCTCGCCCAGGACAGTAAAACCTGGCGAACTACCGTGCGAGCCCTGTGTGACGTTTAACGGCACGGGAAGCATGAAAGATTTTAAAAAGTTATCCAGCGTCACTGTGATGGACAACATCTCTCCATGACTGATTTTTTTTTCGAGATTGGATTTGCATGAGTGACTAAACTGACCGCAAAAAAAAATATTTCTGTTACGTAGCCTCGCGTATTATACACAGACAGATCAAACAGTTGGTTTTATTATACGCATCAGATGAATGATCTCATGAACTAATCATTGAACAGGTGAATGTGCAAAATTTTTAATTAATTAATAAACAAGTGTGAGAATGAACGTGTGAATTGGCAAAGATGAAAAGCAAATGATTAAATGATTTAAAAATGAATTTTAAAAAAAAAAAAAAAACGACAGTATGAATAACAGAACAAATTCATTATACGCTAGACTGAATAAATACTTACACCTTTTCAATAACGCACAAGTAATCCCAGGAATAAATGATTTGATCACAAAATCCGGTAGTAAATCCTCGGCGTCTTAATCACAAAATGATAACAGACAAAGAAAAGCTTAATCCAGTTAGAAGAAAATCCATTTCGAATTCATAAAAATTGGCCCATCTCATTTAACTTTATCACAATTTGCCATTCAGCACAACGTTTTCTGGACAAACTTTCACTCAAATCTGACGCCGTTGCTAGCAACATTGATCGTAGAACACCGACTAATCCTGGTATGGGGTTGAAGATTGGCAGTTCAAGCCATGCCCAGATGTATGTTACCGAACCGAAAAGTTATGAAATAAGAGTTTAAAAGCAATAAATAACTCCGTGTCAGTATAAGAACAAAAAAAAAAACAATAAATAAATAAACCGTTTCTGCCACAGCGAAAATGTGTACACAGCTTTGAATGTTATGTTCTCGAGATAGTTTAACAGGCTAATAGTTTAGACAGAGAGCAACAGCTTGGCTGGTAGTAGCAGTGAGATAAGATATGTAAGTATGTACGGAAACTAATTTTGTAAACGTTTCACCGCTGGCTGCTTCGTTCGACTAGCTCGAGCTAGCGCTAAACTGTGAACGTAGGGCCCCCGCTGTGAGACCCTGATTACAGGCCGGCGCTGACATGAACACTGCAGAAGAACAATTGCTTTTTCGCTAACATGCGAGCCTGCAGTCGTATCAAATCTGAAGTACAGATTTAGCA
Source organism: Achatina immaculata (assembly GCA_009760885.1). Taxonomy (NCBI): domain Eukaryota; kingdom Metazoa; phylum Mollusca; class Gastropoda; order Stylommatophora; family Achatinidae; genus Lissachatina; species Lissachatina immaculata. Next base: position 46,484,441 of record CM019697.1, read on the forward strand.
AAACTGGGAAGAATGAGGACTGTACGGAGTAAAGTAATGGAGCTTTGTCTACTGTTTTTTCCCCCGAGGTTAATTACACAATTACTGCTCTCTCACCACTTAATCAAATGTATCACTGTTGTTCTGTCACTTTATCGAATTCCGACACACCATCACCGTGTTCTATCACTTCATCAAATTCCAACACACCCTCACTGTGTTCTGCCACTTTATCGAATTCCAAACACATCTTCATACAAGTCACAAGTAACCCCATCATTCACATTTTCCCCCCTTCTATTCACATTTCCCCCTTCCATTCACATTTTCCCCCTTCCATTCATATTTTCCCCTTCTATTCACATTTCCCCCCTCTCCCCCTTCTATTCATATTTCCCCCTCTCCCCCCTTCCATTCACATTCCCCCCCCCCCCGCTCCATTCATATTTTCCCCCTTCCATTCATATTTTCCCCTTCTATTCACATTCCCCCCTTCCATTCACATTCCCCCTTCCCCCTTCCATTCACATTCCCCCTCCCCTTCCATTCACATTCGCCCCCCTTTCCATTCACATCCCCACCCCTTTTTTCCATTCACATTTCTTATACATTATACATTTAAAGGTAGCTTTTCCTTTCTTTCAAAGTGACCCGACCGTCCCGTATAATACAGAGCAATGCTGCGTTTCAAATGTTTCTCTCGAAAATCATATTACTTCGTTCTGGACGTCTAAATGTCCCATATTTTAAAAGACATGTTCCATACTGTCCCGTATTCTCACCTTTGAACGCCACATGTTGGGAAAATCTCTTAGTGGAAAACTTTCTTTGAAGAAATTTCAGCTTGTAGAGAAGTACAACAAGTTGGCATGGTATTTGCAAGGAAAATTATATAAACCTAATATACTGATTAAAATTTTAGTTTAAAATTTAACTTTTTTCCCCCGCGTGATTGAGTGTCCCGGATATAAACTCAGGAAAGATGATTAGGTTATTTCTTGTCCCATTTCTTCGTCCTGTATCTTTTTATATGAACTGAAATGTTACAGTTGTATGATCCCTTAAATGAGCTGTGCTATTCCTACTTTTTAATAATAATAATAATAATCATCGCGTGTCATATAGGACGGCGTGGGCGATCATCTCTCTCTCTCTCTCTCTCTCTCTCTCTCTCTCTGAACCTTAAGTGCCCACGGCACATGGGACTTCTGCAAGGGTTTCCCACAAATGGCTGTCCTTCGCCTTTTTTTCTGCTCTTGCCCAGGTGAGCCCTCTATTGCTCAACATCCTTTCTGTTGTTCTTTTCCATGTCTCCTTCGGTCTACCCTTACTTCTGTTCCCCTGTGGTGTCCATCTAAGTACTATTTTTGGTAGTGAGTTGTCAGTCATTCGGAGCACATGTCCCAACCATCGCCAGCATCTTTCCTCAATAAATGCTGTCAGTGCTGTCATCTGCATTTCTGCTAACAAGATGTTATTTCTTATGATGTTTGGCCAAAATATTTTTCTAATTCTTCGTAAACATTTAGTTTGGAAAGAATTCAACTTGTTTTCTATGACTTTTTGGTGATTTTCCAGCATTCACTTCCATAGAGTAGTACACTTAGAACATTACTGTTAAATATCCTGATTTTCGTCTTCGTCCTATTTTGTGTGTGTGTGTGTGTGTGTGTGTGTGTGTGTGTTTTTAGATTTCCGTATAGTCTGCAGCACTGCAAAAGCCTGGTTTGCTCTAGTAAGTCAGCTGTTGATGCCCTCCGTGCTGTCTCCATTTTCTACTACTCTACTGCCAAGATATACAAATTCGTTGACCTCCTCCACTAACTTGCTATCTACTCTGAGTACATTTCTGTTGTTCATATTTTGCTTCATTAACTTTGCTTTTCCTACGTTGATCTTTAGTCCTATGTTGTTCTGAGTTAGCTTGTTTATTTCATCTTGCATATCTTTGTGGCTGCTTGATAGTAGACAAATGCCGTTGGCACAGTCAGCGTCCTCCAGCACATGGGTGATCAAACTCCTCCACAAAACTCCGTCCTTGACATTTCTGAGCAACTCTGTCGCTGAATTTTTTTTTCCCCATGCCACATGTTCTCTCGGTCGTCCTCTGTCTCTCTTCGCCTTCACTTTTTTGCCAGTTGTTTCGATGTTTTCCCCCTTACTTTCTGTAGTCACTTATATATGAATATAATTACTTTCTGTAGTCACTTATATATGTATGTAGTTACTTTCTGTATTCATTTATACATGCATGTAGGTACTTTATATAGTCATTTATATATGTATGTAGTTACTTTCTGTAGTCACTTGTATATGTATGTAGTTACTTTCTGTAGTCCTTTATATACGTATGTAGTTACTTTCTGTAGTCATTTATATATGTATGTAGTAACTTTCTGTATTGAGTGCATGGGTAAAAGTGAAATGTGAATGTTATACTTTAATTTTATTTTTATGTCTTTCAGATTTCCAATGTTAGTTATGCTGGTTATATGAGCAGAATATTTGTAGAATGTCTGGAACAGAGTGAAAGTTGTATGATAAAGGGCAGAATGTCAGACGGGCCTGCGTGCCCAATTCTTAACCCTTTGGAAATAAAGATCAATCAATCAGTCATGGCGTCCAACTCTTTATCAAATTTAAGATACGATTCTAAACACTAGTAGTTTTAATGTTTACATTGCAATTGAAACTTACTTGAAATGATCTACTCTTATATCTACTCTGTTCTACTGTGTGGAGCAGAAACCCGAACTCTGTTCTACTGTGTGGAGCAGAAACCTGAACTCTGTTCTACTGTGTGGAGCAGAAACTTGGACTATGTTCTACTGTGTGGAGCAGAAACCTGGACTCTGTTCTACTGTGTGGAGCAGAAACCTGGACTCTGTTCTACTGTGTGGAGCAGAAACCTGGACTCTGTTCTACTGTGTGGAGCAGAAACCTGAACTCTAAGCAAAAGTTGGCGAGAAAGATTAATGCAGCAGAAATGTGGTTCTACAGAAAAATACGTCATATAACATGGTGAATGAAAATAACAAATACACAAGTTTTAGAACAGTTCCATGTGCAATGTGAACTTCTCAAAGAAATAAAGATCAAGAAAACAAAATATTTTGGCCATATCAAAAAACATAACAATATACTGAAGACCATACCCGAAGGAAAGGTGGAAGGAAAATGAGCAAGAGGAAGACATGTACACGGAAAGATAACATTCGATAATGGACAAGATACAGCCTGGCTGATCTGACTATCAAAGCAAGGGATCGAGGGAACTGAAGATTCATTACCGCCGATTTTCGTTCTGAAGAAGGCACATGATGATGATGATGATCCTATAGCCCGTAAATTTTCACTTTAAAGAAATAAATTAGACATTTATTAGCACCCTTACGGGTTTATTCTCTTCAAATGAAACCTATGTAGATTTATACTTATTTTGTTTCGTTATGAAAAAAAAGCTCAAGTAGAAATTTTAATTTGTGTGTGTGTGTGTGTGTTGTTGTTTTGTGCAGTTAAGTTAGTTTATTGTGGTTTATCTGTTCCAAAGGGCGTGCCTAATAAAATTCCTGCTTGGTTTGAAACAAAAGAGGTAGCTGTCTCGATCTTATGTAGGCTAAAGTGTGAAAATAAAAACAGGTAAATGGCGTTTTGAATTTACGCAAAACACCCGCTCGTGTCAGCAGAGGAAGCAAGAACATGCCAGAGAGCTCTTTATGTTTAAAAGCTGTGTATAATAAATGTTTTCCTTCTTATCGCACAGCATTTGTCTGTCTCTCTGTCTATCTCTCTGTTGGTCTGTCTGTCTGTCTGTCCGTTTGTCTGTCTTCTGCCAGTCCGTCTGTCGGTATTTCTGCTCAAATCCAACCCAAAACACAGTCAACGCTTAAGCAATTGTATTCTCCCAAAACCAAGGCTTGACATGTTTAAAAAAAAAAAGCTTCTCTTACTCAGCTGCCCACCTTTGGAATCCCCTACCAATTCATGTAAAAATTATAAATAATATTCGTTCTTATAACTTCAAACTTTCTCAACATCTGTTTGTTGTGGATCTGTTTGTTGTGGACTATATGCCTCCCTAAGCATAGCCTAGAGTAGTTTAAAGTATGGCTTGATTGTTGTAAAAAAAAAATGTTATACTGCTTTTCTATAAATTTGTTAGTTTTGAATGAATGTAAGAATGCAAGTTTATTTCATGTTTTTGGATAAATCAGAGTGTAGAGTGTATGAACATGAGATAAATTTATTATTTATTTATGTAATCATTTAATGTGTCTTCATGATTATTATGCTCATTAACAAATGCTGAATGACTGTGACTTAGTGAAAGCTGTATGATGAAGGGCAGAATGTCAGACGGGCCTGCGTGCCCAATTCTTAACCCTTTGAAAATAAAGTATATTCGTTCGTTCGTTCTTTCTGTCTGCCCGTCTGTCTGTCCTGTCGCTTTGTATGTCTGCCCGTCTGTCTGTCTCTGAGTATACTCGTGTTTATCTGTCATACACTCTGTGACTTGCTTCACCGATAAACTGTTTATCAATTTTACTATCTCGCACAAAAGCGGACACACAAGCACTGGATATCCAGTGCGTAAACACAGGGCAGTCAACACAAAAACCGAGAAAACAAAACTGGGCTGTTTACTCACAAACACCCAATAACTGCCACGAAACAAATGGGCAAATCTAGACATTTAGCACGTAAACATTGGGAAAGCTGATTTTCAGAAATAAGTAATTCACTCACAAACATCCGATAATTAGCACACAAACTGAGAAAAGACGCAGGCGATGGTTGGGACATGTGCTTCGGATGATCGGTGACTCATTACCAAAAAAACAACAGCACTAAGATGGACACCACAGGGGAACAGAAGAAAAGGTATCCCAAAGGGAGACATGGAGAAGAAGAACAACAACACAGAGGATGTTGAATAACAGATGGCTCATCTGGGCCAGATAAAAAAAAAAACAGGTGATGGACAAGTGTTAGTTTAACCATTGCGCAAGCGCCTACCCCCCACCCCCATGCACCTTAGCCACTTGAAGGTTCAAAGAGAGAGAATTGGGGGGAGAGGGGGGAATAAATGACACAAAACACACTGAAAAATTAAGAGAGAGAAAAAGACGCTGGACGGATTTATACAAAAACACTGGATATTTGAATTGCAATAATAATAATAATAGTAATAATAATAATAACTGAACAAATAATACAAGAAAAGATCAGCGTATCCACAAACACAGAACACTTCACACACACACACACACACACACGCACAAACAATCGCACATATATACACACATACATGCACGCACACACCAACACCCACACTTACACAAACACCCACAGACACGCACAGGAAAACTTACAGACTGCACAAAAATCTGAAGAATTCGTCCATAAAACCTTGCCGCTGCAGAAATATCACGTTTTCTGGAGGAGGGATGGGGTGGGGTGGGGTCTTTTTTTTTCTTTCAAGACAAGACCTGCCAGAACTCTCTAAATCCTTTTTTTTTAAAATTTTGTTTTGTTTCCATCTCACTGCAGTGACCAGGTGTATGGAGTGATAAGTGCACACTATTTAGCCTTTCAGGGCACCCGGATAGCGAAGTTTTCAATTTAGTGCATCTACTAACAAAGTAGATGTAGAGAAGATGTAGACAAAGAATATTACGATGCCATAACAATTGGAGGTTATGAAATACCAGAGATTAGATATGCTGATGACACAGTGTTACTATCCACAACACAAAAAGGAAAGGAAAAACTAATTATGTCAGTCCGTAAGAACAGCGAAGAGCAGAACCTATATCTTAATGCGATGAATACTAAATTGATGACAACTGACAAAACAAACAAGGCAACTGAAATATATATCAATGAGGAAAAATTGGAAGAAGTGGAGAGTTTAGAATATCTTGGATCACTGCTAACTAATAATGGAGATACAATGAGGGAAATTAAAAGGAGGACATCTATTGCTCTTCAGAAAGTAAAACAAATAAAGAATCTGTGGAGAGGAGCAGACAGAACTACAAAAATAAGATTTTTAAGGTCATGTATCTTTCCCATCGAAACATATGCCTGTGAGACCTGGACACTTAACAAAACAGCTGAGAAACACATAAATGCATTTGAATGTAAATGCTACAGAAGAGTTCTCCAAATATCGTGGACACAAAAAAGAACAAATATATCTATACTACAAGAGCTTAATACTGAAGAAGGCTGGCTAGTAAAGAGGATTAAAGAGAGAAAACTTAAATATTTTGGACACATTAAACGTCATGATAATTTAGAGAAGACCATATTGGAAGAATACATAATGGGAAAAAGAAAAAGAGGAAGACCAAAACGAAGATGGCTGCAAGAAATCGTTGACGATCTGCAAATGGACGCAGCAGCAGCAGGCCATCTTGCTCACAACCGAGAGGCCTACAGGAGTGCTGTTTGGGAGGCAAAGTTCTGCAAGGGACATGCAAATGAATGAATGAATGAATGAACTAACAAAGTACTACTGACAAATGTCAGTATTTCGAATCCGACAGAAGGTGCCCAGATTGTAGAAATGGATAACTGGGTTCACCTGGAGCCGGGGAAGGAAAGGCAGTCAGTCGTGATGGTGACCACATCACTCTATAGCGTGTCTGTTGTTGGTCAAGGAAAGCATTAGCTTTACCAGATTAGCGCCATATTCCCTAGGTGCCTTTACGGCATGTTAGGGCCGCCCTCTATAATTTTCTTTCGCTGGATGAGCACATTTAACAAAAGTCTTATCACAAACACTTTGAAACAGAGGTTTTTGAGTGCGAAGTTGTTTGTCTTACAGCAGCATATATATCAGTTTCGGTAACGCTTCTTCTTATTATTATTATTATTGTTGTTGTTGTTGTTGTTACTAAATTAAGCATGAATACGAAAATCAGGATATTTAAGAGTAATGTTCTAAGTGTACTATTCTATGGAAGTGAATGCTGGAAAATCACCAAAACAATAGAAAACAAGTTGAATTTTTTTTCCAGACTAAATGTTTACAAATAATTAGAAAAATATTTTGGCCAAACACCATAAGAAATAACATCTTGTTGGCAGAAATGCAGATGAAGCCACTGACAACAATTATTGAGGAAAGACGCTGGCGATGGTTGGGACATGTGCTCCGAATGACTGACAACTCACTACCAAAAATAGCACTAAGATGGACACCACAGTGGAACAGAAGTAAGAGTAGACCAAAAGAGACACGGAGAAGAACAACAGAAAGGATGTTGAGCAATAGAGGGATCACCTGGGCAAGAGCAGAAAAAAAGGCCAAGGACAGGCATTTGTGGAAAACCCGTGCGGAAGCCCCATGTGCCCTTGGCACTTAAGGTTCAGAGAGAGAGATGATTATTATTATTATTATTACTATCATTATTATTTATTTATTTGAGTAGCTGTAGCTGCTGAATCCAGCAGTTTTCCAAGCAACTGAGGCTCATCGCTGTAGACAAGGCACATCTTCATTTCTCTCTGCCCTTGATCTTTTCTTGCCACTTGTCGACTCCAAGAACATGTACATCTTCTTCTAGGTTGTCTCCCCATGGTTGTCTAGGTCTGCTTCTTGGTCTAGCCCCGCAAGTTTGCTTCGGAGAAAAGATGAATGTGAGAGAGAACTGAGTATCTGGCTGTTTTACTTGCTTTGTCACGTAAGTCCGTCCACGGCCAGCGCAAGGAATTTTGCTTCTTCGTGGAATGTTAAACATGATAATATAGAGAAGACCGTATTGGAAGGGTACATAATGGGAAAAAGAAAGAGAGGAAGACCAAGGCGAAGATGGCTTCAATACATCGTTGATAATCTGCAAATGGATGCATCAGCAGCAGGGCATCTTGCTCACAACCGAGAGGTCTACGGGGGAGCTGTTAGGGAGGCAAAGTTCCGCAAGGGACATGCAAATAACTGACTGAGCCAGTTCTCAAATTAACACTTAATATATTTTAAACCCGTAGTGTTAAGTAAGCTATAACATTTCAGGATTTTTAATTGTAAATACCATTAACACTAGTTTATACATTAATGATCAATGGGAAAAATCGTAAGATACACTATAAATCTAGTTTTATCTTCACTGTCGTCATCATCATCATCGTCATCACGATAAAGATGATGCATGAAATTGCTAGTCGTTGTAAGCACTGCCTAAAAATATTTGAAAAATTTATACTGCGACTCGTAATTTTTATCTAGATATTTTTTTTTCTTTAAATTCCGGCTATCTTACGTTGGTATGAGCGACAGAGTATCCGATACGTGTGAAATATGAGATGTAAAAAAAAAGACATAAACAACGAAAGACCTTTGACATTAACATAAGCTTCAAGATGAATAAAACTCACATGATTATAAAAGTATTTTTCATCGTATAACTTCCTTTTTCTTTTAAAGTAGCCGTTCTGATTTTCTTCTCATAAAAGTGCTGTGGACAAATTGTTACTACTGGCACAATTTTGACATAAAAGTAATGAAACCAGAAGTTACTACTGGCACAATTTTGACACAAAATAATGAAACCAGAAGTTACTACTGGCACAATTTTGACACAAAGTAATGAAACCAGAGATTACTATTAGCATAATTTTGACACAAAGTAATGAAACCAGAAGTTACTACTGGCACAATTTTGACATAAAGTAATGAAGCCAGAGGTTCCCAGTTTTGGTTAGAAGGGCCATTGCATAATTTAGTTTTTCGTCAAGTTTTCTACTTCGTTCATATCTGTTGCCAATGACAATAGTTTGACGTAAAGGACTGAAAATAGAAGTTAGGGCTGATAAATGGGATGGCGACTGCAGTAAAACTGGTTAATATAAATAAGGTAGATAGAGGTGTATGGTGCAGTTTTGCAAAGTGAGGGAGGAAGTGAGCAAGGTGAGAAAAAAAAAGAATATAAAGTATGAGAATGTATAAATGAAAAACATACAACATCCGATATTTCGGCGTGAGCCTTATTCGAGGATACATACAAAACGAAATACAACATATATAACTTATCTGAAGCGTCTTGCTCTCAGTAAAGCGGAAATGTGTGTGGAAGAAGGAAAAAAAAAAACGCTGCCTACAGACAAAAGATTCCCGATATAGCCAATCATAGCGAAGAAGCGGAGAGAGAGAGGAGGAGAACAAGTGGGAGAAAGGGGTTGGGGGAAGGCAATAGAAACATGATAGCCGCTAGAGGTGTCGGGGGGGGGGGGAGGGGAAGGGGAGAGAAAAGAGGACGCGAGAGATAATGAATGAAGAACTTAAACACCTACAGGGAGGAAATGTAAAACTAGTGAATGGGACAAGACCAGTATGTTGGCAGAGAAGGAAATAGGATGGTGGTAGGGAGGGGTAGCATAGAGAAAGAAAGTAGAGTATAAAAAAGGCCAGTGGAAAAATAAAGAAGTTACAGAAAACTGAGGACATTGTTAAGCTGGAATTAACAATGTCTTCAGCTTTCTGTAACTTCTTTATTTTTCCACTGGCCTTTTTTATACTCTACTTTCTTTCTCTATGCTACCCCTCCCTACCACCATCCTATTTCCTTCTCTGCCAACATATTGGTCTTGTTCCATTCACTAGTTTTACATTTTCTCCCTGTAGGTGTTTAAGTTCTTCATTCATTATCTCTCGCGTCCTCTTTTCTCTCCCCTCCCCCCCGACACCTCTAGCGGCTATCATGTTTCTATTGCCTTCCCCCAACCCCTTTCTCCCACTTGTTCTCCTCCTCTCTCTCTCTCCGCTTCTTCGCTATGATTGGCTATATCGGGAATCTTTTGTCTGTAGGCAGCGTTTTTTTTTCCTTCTTCCACACACATTTCCGCTTTACTGAGAGCAAGACGCTTCAGATAAGTTATATATGTTGTATTTCGTTTTGTATGTATCCTCGAATAAGGCTCACGCCGAAATATCGGATGTTGTATGTTTTTCATTTATACATTCTCATACTTGATATTCTTTTTTTTCTCACCTTGCTCACTTCCTCCCTCACTTTGTAAAACTGCACCATACACCTCTATCTACCTTAGGGCTGATAAAGTGTGTTCAATTTTGCTGTGATATTTAAAACATATAAATAGTGATTTTTTTAAAAATCTGGACGCCATAATGTCAGCCCGAATTCTACCCTTTCTGTTTTTGTTTAATATTTCGTTTTTTTTTTCTTGTCATATATTATATTGGACAGAAATATGCGAGAGTCTAAAGAATTAGACTAATAATAATAAAGTAACAAAGATGCAAATGCAAACGGGAAAGAAATTTGACATATGTGTGCAGGAAACTCTCTACTGTAGAAAGTGGAATAACAACACAAATTTCTAGATTATCAGACGAAGTAAACCATCCCAACCCCGGGCAAATGTTTCGTCCTTATTAAACCCCTGATACTTTAAAGGGGGAGGGGAGACCTTCCTGGGTCATAACTCCCAAGGGTCTGTGAATTGTGTTTTTTTTTTGTATGTTCATGAGCACAAAACAGAACAGTTCATAAAATTATAAGAGTAATAGCTCCTTTTTTTTGTTATAGTTATTAAGCCCCTTGAAGAGTGTTGATATAGATATCACCAAACTTTGTATAACAATTTGAAAATCTTTATGATTATTGCTAATTCATATATAAAGGAACTGTCAAATATATGCTGCTAACTTTGAAATAAATGTTGTGATTCTGAACATGTTTTAGTAGTTGAAATATTTGGCAAAATTCAAATTCCACCATGAATACAAGATACAAGCGAAAAGTGTTATATATTAGCAAATAAGTATAATCTGTCCATCCTTCTCGGGGAAACCCATTTGGCTACTAGCTCATAACCCACGGTCGCGTTAAGACTAACGATGAGTCAAGGTCCTCACAAAGTCAAATACAGCCTGGCTGACTTGGAAAGCCTTGGGTTGCATAAGTTTCCTTCTATAACACAGGCTGGTTCGAGAGTTATGATGATGGGATGATAAGGTAGGTGAAGGCGGATCACTATACACACAACAAAGCATCATTATGTGACTGAGGTTGCATCTCGTGTCCAGGCACTAGCTCACAGTCCGTCCTTCTGTTGCTTCACTCTTCCCTATATTCGTTACCGCATTCAGCGTTGGACGGGAGGGATTTCATAGCCTTACCACTTTTTTTTAAAAAAGAAAATCGCAACATAAATTGGAAATACTCATTTTTGAAATAGCAATTATTGATAGTCTTGAGCGCCTTAGTGCGTAGCTGAGATTTGTGAAATGTTACTTACAATGATACATAAAATGTTACCCTGTGTCAAAAGATAGTCTGTTCGTTCTAGCCCACTTAGAAACTTTTGAAAAGATGCCTCCAACAATTTTGACTTTGGATTGATAGTTCGAGATTTTAAAAATTCCTCGGTTCTCCGATAGCGCGAATCACGCCCGCAGTAGGAAAATACGTTGAGAAACTTCACTTTTCTCTAATGTTTGCGACATTCAGTAAGTAATAATATTGATGATGATGTCTAAACTATTAATGATGATATTGATGATGATGTCTAAACAAGCAAAAAGTGCTATATATTAGCAAATAAGTATAATCTGGACAAATATTATACTTATTTGCTAATATATAGCACTTTTCGCTTGTTTAGACATCATCATCAGTATCATCATCAATAGTTTAGACATCATCATCAATATCACGTCTTTGTGAATGTTTAATTTACTCTTGATGTTCGAACCCCAAGAATGTGGAATATTTTCACGCTGATTCTGTCATGCGAAAGAACATCTTCGGATATTAGACAAGTAATTAACAAGATTTTGCCAGAGTTAATGTGTTTGAATCTAGTCGGAAACAACTTTCAAACATCTATAGCAATTTTCTTGTAAAGTATATCATCTTTAGCACTTCTTTACCCTAAATTGTACAACTACTTCAGAATGAAGGAAATTAATTATTTTTATACCATTTTTTTAAGGCGGATTATGCAGGGTAAACTATTAAATTAGGAAGATAATTTCTCTGAATTGATTTACAGAAACTCTCAAACATTTATGTTTTGTTTCCGTGTTCAATCTCAGACCGTGGTAATGTTCTGTGTACAGTTTAAGTTAAAGGAAAAACAAAAACAAAAAAAAAACCCACATTCTCATTCTTTCTTAAGTCATTTTTGACAACTTATAAACTGGGCCAGCCCTAGAAATGTTACCTCCCCGCGGAGTAGCATACCTTGCCCTTTCCTCCCTCACTCCCAGTCCAGTTCTCAAATTAACACTTAATATTTTAAAACCCTGATGCTCTGTTGGTTTTGTTGCGAGTTTCCATGTAGAGTCGTCTCTAGATGGGTTGACGGGTTTCAGAATAAGGTTGTTAGCCTTATGCCCAACTCCCGTTTCGTGATATTTGGAGGAATGAAAAGAATCATACGAAAGTAATTAATTAATTTTAAATAGCATTAATAACACTTTATAAATTAATGAAAAAAAAACATTATATAAACTATAAATTTATTGCAAAATGAGAAACAGTTAAAAGAAATGAATGTAGGTATATTACTTGCATCATCATAAAGCTCGTCATGTGTACAGCAGAGAGCTTTTAAACCACAGACAATGGTTTGTGTATGTTTTAGCTTTTAGCACTCGCGTCTTCACGTTGTTTTTTGCACTTTCGTTGTTTCAAGTAAATGTCTAGCTAGTTTCTGGCTCTCTTATTCGCAAACTCAGAAAGAGGTCAATTTAATCTAACATCGATTTCATGCTCAAATGAAATCAAGGCAAGTCCTTCAAGACGAGTTTCGGCCATTGTTGAATGTAAATAAGTTTAAACTTTAATTAAACTTTAAACATAGCGTCATATAACAAAACAACAACAAAAAGATTAAAGTATCTAAGATTAAGGGCAAGTGTTTCATGTCTTACCATTTTGTCCACTTACTCATTATCTGCAATTTCTATCAAATCATCGTAAAATTCGTCACTAAAACGGCTTAAAAGAGGAATGGCTTCCACCAGCGGGTGGTACTTAGTGGCCTGGTCGTTAGAGTTGTAATATGTTTTTAATAACGGTTCCCCAGCACAAGGTTGACGCTGAGAAAAATACATACAATTTTGAACTGTTTCAAACAAGTAGAACTTCTCTAGCTGGCATTAGAGCATCACTGACAACCAAGCTGAGAGAATAAGAAACAACTAGGAATCGCGGACTCAAGTCTCTGGTGCATATTATAACTGAGTGTTTTCCTTTTCTGTTTGATCTGTTGTCCTACCACGGCCACGTATGCTTGCGATTGAGAGTATTCATGTCTGATAATTTCCTAAGAACACATTCAGTTAACAATGAGCCCGCGGTAACTTCTGCAGGGATGAAGTCAAGAAAATGATCAAGGGTAATGACATCACTTGGACCTGTATTAACAAATCTTGCAATTACTTACATCTGGGATACAGTGTGCACAGTAACTTACATCTGGGATACAGTGTGTACAGTAACTTACATCTGGGATACAGTGTGTACAGTGCTATAATATTTAACTTTCTGTATCACAGTAACTATTTTTTTTAAAAAATTGGCCCCAGAGAAGAGGGAAATCAATTCATTTTTAGTCCTTTTCCAAAGATAATGTTGGGACGATCCACGAGCAATATAATATAATATAATATAATATAATATAATATAATATAATATAATATAATATAATATAATATAAAAATTCTTATTCTTCTTCAGCTTTCCGAGCTATTAAGGCTCATTGCTGCAGATAAAGTTCGCCACTACTCCTCTCTATTCCTCATCTTATCTCTCCAGTTGGTGACATATATATATATATATATATATATATATATATAGATATATAGGCAAACAATAGGCAGCTTTTTAGCACTGTCTTTTGGGACACATTACAAAAGAAAATTAAGAATGCCAAACATTTGGTTAGCTCATTTAAAAAAATATATATTTGTATTAGACTCTAGATATATTTTTTAAATGAGCTAACTAAACGTTTGGCATTCTTAATTTTCTTTTGTAATGTGTCCCAAAAGACGGTGCTTTAAAAAAAGCTACCTACTGTTTGCCGGTCTAATTGCCTATTTGTATTACACTCTATCGTTGATAATTTGCAAATGGATGCATCAGCAGCAGGGCATCTTGCTTACAACCAAGAAGCCTACAGGAGAGCTGTTAGGACGGCAATGTTCCGCAAGGGACATGCAAATGACTGACTGACTGATTACACTCTATTTGAGTCAACTATGTCCATCATTACTCTGTTTATTTACATTACTTTCATTTGACTGTTTTTCTATGCTCTCTGTTGTCATATGTTGTTTAGCATGTAAATGCCACATGTATTGTTCAACAACGTGTCATTTTTCGCTTCCTAAACTGCAATAACAAAGAAAACAATGGTATGTGGAGGGACAAAATGGAAACAATAAACGATGTTGCTGCTCTATATCGTGGTCTACAGCGGTTGCTTGAATATTCAGAGTGGAGTAGGCTTTTACACAGTGATAACAAGCCCTGTCCTGTTAGCCAGGATGAGTCCATTACAAGACCACCAACGGAGAGGTTTCAACAGATCTAGGCCAACTCTGATTCTTGACTTTGATAATTTTGCTATCTTACTAGCACTGTGGGGAGGGGAAGATCACTTCGGAAAAAGGTGGAGGGTGTGGAAGAGGAGAGTGAGAGAGACAGACATGCAGAGAGATGTCAGCAGAAAACGCGCACGTCGTTTCACTTGCACGAACTCCCTGTAACTGCGAGCTGGTGTTCTTTGCACCCGATGCTGTAGAAGTGTTGAGGCACATCATCGTATCGGCGCGGGAGCGGGTTATGGCAGCTACTTTTTCAGTCCCGGAGTACAGCTAAAAAGCAGGGGTGTGCAATGCTTCTTTAGCAGACTCCACCACCATGGGGACTATGGCGATCCCTGCCCCATTAGCCAAGCTAGGCCTGTTACTGGGGGTACCACGGAGAGGTGGGACAGGGTCTTGATTAGCTATTGTTCGCTAACCCTGACGCTGGCATATCAGCTATGGGTCGCTGATTTGCCTTATTGGACAAGCGTCTTCACCCCCCCCCCCCCCGCAGCCGTTTCAAGAAAACTTTAAACTGAAGAAAACAATATAAACTGAAAAGTATTTCAAAGCAGCTACAATATATTATAAAACAAAGCATACTGTTGAATTAAGTACCAAACCAGCTACCCAGTGCCACATTGAATCTCTAAGTCCGTGCGCGAGCGCACGGGTGTGTGTATGTAATTTAATTCATTACTCTTCTTTCATTTCTCTTCTTTTCCTACTTCTTTGTCCTTTATGCTTCCGTGTGATTAAGCAGTATACTGAAACATTATAACTGTGTGCTCTCCTTAATTTTAATAAACATGTTTCTACTTGTGGTTTAATTAAACATTTTGTTATCACAACTGAGAGGAACGGAGACAAGGCTTGTCTGCAGAAATGAGCCGCAACGGCTCGGAAAGCTGAATGAATGAATGTTGCTGCGGTGGCTTTGTATTTATAAATTTAGTTTTATAAATGATTATGCCCAAAAACTATCCGTGTATTATACTGCAAGGTTTTAAATAAATAAATAACTACTGAAAAAAATGTTTGGCCTGCTTTGTTCTGTACAGGTCTTATTGATAAATATAAAAGCCGTCCAGAATGGCCATTAGTTACATGTGGCTGATTGAGCGAATTGTAAACATGCTTTATTTTTTATTCTTTGGGAATTTTGCCTACATTTGTTCATTCAAAAAGTGCTGACAAGTAGTCATTAGTTTGTCTTACATATTTACAAATATAAGTCTACACTTATTTAACATTTCTTTGATTCATTAATGATTTAACCTATCATGTAATCTGTTTAAGTTGCACATTTCCACACGTACCTGGACAACAAAGTGTCGCCAAAACTGCTCGATCCTGCCTCAGTTTTACAGGAAGGAGAAAGAAATGGCGAAACTACATGAAAGTTTTTAACACAATACAGTAAGTTTCTTTTTGTCTAGAATTTCGTTTTTTTCCGTGGAATTTTTTTTTACACAGGCCCTTAAACAGAGCGTCTTTTATTTATATTTTGCATTAGCCTTTCGTTGTGTGTTCTTACAACGCGTATATTCTGTGGGATAGATTTCGTGTTCGTTCATTTCTTGTTGTTACTGTCGCTTTTGTTGTTATTTTTAATTGTATGAAAGTCTTTTGTGAATCGCTTGATTGAGCTGAATCTTTAATTTTGCCCTGGACTTACTCTAATTTGTTAAAAATTACTTTCAGTCAAGTGCATACTTGCTTATATCGCGTCCCATGTGTAGTAAAGTAGTTAGTACACTAGTTCCCTATGTAGTCGGTTGGAGGTTCGACGCTGCTTTTCTTTTCAGCTCAGCTGTTTAAAATGGGTACCAGACTTCGCGCAGAAGCAGGGAAAGAAGAGATGGTCATGCAGTGATATTGAGGACATCAGAGTGTAGTGTTCTGACAGGTCAGATACAGCGCTAATATACCATCTTGACATACTTCCTATCACATTGGAACAAGGCTCCATTCCCCCCCCCCCCCCCCCCCCCAAAAAAAAAAAAAAAAACTTTCCTCAAGTTTAAAATGCAAATTTCCACATTTAATTTTCCTAAAGATTGTTTTACATTGCAGCTAGAAGGCAGTAAAATTTATTTCTCAAGAATCTCTGCATTACTTGTTCTGTTTTAAAGCAGTCTTGGATGTTCATTTCAAACATTTGTTCTCTTTTAAACTATCAGTAGTTTATTTCGTCTTTCAGACATATGAGAAGCTGCTAATAGGTTTGAAATCAAATAGAAATAGAGACATTAATAGAAATTTATGAGTGGCCAAATTTGTTTAATACATCTTAATGTCATTGATTTTCTACCCTTGAATTTGCTTCCTTTTTTATGTTGCTAAGATACCATCTAGTGTGCTTGTGTTTTACAGCCAATAGATAACTGTCATTTGTTGTGTTTAGTTTCGATTCTCTGAGAATTAAAAAAAATAGACTTTAGCTTTTTCTTCTGTTCAGTTCTCAGAGAAAATTCAACATGCAAAAAACTTTATTTTCAGTAGGACAGTAATAGTTTATCTTCACTCCTCACTGTCTGTAGCCAATTTCTCTTCACTTCTCACTGTCTGTAGCCAGTTGCTCTTCACTCCTTACTGTCTGTAACCAGTTTCTCTTCACTTCTCACTGTCTGTAGCCAGTTTCTCTTCACTCCTTACTGTCTGTAGCCAGTTTCTCTTCACTCCTTACTGTCTGTAGCCAGTTTCTCTTCGCTCCTTACTGTCTGTAGCCAGTTTCTCTTTGCTCCTTACTGTCTGTAGCCAGTTTCTCTTCACTCGTCACTGTCTGTAGCCAGTTTCTCTTCACGCCTTACTGTCTGTAGCCAGTTTCTCTTCACTCGTCACTGTCTGTAGCCAGTTTCTCTTCACTCCTTACTGTCTGTAGCCAGTTTCTCTTCACAGCCTATTCATTTCAGCACCCTTTTTTTTTTCTACGAGCACATAGGAAGGGCATATCAAAACTTGCATATTTAGTTTGAAATCTATTACTGGGGTGTAATTTTGTCACATAATTCTATCTATACAGTATCTGGTGGTTTCTCACATGTTCCTTTTCAGCTGGTAACATCTGATTATTTCTTGCTATGATTGGCAACCTTCTTGAAGGATCAGAAAGAATTTAATGTTATGTGTGAAGTCTGCACTGTCTTTCATGAATATTTTTCTGTCCTTAATACATTAAGCTACAATCAAGAACTTACAGATCCGCTCCTGCTGTATACTTCTTTATTGTTATCATCGTCAGTTTTATTTCATTCTATACGCTGATTTCAGATAAAGACACAGATATGGCCAACAATATTTTGAATCGGCTGTTTCGATTAAACTTCCCAGACTGCACAAGAGAGGCCTTGATGTTTTTGACATCCTTCATATCTCAGGATGGTCCTGCTATTCCAGGCCTTAATGCTAGTGCAGAGCAAATCATTGTGGAGATATGCCAGGAGTTTGTTCTGTTTAAGTCTATGAGAGGTCCACAGAAGGTAAAAGGCAAGACTTTCTGTATTTCTGTTATTGTAAAAAAAAAAAAATGTTAAAAGGTTATCATCATTGCCATCAGGACAAGCTCCTCTTGAAAGAAGATCCCAGTTAGCCACACATTCCATATTGCTGCCAGAAACTCTGAAGAATGGAAGTGCTAGTGTTGGCTGGGTCAGAGCTCACTACCTTCAGTTTGAGGACCCAGGCTAATATTGATTCAGTCATTTCCATTGTAAAATCTATCTGGTGCTTGAAAATTGGAGTTATTTTGCAGCCAGCCAGCACCTTGTCTTGTATCAGATGTCTTAATGGGGCTCGGTGGTGCGCTTCTTGTAATTGGATATTTACGGTTTCAGTAAATTCACCCCCCCCCCCACCTCTCACACAACCAGCACCATTCTCATCTTCTGTTTCCTTGGAACTGTGAGCTAGTGTTCTTTCCAGCCATTGCTGTGAAGATCTTGAGACACTGCATCGTACCGGCGTGGGGGCTGGTTATTTTTCCCAGAGTGCCACTAAGATGCGGGGGGGGGGTGTGCATTACTTCTTTCATACTCCACCACCACGGGAATATGGTGAACCCTGCTCCATTAGCCAGGCTAGGCCTGTTACTAGAAGTACCATTGGAGAGATGGGATAGTCTTGGTCGGCTGTGGTTCACCAACCCTGAAACCGGCACATCGGTTATGAGTCAGTGATTGCCAAAATGACTGCCATCTTAACCCCCCCCCCCCACCAACACCATTAAGAATTAATAAACATACCTGGACATAAGGTTGTATGGAAGAGGGTTGCTGCTGTGGCCTTCTTGAACTTTTTCTTCTGTCAGACTCAGAGAGCAGATCCTACCACCAGTGGAGCTTGTCAAGGTAAAAGAAGTTTAGCAACTGATTGTTAACAGCTGCCAAGAAAAGGATCTTGATGAGGTCAGGCTCAGTGACCTTGCTGATTGTGCCATCCCTCCTGCTTCAAAATTATCTTGCTTCCTTCTAGAGGTCATATAAAGCATCCATGGAGTAATTTTGCAGTGTATTTTGTAACCATGTAAAGTCTATGATGTTTTTGTGTGCAGTAAGAGCAAATCTTTTATTTTGCTTTTTGCTGGTAAATTTAGATGTATGTTTTATATGAAGGTAAGGTGGTGGAGTCTGCTAAAGAAGCACTGCACTCCCCCCTGCTTTTTTGCAGCACTCAGGGACTGAAAAAAAAATAGCTCCCATAACTCACTTCTAATCCGGCACGATGCCGTGGGTCAACATCTTTGCTGCATAAGCTGCAAAGAACACTAGCTCACAGTTCCAAGGAGAATGAAGAAGAAGAAGAGAAAAGTCTAGGTCCATGATCTCTGTCTCTGAACCTTAAGTGCCCAAGGCACATGGGGCTTCCGCAAGGGTTTTCCACAAATGCCTGTCCTTTGCCTTTTTTTCTGCTCTTGCCCAGGTGAGCCCTCTATTGCTCAACATCCTTTCTGTTGTTCTTCTCCATGTCTCTTTTGGTCTACCCTTACTTCTGTTCCCCTGTGGTGTCCATCTTAGTGCTATTTTTGGTAGTGAGTTGTCAGTCATTCGGAGCACATGTCCCAACCATCGCCAGCGTCTTTCCTCAATAATTGTTGTCAGTGGCTTCATCTGCATTTCTGCCAATAAGATGTTATTTCTTATAGTGTTTGGCCAAAATATTTTTCTAATTCTTCGTAAACATTTAGTCTGGAAAGAATTCAACTTGTTTTCTATGGTTTTGGTGATTTTCCAGCATTCACTTCCATAGAGTAGTACATTTGGAATATTACTCCATGATACCAAAGGTTTTTGCATTGTCTTATATGGGTGTCTGAGTGGCGAAGTGGTTAGTGCACTAGTCTCTCATGGCGAAGGTCGGGGGTTCGATTCCGGCAGGAGACACCCCGGTCACCCGTCTGTAGAAATGGGTACCCAGTTTCTTCTGGAGTTGGTGAAGGAAAGGCAGCCAGGCGTGATACTGACTATATCATCCTCTAATGTGCTGACAGGTCAAGGAAAATATGGGCATCATATCCCTATGTGCCTCTAAGGCATGACAGGATTGCATTTTTATATGAGTAACAATTTAAAAGATGTTTTATGTGTCAGTGGTGGCTTGGTTAGCTGAGTGGTTAGGTGCTTGGTTTACTAATCCAGTGGTACCGGGTTCAAGTCCCAACTGTGGGATTTTTTTCTGGTACACACCAAAAATATCCCAGGGTCCACCCAGCCTCTAAAAATGGGTACCAGAGAAATCTGGAAAGGTAAATGCAGCCAGGCGTGATATTGACCACATCACACTTTTATGTGCTGAAGGTCATGGAAATACGGGTCTAACACCATATCCTCAATATGCCTTAATGGTGTGGAAATGAGAATTTTACTTTTTTTTTTTTAACCTTTAAGTGTTAATAGGTCATAGTGTTCATTTGTTATGGGTTGAAAATGTGGTCATTATGCGATTTACTAGTCAGAATGAATGCAGTAAAATGCAGAACATCTTAAATAATTTGTCACTTTTACAACATAATTTTCTGTATTTGTGTGTAAACAGAAGCTGACTGAAGTACAGGAGTTGCATCTTCTGGACATGATTTGCGCATGCTTCTCTGAAGCTCCAGAGAAAAGCAAGTACAGGATTTTCAATCTCATGTTTGGAGGACATGGAGAAGGAACTGTGAATCTCCTTACAAAGTTGGTATCACTTGCCCTGTCAGTGCGATGCACACCTGTTTTATTCTGTGCTGCCATTTGGATGCAGGTGTGTGTGTGTGTGTTTGTTTAAGTTTGTGGGAATTTTTTTTTTCATAGACAGGTCATTGAACTTAATAGACTTAAGTGCACATTCAAGACACTTACAGCTCTCTGATTAAGAGAGGAAAGACCTTTTTTCCATCATGGTAATCTGAAAAGTTCACAAAGTTTTCAGTTTCACAAAGTTTCACTCAGTTACTTCCCACTTCAAGGTACATGTCTGAATATAGTTTCATACGAAGTTTATTGAAATATAATGTTTGGAACATGCAAGTAATATGAAGAAAAATAGCAATAATCTGTAACTTGAACAAAGGCATGTTAATGTTTCTGCTTTGCATCAGTGTTTCCCAAGCTTGTTTGGCCGGCTACACCCTCAATACTTTCCCTCCCCTCTTCCACGTACTACTCGTACAATGACCTATTAAATTAGGATATGCATTACACAACTAAAAATTTAAGCTAGCAAACCAGTTTATTTAACAGTATGAAGTATGAATAACAGTATTATTGAACAGTATATATTTCTATGGATGCATTAGCAGCAGGGCATCTTGCTTACAAACAAGGAAGGCTGTTAGGGAGGCAAAGTTCCGCAAGGGACATGCAAATGACTGACTGATATATATTTATAATTCACCTACTGCATTATTTTCTCAACTTTTAATGTGATGGATGAGTTTCATGTAGGGACACAAGTTTCTCAATGTCAGGTTGAAAAGTGGTTAGAAGGAAATTGTCACTGCGGCCCCTGTTTGCTGTTTTGTTTTTCTTCCCCCCCCTTTCTACCACTGACCCTTTTTCACTGCGATCCTTTCAAATGGCTGTGGGTGGTTGGGGGCACATTATCACCCAATTTGGGAAACACTGCTTTATCTGTTTGCATCTGTACATAAGCAGAATTAGTGGCTGCGTATGATTTAGAAAACAAAACTTTTTATGTAGCTTTTTAGCTGTTAATAGCTGTCTCACAGAAATTCTTTGGCATTTTCTTAAGTTTTAAATAGTTCTTATTTAGTGTGTCTTTATATATAGGAATTTATTTGTATACTCAACACTTGGGATGACGACATCCAATTAGGCAGTCAGCAACCCATAGCTGATATGCTAGCATCAGGGTTAGCAGACCACAGCTGACTGACCAAGACCCTGTCCCACCTCTCCATTGGTACCCCCATTAACAGGATTGGCCTGGCTAACAAGGCAGGATTGCCACAGTCCCCATGGTTGTGGAGCCTGCTAAAGAAGTATTGCACTCGCCCTGATTTTTAGCTGCACTCCGGGACTGAAAAAATAGCTGCCATAACCTGCTCCCAAGCCGATACGATGCTGTGCCTCAAAACCTTCATAGCATCAGCTGCAAAGAACACCAGTTCACAGTTAGAGGGAAATGGCACAAGACAATACTCAACACTGGGAGAAAAATTATATTATAGAGACTCTCTCTCTCTCTCTGAACCTTAAGTGCCCAGGGCACATGGGGCTTCCGCAAGGGTTTTCCACAAATGCCTGTCCTTGGCCTTTTTTTCTGCTCTTGTCCAGGTGAGCCCTCTATTGCTCAACATCCTTTCTGTTGTTCTTCTCCATGTCTCTTTTGGTCTACCCTTACTTCTGTTCCCCTGTGGTGTCCATCTTAGTGCTATTTTTGGTAGTGAGTTGTCAGTCATTCGGAGCACATGTCTGAAGCCACCAAATTATGCCTTAGAAGATAATCACATACTCTGGTTAGCTTTGACTAATTGTTTCCATTTTGTCATGCTGAAGGAGAGGGATAGCCTTAGTCCTGGTGTGAAGGGCCTCACACAAAGATTAGTCAGTGACTACTGTCTGCTGTACCCAGACCCATCTAACGTGTTCTCATCACTGCCATCAGTATCACCGCTGTTTGCCTGCAACTTTGTAACATCAGCCACATCACTGTATTCTTTCGCAGGTGAGTAGGCCACAGTTTAAAGAATTGTGTCTACATGTGAAATAGATGCTGATGCTATGAATGCTTTCAGACCATGTGGTGTTGCTGTCCACCCCAGTAATGGCGGTTATGATGATGATGAAAGATTTTTGTCATTTCCTGAGATGAAGACAAAATGCTGTCTTTCCACTGGGCTGTAGTGCAGGGCCATGGAAGAGACAGATCTTTCTCCAGGTTTCATGACTCGGCCAGAAAAGTACGTTAGAGGACTGTCATCATCGCACTCCTGGTAAGTCATTGAGTGCTCTGATCTGTTCCTGTGAAGGAAGATCTTCACAATATGCTCATACTCTGTACTACTTGTGAGACCCCTGGCAAATGGAAATATTAGCAGAGTATGGCAAAATCCATGGTCTACAGTCTGAGAAGCTGCATCATTGTTTATTTGGCCATCCCCGCTCCCAAAGTCTGGTTAGACCAGGGAATGGTAAGCAGAGCAGGATTTTGGCCAGCTAGGTTCACTTTTTATCAGACAGAATGCAGTATAAATGTTTTGCGGCCGAGTCATTCCTTGAGCATAGCTTTCTTGTGTAGTGGAACTGTTTATGGAGCCCCATTTAAAGTTTACGTCTCAACACTTTGAAAAAATACTGAAAGATATAAAGTTTACTTCTCAACACTTTGAATAAATAATGAAAGATATCGATGAAATAATTTTTTTCTTTTCTTTTATATTTCATTATGACTGTTCAGTATTACTTTATGATTTAGTTGTTGATTAAGTTTTACAATTTTATGATTTCACTTTTTTAATCAAGTTTACAAGTTTTCACTTTCTCCTCTATTTCCAGGTAGAGAAATTTGCAGCTGTGATTTTTGCAGTTATGATTTTACAGAATATTTATCATAATTTTCAGTTGTTATATCCCCTGTTGTTATATCCCCATGGAAAGTTGGCGAATTGGATGCTCTGCTTGACCTGTCTCTTGCTTGCTGTCATGGTGCTACAGGCCGGTTCCTGCTAGCCTCTTGAATTTTGTCCACTCTCCTGCATCACTGTTGTCCTCATGTGGTTTTTTTTTCCCTTCAGTTTTTCACTGTATGTTTTTTTTTTTATACCAATGTTAAGCCTTTTAGTATGTGGTCAAAATGTTAACGCTGATCCTGATGCATTTTATTGCTTTTGTATTCAGGTTTGTTTTCATGTGAATGCAATGAAATCCGGTTTGTTTTCATGTGAATACAATGAAATCCGGTTTGTTTTCATGTGAATGCAATGAAATCCGGTTTGTTTTCGTGTGAATGCAGTGAAATCCGGTTTGTTTTCATGTGAATGCAGTGAAATCCGGTTTGTTTTCATGTGAATGCAGTGAAATCCGGTTTGTTTTCATGTGAATGCAATGAAAATCCAAAACACCACAAGTGTGTCTAGTTAGTTAGCAAGGACTATTATCCATGCACACTGGACACGTCCATAAGTGTTCACATTTCTTCTCTGGTATCTCCTTCAGCGTACAGTAACTGACTACACCTGTTCTTTGTTGATTGACCATCCGTCTGGAGCTCTTGACGAATCATTCATATTTTTTTTTTCATGACCACAAGTTTCATCCTGAACCCCCTTCGTTTTTGACAATGACAGAGATTCACAGTTGTCAGTGAAGTCCTTTATTCAGGGAGCTTCTCTTATAGCAATGACGATGCTTGCTCAGTCTATTGCCTAATCCTGTCCTTCCTCCATGACAACTGAGTCGGCAAACTGATTTGCTCTTTCATTTCCCCCTGACAACTGCATGGCCTTGTACAAAAATGAACCACACAGTTGTGTGTCCTGTTAATAAATAAAGCAGTTCCTTACTTTTAAAATAGTCTAATTATTAGTTTCACTTGTTCTTACTCTTTTTTTTCTCCCAAGGAAGTTAATCTTCATTCTTCTGTATATCCACATTTCTGGGACCTCAGTTATCTTTTTTCACCTCTTCCATCTTTTATTAATGATTTCTTAGACAAGCAGCAAAAATATGTTCTGGTCCTGTGGCAGATTCACTTGGAGAGAAGTGGTTCCTTTCATAGATGAATTTTATCACTCATTACATACAGTAAAATGAACAGTGCACTCAGGTTGATTATAGTTCTTGTAATCTGAGGCTGATTATAGTTTATGTAATAAATTATCTCAGATTGGTTCATGTAATAAGTTTTTTGTTACCTCAAGTTGGTTTAGTTCATGCATTCTTAAATTTAAAGTAGAAATGTTAAATGAAATGAAAATGCTAAAAGTAGATGGAAATAAATTGGATTGTATTAAATTTATTTAAAGTTATGTTTGTGTGAAATTTTAAAAAATTGGTAGGAAAGCATTTGTCTGTATTGAATTTTAGATAGAATTGACATTCAAAATAGGTGATCTATTTGTATTCACAAATTATGGGATCTGTTGATGATGTGATGAAATTTCCATACTCAGGTGCAGACAGTTTACCACCACTTTCACTGCTACAGCATGTAAGCGATTGGGTGTACAAAGACAATACAATGTGCTGCGAGTCCCTACGCCAGGCCGCAATACACAGCGCATACACAACTCCAGTACCCGGACTTACAGGCTGGTGTGTCCGTGGGCCTCTTGTGTGTTGCCAGCTGAGGGAGAAGGGCTCAGACTCCCCGATAAGTCACTCGCACATTGATCAGCTGTCGGCTGGTCTGGACAAGCTTCACCTTGCTCTGCTGCAGAGCGTGGCATTCACAGCCTACGTGAACCTGTCCCCCGGGCTGATCAGCGCCAGCGATTTGGTCCACATTGCTCACACTCTGCAGGTTGTGTGTAGGCCACAGCCTAGCAGAGAGGAGGAGGCAGCTTGTAGCATTGCATTAGAAAGACTAGCACAAATACTTCAAGTGGCATCAAATACAAGAACCTACATATCAGACCGAGGTTGGTATGGGCAGTGTGCAAGGCAAAATTTTGCTTCTAGTCTTATGTAATGTACTATTCTGAAAGTGTAATTTTGGAACGAAGCAATTATTTTGAAATAGTTCAGGATGTCATGTAAGGAGGCATCCAGAATAATTTATTCACAGGAAGCTACGAGACCCTTTACTGCATGGACTTGGATGCTTCAGTTGAAGAATAAAGAGGGGCAGGCCATTAAGAGCGTGAATAAGCACAATACAGGAAGAACTAAAGGCAGTAAGAAAGACCTGGTTTGAAGTGTCTCCCAACTTGCTCAAGACAGAAATGGCCGGGGAACTTTTGTTGATACCTTGTGCTCCATTGGGAATACAAAGGACTGATAAAAGCTTCTTATCTTATATCCTTCCCGTGCTGTTAAACGTCACATAGGGCTCGCAAAGTAGTTCGCCAGTTTTTCCTGTCTTCGGCAAGTCTTTCAACCTCATCAAAGGATTTTGTGCCTGTCAATTTGGGCACTCTCAACAATGATAAATAATGTGGTAAAAGCTGTAGGAGCTAAAATCAGGGCCATGGAGTCTAGGCTGTTAAACTGCTTTTATCACAGCCTGGTGCTGTTAGTACCAGGCTGCGATTGTAATTATGTTAGCTAGGCTAAAACTGACCTGTTCCCATGTGACAGTGGAGCGTGGCCACAAAAAAGTCTTCTTTCTTAAGTTCAGCATATCTTGAAAAAGATTGCGTTCACATATGTTGATTTGACTTAAAGTAAAACTTTTTTTTGTTTATTCAGCATATTCATATTTAGTATCTGTAAACCAAGAATATTACATGGAAAAATCAGGCTGAAATTTTATGAATTGGAGGGTGCAGCTAGTCACATAAGTTTAATTTTTGTTTTGTCTTGTCTTGTGCTGTAACTGCAAGCTGGTGTTCTTTGCAGCCGATGGGATACAGCATTGCATCAGCATGAGAGCGAGTTATGGTAGCTACTTTTTCAGTCCCGGAGTACAGCTAAAAACCAGGGGGTGTGCAGTGCTTCTTTAGCAGACTCCACCACCATGGGGACTATCCCTGCCAGGGATGCTACAGCATGTAAGCGATTGGGTGTACAAAGACAATACAATGTGCTGCGAGTCCCTACGCCAGGCCGCAATACACAGCGCATACACATCTCCAGTACCCGGACTTACAGGCTGGTGTGTCCGTGGGCCTCTTGTGTGTTGCCAGCTGAGGGAGAAGGGCTCAGACTCCCCGATAAGTCACTCGCACATTGATCAGCTGTCGGCTGGTCTGGACAAGCTTCACCTTGCTCTGCTGCAGCCTGTCAGGCTAGGCTTGTTACTGGTGGGGGGGGGGTACCAATGGAGAGTTTGAGACATGATCTTGGTCAGCTATGGTTGGCTAACCCTGATGCTAGCATATCAATTATGGGTCGCTGATTGCCTGATCAGACAGCATCTTCATCCCCAAGTATATTTTTTTTTTAATTTTTAAATCATGTTTCAAGAACAAGCAGTATGAAAGTTTTTTGTTTTTTTTTTTGTGTCTTTTCATAATAAATTGATCCAAGTTTTGTCAAGACACTGGTATAATTCTTATTAATAAATAATATGTAACTTGTCCGAAAGTGACAGGAGAGGAAATGCGATTATAACTAGTTTTACTGTAACCAGAAAACAAAAATGCAATTTTAAGCAGATTTACTATAACCAGAAAACAATGTAAATGATGTTGCATTTTTTTTTAAAACATGCACCAGTAATTGCTGGTGAAAATCCAGTGATACTTTTGTTTTTCCAAGCTCTGCTCACCATATATCATGTAAGGCTTTTGTCTGGGCAGTAAAATAAAGTCTTTCTTTTCCCTTGCTGCCAAACTTGTAGACAAATGACTAAAAATTTTATGCAGTAAAATCCCACTGTAATGGACCTTGTTAATAATGGACCAGGTCCCAACCACACTCCTACATATATATTTTATTATACGAGGGTCATATCGAAAGTTATTAGCAAACATTTTTTAAAAATCAGAATTTATAGATAGAGAATATATAAATGTATTACCTTAATGTGCATCCTTTTCTTCTCTTTTCAACATAATGCATCCTTTTCTTCACTTTTCAACATAATCTCCATTTCTCTGCACACATTTTCCCCACCGTTCTGCAAGTTTGAAAATACCCTCCGGTATGGTTCCGTTCCAGCTGACCAACGGCACAGATGCGCTGCTTTCTGGACGTTCTCTCCTGTGGGACCCAGCTGGCACAAACTTTTCTATAGCCTAGGGTTTCAATCATTTTCTATACTGCATTGTGTCCTATTCCAAGATTTACAGTAATTTCAGATACTGTGATACGTCTTTCTTCTTTAATGATGTCATCAACCTTTTCCATGCTGCGTTCAGTGGTGGAAGTTCGAGGGCGACCGCTGTGAGGCATATCTTGGATGCTCATGTTTCCATCTTTGAAATGTTTCACCCACCTCCTAACACTGCTAGCTCCTATACACACATCTCTATAAGCAAGTTGAAGTCTTTGATGAATTTCAGCAGCGGGGATTTCCTCTTTAACGAGGAACTCGACAACAGCACGATGACAAAACGAAACTTCAGCACCTGCCATTTTGTTTATGCTCCACATGGTCACGTAACACATGATGGTGACGTCATGCCACCTCTACATGAAGTGCAAAGGATGCAGGTTAAGGTGATATGTGTATATTTTCTCTATCTATAAATTCTGATTTTTAAAAATTTTTGCTCACAACTTTCGGTATGACCTTGTAGATGTGGCAGACTTTGGATATAACAGACTAGTTTGGCAGTCCCGTTGAAATCCGTTATGATGAAATTTTACTGCAGTTGTAACAGGGATACAACTATTGGTTAAACTGCTAGTTGTATCTGACTCATCTTCCTCTAGGAAAAATTAAAGAATTAGAAGCACTGGCCAAAGACAAACTTCCATACAACAGGCAAGTATTTATATTTTCTTTCTTCTTATGTGTTCTAAAGAAGATGAAAGTAACTTTAAGTTAATTTGAAATTCTGCTTTTACTTTCATTACAATAAAAATTAAATGTTCAACCTGAAAATAGAAGGGGAAATTTTTTAACCATAATTCAGGTACTCGGTCAGATGCACATATTGCCACTGAAACCAGATTCACTGAACTGAAAGATGTGTAGCTGTATGAATGTGTTTAGACGTTGTGCTGTATCACTGCTAAGGACCTCTTAGCACATTCAAAGATTTGCTAATGATGGGTTAACACATTCTGCTTTTTACTAATCTCTGCTGTAAAATACTATTGTTATTCAACAATGGGAGAAACCACAATAGCTATTTTTATTGTTATTCAACAATGGGAGAAACCACAGTAGCTATTTTCAGTTATATGTGGACTGGTTTCAGGAAGCTGGACTTGTCAGCGAGTTTGAAACAGTGTTATTTTGCCTCACAAGACAGGCAGGGTTATCAGTACTGTGCATGTGTTTGTCATGTTCATCTTATGTTAGGTGCCACACTGTTATTTTGTGGTCATGTTGCATTTAGTATATTTTAAAATATTTCTTATACCATGGCCTCAAAAGTGAATTTGTATAATTGTTATTTCTGACAAAGAGTGGTAGCGAAGACAAAAGTGAAATATATTGTTCTGATAGTTAACAAGATAATCAGACCTTATGCCCAGCCGTGAACATTGACTGGATGGCAGGAATGAAAAAAAAAAACTGAACACTTGTTTAGAAATTCTTTGCTTCGATCATATACTTAGTGGAATTATGTCCCAGCGCAGGTTTTTTTGTTACTTTTGAGACTGTTGGGGCACTTGATGATATCTGTGGTGATGGTGATCAACTTTTCAGAGACGTTTCCCATCAGTAGATTTGTCAACATCAAAAGAAAAGTCCTACTGTAGAAGTGTGATGTGTGTGTGTGCAAGAAATTTTAAAAATGACAGGATACAAGACACATGTCTGAGGATTGTGATGTTGCATTGTGTGTTTACATCATGTTTTGGAACATTTCACCCATGAAACATTATTGGAAAAAAAATTTTTTTTTTTAATGTAAAATCATTCACTGAAGAAATTTTAGTCATCAAGAAGATAAACAGTAATATGTGACATGAATGGGGAGATATAAAGGATTGTGATATGTCTTAGATTTTCAGATGACATAAATACATATTTAGCACCAGGAGGAAAGTGTGCAGGGATCACAGCACATGAAGTGAATGCAGCAATGAAAAAAAAAGGTTCATTTGCAACAATGATAGTACACAGCTTTTTGAGATTCTGTTTGCAGTATGTAAAAAGTAAGGGTAACCCTGCCATGCCTTAGAGGCACAAAGGGATATGGTGTTAGTGCCTATATTTTCTTTGACCTGTCAGCACACTAGAGGGTGATATGGTCAGTATCACGCCTGGCCTCCTTTCCTTCCCCAACTCCAGAAGTCGGGTACCCATTTCTACAGTTGGGTGACTGCAGCATATACAGATTTTTAAAAAACTTTTTTGTATCATAGTGAACTAAATGTAACATACTATAAGCTGAGGTTTATGAAAAAAAAAAAGATATGTTTACATCAGGGGCACTTGACATTACAAAACATCTTTGTCTTTCAAAATGGGACATTCTTTAAGAAATGATGTTTATATTTTTGTTTCCTCCCCAGACTTCTTACAATGGTGCTGAGCAAACAGCTGTGCACAGACGTGCATCACAAGGCCAGAGTCCCCAGCTAGTGATCTACAAGGGAGCTTTAGTTTATTTAAACATTGCTGCTTGGCTGTGTGTGTGTGTGTGGCCAGTACTTCCACATTCTGCTGGACTGTGAGAAGACTGGTAAATTGCTGTATGGAGTTTTGCAGAGTGCAAACAAGCCATAAGCCATCAAGATGATCTATGTGTGGGTTTTAATATTCCTTGACATTTAGGGCACAGGGATGCCTCATTCATAGACTGATTCCAGAAACAGCTGTTTTATTTTGTTAAGAGACATCATGTATTAAAGATGTTTCTTGATGTGTGATTGTGAACATTGTGAAATTTTTTTTCTTATGGGAAGGTGTAGGTGTGTGTGTGTGGCTTCAGCAAGAAAAACTGAGATGTGGAAGAAGCATTAAAAAAAAACCATTAAAATTGAAACATTTGCTTTCATAATTAAAAAAATTTAAATAAATCCTTCAGCATTATGAGACTGAAAATAGAGAAATGTGACGTCAGATCTCAAGCAGCAAACTCTTTCCCTGCCATTGACACTATAGTGAATTCTTCCTGTTAGTCTAGTGCCTGCCATCCATGTTATAGCGATTTTGTTTCGTTGCAGCATAAAACTATTGTAACTTTTTACTGTACACGATTTATCTGCGCATGTCTGGTGACCTTTCATAGTTCAACCCAAAGCGTGTCTAACAGCTGAGCGAAATCGATGTTTTTAACTGAGAAATTTCAATATTTATTGTGATTTCAGAGGCATACAGACATGTCCTATGATCCGACCACTGTTCCTGAATGTACTCCAAGTACATCTAGACCTATTAAATGTGCTGGAAAAGTAGTCAGAAGGTTATTTCAGACATTATTTTAGTGAGACTGCCACCACACGATGAGATCTGGAAATCACAGATGGTAAACATTGTACATCCAGGCATTGCTGATGGTAAGCACTACACAATTATCAGCTAAAATCATCATACTACTTTTTTCCTAAAAAACTCTTCATTTATAAAATCTTACATTTACAACTATTTTCATGCATAATATGTATACTTTTAAAGTGGAAATACTTTGTACATTCATTTTTACAACTATACCCCCTATACATATCAAGACCCGCACTTGGGAACGTCCGCATTTTTTTCTGTGGCGTGGGAAGAGTTAATGTCACAGCAAAGATGGGTGGGACAACATCAAGAGATGTACAGGGTTGGCAGATAAGGTTCAGACAGTGCAGACTGGACATTCATGACAACCAGCTTTCCCCAGGTAGGCGGCACAGGATGATGATGTACAACCAGCTCGGCCATAAGTGCTTGCTTACATCTTACAACCTTCCCATGCCATCAGATGTCCCATAGGGGATCACAGAATTTCTCACCAAAGTCCCTATTTTTCACAAGCTTGTAAGTCTCATCAAGAAATTTGATGGCAGTCATGTTTGCCTTTCTTGTCAGTGTTTTCTTTACTTAAGTCCTTACTGCAAGTGTGAAAATTAGCACTTCTATTTCTCTCTGAGAACATGGAACAAAAAGGCAAAAAAAAAAAAAACTTTACAGAAATTATAAGTTTATTAAAAAGGTCTGAATTTCCTTGCCATTCTCATTTCTCTTACTCTTCTCTTGTCCTCCTCAAATTTGGCCTGCAGATCTGCAATATCTGAAACAGAAATGGCCAGAAATGAGTGTGCTTTATCATTTTTTCATCCGCAATAAAGGGGCAGACAAACATCTTTTATATATACATATATGATGAAAAACAAAAAAATCTGGTTGATGAAACATGTTGCTATGCAATAAAAAACCAACAAAAAGAGGATGTGCTGCCCACACTTTCGCTCGTGTGGCTGCGGGGCCTGGACGTTAGTCTGGGGAGCAAAGACCTTTCCTGCATGTCATAGGAGGCAACTGGTTGTGCGCGCAGCCAACAGCCCTACCATGTAAAAAATTTAGCATATTACGGAAACAGGAAAAAAAAAACACCACTGAGGATGAAGCCACAAAACTAGGGAATCCTAAAAAAAAAAAGAAAGAAAGACTGGTCAAAAAATAAATAAACAGCTTGAAACAACAAATTTTATTTTATCATCCTCATCACATGACATACGTGGTGTAAAAACAGTCATGTCACTCTCATATGCTTCTAAGATGTTTTAGACAAGACTGATCTTCCTTCTGAGTACTACCAAAAGCTAAAGATGGACTGCTCAGCAGGTGTTTGTTAAAACTTTCACCATATGATCCACTGAACAACTGCAGCACAACTGTTTTGCTTGCTACAGCATAAAATAATGATATCTTATTATTTTCTCACTGTATACATGCCAAGCCACATAAATTCATTGTTTCTCATAAAAATAGGCTCAGGGCCTATCCACTCTGTATTGTCTTCATTCTTTTGAGGTTTGGCTTTTAGACTGAGATGCAAACTTCAGCCTTTTTCAGCACGGTTCTTTTTTACTGTAGAAAACATTAATTACATCTTTAACATGTGGCACCTAGAAGTCTGGTGTGGCTCCCTTTAAGATTCCATGCCCTAAAGTTCACTGTCTTGCTCCTTGATATAAAGGTGAAGTAAAGAACCCATTAATGGATTAGTATTACATTCCATTCATCTTGTGAAACTAATTCTGTACATGCTTGCATTCTTATCACCCCCAATAAAGAACAAACACATGGGCCTTATATTTCTGGAAGCTGTGTGGAAAAGAGACTGCATTAACCCCTCCTTGTTTACTACATGGAGAACTTTAACCAGGTTAATAATTTTTCATTTCTGTTAATATTTTTTTTTACTTTTAAGTTTTTGGACTGGGTCAACCCAATCTCGAGAAACTTGTACCTGAGCTTTTCCTAACTTTTTTTTTTAAAAGGCAGTGAGGACAGGCACTGACACCCCTACCTAAAACACCCAAGTAGTCTAGAAATGTGAAGTCGCTAACACTTCTCACACACACGCACACACAAACACACACCCCCCCCCCCTCTTTGGCATGCATATGCCATGAGACATAGATTTAAGTTTTCATCACTTACGTTTTTTCTTTGTCTCCCTGAACTGAAATGTGTAGAAATCTTTCAGCTCCTGAAATAAAAATTCCAGTTAGAAAAGCTTTACACTTCAATTCAAAGTACCTTCCTGAAAAAAAAAAAGCATAAAACTATATAACACCAACAATATCCCAGACTACAGAACTATAGATTCTGAATTTGATATCCCATGTAGTGGAATGAATCCATTTTTCCCTATTCATGAATTATCAACAAAGGCATATCAGAGATAATGTCATTATTTTCGAATGATCTCTGTCACATTTGTTCTGGAAAATAACGACTGAATCACTGTTCCCTCTAAGCTGCACGGCTGCGCACAGATGACCAGTCAAACCACGCACAAAATTTTTGGAGCTGCACAAAAAGAAACTGCTACTTTTATTTTCCAGATGTTACTTCCGTGCTATAACGGCAATCAAGAAAAATCCAGTGATGATACATGTTTTTTCCTTTGCTGTTTCTTTCTTGTTGAGAAATGACTTTCGGATCGAATGTTTCAACTGGTCTTTTATCGTGTAGTTTCAGTAGTACCGTAGCAGAATCAAACAAAGAAACCATCATTACAATTAACTAAATAGCAGTAACTGAAAAGTACAGCTGGTTTATCCTGTTATTAAATGTACATACCTTTACAGTGTGTATGCATGCACATTTGCACACACAATATTTTTTTGCACACGAGCTGAACATTTTGCACGCAGACTGCAAACCCTTAGAGGGAACATTGGACTGAATATATCACTGTAATGCTTATCTTCATTTGTTGACGAGCTTAGCAAGAATGAATTTCTCACTAAAAATTGTTTGACACCACCTGACCATAGCATGATACTCTGTAATAGGCTACAGACTACAATTATTAAAATTATGAAACAAAATTGCTTTACATTTTTCTTTCTCCTGTTTCGTATGTGTTCATGTCCCCTTCTCTCGGTTTCCTCAGTTCTCTTGTTGCCCTTGTTCTTGCCATGACGAGTGACTTTGATGAAGCCTTCTTCATCTGGCACTCCTTCCATTTCTTTCTCTTTCTTCTCCTCCTGAAAAAATGGAAACAGCAAGCTCAGCATTGTTCAATAACAGCATTCAGTCAATAAAAGCTAAAGAGAAATCAGTGTTTATCATCAATTGCATTCAGTCTTCAAGAGCCAAAGACAAGTCAATGTTATATTTATCTCCTTTAGTAAACACAATAAACATCTCTCTCTATCAACCCAACTTCCCCCCCCCCCCCCCCCCCCGAGTGACCAACTGTTCTATATTATATAGGACAGGGCCATATTTTAAGGATCTGTCTTAGGAATTATTTTACTTTGATTGTGATGCTTAAATGTCCCTTATTTTAAAACATGTGACTCACATTGTCCTGTATTTTTTTGTGTGAAAATATATATGCATCTCAGCTCTACTGGATCGACAAACAATACCCAAATCGCACGTGCATGTCAAAATAATCATAACTTCTTTTCTATCAGAAGTATCCACATGAGAATAAATATAACTGACTGCATAAAAAAAATACAATTTCTAAACTTGATATTCATCACATTAATTATCCTACTACATAAGTCACTTAGTTAAAGAGCAGGATTTTGTTGACTAAACAACAATTTTACATATCCCCAGTGTTAAGAAGAAGAAAAAAAAAATTAAAGAGCATAGTGTCCAACTGTCTGGTGCATCTTCTCTAATCCCATACATGAAATACACTGAAATGGCTGTGTAAAATATAGGTCTGATGATGAATGAAAAATTAGAATAAATCAATCACTTTTATTAAAGAACAAAAAAAAAATCTGAATAAATTTTGCCATTCTAAATCATTTTACTGGATGTTTCTACCTCCTGTAGATCAGAAATTAATATTTTTAAAAAAAATATCCATAGGAACTCTATTCTTCTTCCGTGTTCGAGTGCCATATCTGCAGTCACATCGCCCTGTCATAAGTCTGCCATCTTCTCCAGGTTTGAGTGGGAGCCCCATAATTTTTTATTTCAGTTCCTCACCCTTGGGTCGGATCTGTGCTCGAGAGTCTGTGCAGGCTGGACAGTTTTGCAGGATATACTCTGGCATCAGAAGAAGCAAAGCTGTTGGGACATTCATTTGTGTGTGACACTATAAGATGATAGAGGTGGCTTAAGAGCCTGCAATGTACCATTCTCAGATGGAAAATTTAGTTTCCTGGTATCCTTCTAATAATTCCCATGTAAACTAAAGTTCCCATATTCAAAATATTAAATCATTCATTCAAAGTAGCACTGGATGAAAATAAACCTAATCAAGAAGCAAAATTTATACCAAAAATATTCAGTGGGCAGATCACCAAAGACGCTCTCAAACCAACAGTTTTCAAGAATATTTTTATCTTCCGTGTTCTGTTTAATATATGACTTTCTGTCACTTCTCACCTCTTCTTTTCTTTTGTAATAATCTGCCATGTAAGCTTCCGCTTCCTTCTCAAGAGCAGCCACATCAGGCAGTTTTCTGTATTCTTCACAATAAGCTGGAAAACGAAAACTACTATAAACGGTATACAGGGAACAATAGTAGAAATACAGACGGCAAAGCTTTTGTTCTCTCACAAAATATACAGCATACACCAATCACTTTTTAACACAAAGTACAGTTAATTTAAAATTACTATTTTTCCACTTAATTATTTTCCCTATTACTGCCCTAAGACTGCCCATTACCTGCAGCCGACATTGGTGATGATACAACTCAAATGTTTAAATTTAATCCAGCACTTCTTACAGCATTCTTAAATATTAAGCCCTAGACTGGAAAAGCCTTTGAACGGTTTCAATTCCTTTCATGTTCTTGTAATTTTAACAGAAAAATAAATGATTCATTTATTCTTTATTGTCACTTTTTTTCATTTACATCCATTCAGGTGGTTAAAAAAAATTGCAATGCTTCCTTGATTGTTCTCTCTGGTCCATGCCAATCAGGCACTGATTTCCACAACCATCTGTCCTTTGCTATGTCTATAAGCTGTGTTTTGGATTGCGCTCTGTGCCACTTTTTTTAGACTGTCAAGTATCTTGTTTCTTTTTCTTCCTCTGTCCCTTTAGTTTTCCTGTTATCATTAAGTATTTCAGTTTGCCTCTTCTTGAAACATGTCCTACAAATATGGACTGTCATGTTCTGAATTTTGCCATAATTTCTCTCTAGCCCAGCCTCACTTAGAACATCTTCATTTGTTTTCTTGGCTGTCCGTGGTGTTTTCATCATTCTTCTTATGAACTACACATCTCTGCCACTTCCAGTAGATTTTGAGTGCTTCGCATCCATATAATAACACACGTTCGATAAAACACTGAATAACTCTCTTTCCAGTCTTCATGAACAGAGCTTTACTGCAAAGTATATACTAGGGTCATACCGAAAGTCTTGAGCAAAAATTTTATAAAAAATTAGAATTTATAGACTGAGAAAATATAAATATATCACCTTAACTGCATCCTTTGCATTTCATGTAGAGGTCACATGACATTACCATCATGTTTCATTTGACCACGCGGAGCAGAAACAAAATGGCCTGTGCTGAAGTTTCCTTTCGTCAATGTGCTGTTATTGAATTCTTTGTTAAAGAGGAAATCTCCGCTGCTGAAATTCACCAAAGACTTCAACTTGCTTATGGAGATGTGTGTATGAGTGCTAGCAGTGTTAGGAGATGGGTGAAACATTTCAAAGATGGAAACACAAGCATCCACGATATGCCTCGCGGTGGTCACCCTCAAACTGCCTCCACTGAATGCAACGTGCAAAAGGTTGACAACATCATTAAACAAGACAGACGTGTGTGTCACAGTATCTGAAATCGCTGTAATCTTGGAACAGGACACAATGCAGTACAGGAAATGATTGAAACCCTAGGCTATAGAAAAGTTTGTGGCCACTAGGTACCACATTTGTTGACTGAAGATCACAAAGCTGTAAGAAAAACTCTGCTCGTCGGACAGCTGAGGAAATTCAGAAAACAGGTTAGGAAATTCTTCCACACCCTGCGTACAGCCCCGACCTGGCAGCCAGTGATTATCATCTTTTCGGTTTTGTGAAAGAACAAATGCGAGGCCATCACTACGACGCAGGAGAGAACATCCAGAAAACAGTGCGTCTGCCTTCAGTCAGCTAGAACGGAATTCTACCGGGAGGGTATTTTCAAACTTACAGAGCGATGGGAAAAATGTGTGCAGAGAAATGGAGATTATGTTGAAAAGTGAAGAAAAGGATGCAGATTAAGGTGACACATTTATATTTTCTCCATCTATAAATTTTGATTAAAAAAAAATTTGCTAATGACTTTTGGTATGACCTTCATATTTTTCATTTTCATAAATGCTGATTTCACCTGGGCAAGTGGGTGAAGACGCTGTCTGATGAGGCAATCAGTGACCCATAGATGATATGTCAGGGTTAGCAAACCATAGCTGACCAAGACCCCGTCCCACCTCCCATGGTAACTCCAGTAACAGCCTAGACCGGCTAATGGGGCAGGGATCGCCACAGTCCCTATGGTAGTGGAGTCTGCTAAAGAAGCATTTCACACCCCCTACTTTTTAGCGTACTCCGGGACTGAAAAAGTAGCTGCCATAACCCCTCCCATGCTGATACGATGCTGTGCCTCAATACCTCTACAGCATTGGCTGCAAAGAACAACAGCTCACAGTTACAGGGAGTTCGTACAATTACAAGTCAGCCTGGGCTATTGTGCTCCTTATTTTGGTTTTGCATCTTTCTTCTTGTGTTGTTACTAAATACAGTACTTGAATTTGTCCACTTGCTTTAATTCTGTGCCTTTTACTTTGATGCTACATTTTGCTGTTGTTTCTTTCTTGGATATGACAATGACCTTTATTACATAAAGTAAGCCCTTTCTTCTCACTTTTTTCTATGATTGTGTCTAACAAGGCTTGTAGCTCTTCTTCTTCTTCTTCGTTCGCATTGTCTGTCTATATCTGCAGTCCTGTCTCTTGGATAAATTTCACTGTTTTTTGTAACTCATGTATGGAACCGTAGAGCTTATCTTCTTTAGTGGTTTCACTGGGCCAGTAATTATTTCTCAGTGTCTCGTAGTTGATGCAGTTCTGGAGGATATGTTCCACAGTTTGGGGCACCTGGGCACATGTACATAGATTAGTAGTATCAACCTTAAACTTTGTATACATATGACTTCGGAGTCGGCTGTGTCCTGTTCGGAGACGGAAGATGGTGACTTGTTCCTTTCTGTTTAGCATGTGATAGTCATCATGTGGTGGTGTTTGTGGCTTCCTGTAGGTTTTTATCATGCTTTTCTTCTGATTATAAGTGATTGGTATGTCTGGTTGCTCCATTTCAGTGCCCTCTTTGACCAGTTGGTCAGCTTTCTCATTGCCTGGTATCCCACAGTGGGAGGGAATCCATTGACAAGTGACTCCATGTTGTAAGCCAATTTTTGACAAGGCATCATTAAGGTCTGGTAGTTTGTTGAATTGTCTGAATAGTTATTTGTGTATAATCTGCTTCTTTCCATGGTGTATGCTCTGGTACAGATGATAATAGAGCGACTACAGTTGGAAGGTCAGGTGTCAGCTTACGCATACGCTTGGCCTGATGAATGAAGCTGCTTCTTTTAAGCCGTCCTAATGCCAAGTTATTGAATCTCTCCTTCAGGGGATGGCTTACAGAGCTAAGGAATTTTTCTCCCATGGTCATGACCTTTGTGTCTCTATGTTCCTTTAGCGCTTGAACACCAACTATTTTCTGCATTTCTACTATTGGTGTGGACCTCATGGGACCTGTGATAATCCGTAGTGACTGATTTTGAACCTTGTCTAGATTATGCAGCGTAGTGTTTGATGCTGTGCACCAAGATGTTGAGCTATATTCTAAATGTGGTAGAATACTTTGCTGATATACATTCTTGAGGATTCTTTCACTAGCTCCCCATGTGGTTCCACTCAATTTTCTTAATATGGCTAGTTTTCTTCTGGCTTTTGCTTCTGCACTGTTGATGTGTTGCTTCCACGTCAGTTTTGAGTCAAGAGTCACTCCTAAGTAAGTGGGTTGGTTGTCCATCCTTAAGGGTATTTCATTTACAAAGATCTTACCTGCTTTCTGTTTAGATGAGAGGGTGAACAGAATGGTACTTGATTTCTCTGTGTTGATACTTACACACCATTTGTTTGTCCATGATGTCAAGATGTCTGCTGCTCTTTGGAGTCTCTGTGTAGCAACTGTCGCATACTCATCTGTACACCACATGACCAGATCATCTGCATACAGTGCCACTTTGATTCCATAGGGAAGTTCCTTGACCAGGTCATTAATGAATACAAGGAATAGTGTAGGCGAAAGGACTCCTCCTTGTGGTACACCATGTCGGAGAATTACTTTCTGGCTTTTGTGTCCATCCATTACTACTCTAGCTCTTCTATTGTGTAAATAGGACTTTATCCAGTTGTACAGTCTTCCATTCACATTGCAGTTTCTTAGTTTCCACAGCAGACCTTTTTTCCATACTTTATCAAAGGCTTTCTTCAGGTCTATCCACGCTGCTAGTACAAGGTTTTTCTCTTGGAATGCATCCTCAATCTCTTGAGAGAGATAAGTCACTTGATCTTCCATACTGTAGTACTGCCTAAATCCTGCTTGTTGTGGAATGAGAAGGTTTTCACTTTCTAGGTACCATTTTAGCCTCAGGTCAATGATGCGTTCCATCGTTTTGCATAGGCAGCTAGTGAGACTGATTGGCCTGTAGCTGGAGGCAGTATCATTGTTTTTCCCTGGTTTTAGCAGTGGTACCATGCTTGCTTCCTTCCTTCCAGATTTGAGGTAACTTACCTGTGCTCCAGCACATATTTGAAAATATCCAACAGCTTTCTCATTGCTGCCATTCCCAGGTTCTTGATCATTTCATTGGACACTCCATCTGGTCCTGGTGATTTCCTTGGTTTCAGTTTACTAACTGCTAGGTCTAACTCACTGCATGTGATTGGTGCATCCATGACTTCCACTTTTCTGACTTGTTCCTCCTCTTTCTGTGGCTCGATGCGCATTGTACGCTCCTTCTCTGGATGGATATCAATGTTGCAGTCCTGTGCAAACATGCGAGCAAAGTGATCTGCTACCTGCTTACCTGTAAGAGTTTTCCCATCCTCTATTAGTGTAACCTTTGTACTTCTTCTAGTACTCTCATCATTTAACTGTTTGATTAGTTTCCACAGTTTCCTTCCATCCTTTTCAAAGTTTAGGGACTCTGTTTTCTCTCTCCAACTTTCCCGTCTGGCTTGCAGCTTTGCTCTCTGAAATTTGGCCTTAGAATGTTGGTAATTATTGTGGTGTTCTTGGCATGGTCTATTTTCTGCTTGCTTTCGAGCTGCTTCCACGTCATCATGGAGTTTTCCCAGCTCACTAGACCAGTATGGTTTATAGTCCCCACAAGCTCCTCTGGGAATGGTTTCACGAGCGGCCTGAAGGATACAAGCATTGAATTCCTTCACTATGCTGTTAATATCCTTACCTTCTGTGGACAGCTGTCCCACCAGGATACCTGTACGATGTCTGTACATTGTCCAGTTTGCTTTTTTATAGTTCCATCTGGGGAGAGGGCTACTGGTGTTAAGGAGTTCATTTTCTATTGTCAGGAAGACTGGTCGATGGTCGCTACCTCCAAGTCGTTTTCCAACTTCACGTGTAATGTTCCACTTCAGATCTGGAGAGTGGAATGCCAGATCTGGTGTTGAATTTGTATGCCAAGCCCTTGAGTAAAATGTTGGGGGATCCATTGGCTGGTTGATCAGGAGAAGTCCATTATCATCCTGCCAGCTCTCAACTTCCTCTCCTCTCTTGTCTATGTGGTCATAGCCCCAGCTCTGGGAATGGCTGTTAAAATCACCACAGACCATCAGTCTCTCTTTGTGTGGGATTGTTTCTAAAGCAAGCGGGTGGTCATTAGGACAGTAATAGTTAAGGAGGTGGAAATCTGTATTACGTAGCTCTTCTTAACTTCGGGCTATCAGTACCGTGTCGTCTGCATATCTTAGACTGTTTTAGGTTGTGTCCACCCAGTGCTACTCCAGGCATGTTTCCAATGTATCTCATAATCCTTTCACTACAGAGAAAAAAAAAAGGTCAGGGGATAAAACGCATCCTTGTTGTACTCCTACTTTTGTTCTGATGCTCGGGTCCTATTTGATTATCAATCCTGATAGCAGCTATTTGTTTCCAACATAAATGTTTTATGATTCTCAGGTCTTTTCCATCTGTATTTATGTCTTTTTACATTTGTATGATTTCTTTGCGTTTTGTATGATTTCTTTGTGTTTTACTTTATCAAATGCTTTGAAATAATCTGTAAAACATAAATACAGATCTTTTTTTAACCTCTATGGCCCATTCTATTAGTGATCTTATGATATGCATTAATTGTGCCTTTTCCTTCACTGAATCCACACCGGTCTGCACTTTCTGGTTACTTGACTGTTACAAAGCTTTTTGATGCAACTGACAAATGAACTGTCTATGAAACCGGAGGTTCTGTGTACCTTTGTGGTGACTCCATAATTATGGCATACACAAGAAACCTGATGGTATCTGTAAGAAACCTGGGGTTGTGTTATACTTTTTGCTTTTCTTGGAAATATGTGACTAACGCTGTATCCCTAATATGCTGTAATGGTATAGAAACTGAGATTTTACCATTTTGTAAAAAACTATTTATATCTCCATTAATAACTTCTGGCTTCAGTCCCCTTTCAATGTGAAATAAAATGCATTGTTTTGTAGCAAAACACAAACAAGCAAACAAAATTAGAAAACACATCTCTCATTAATGTTCTCATCATGAATCAGCTGCCTCAAAATAGGGAAAATCATTTATAGAGAAAAAAAAGAGTTAGAGCTATAAAGAAGGTCAGACAGTTCTCTCAAATTTCAAGAATGGCCTCACTTAGTATACAAGATCCGGAAAGAATAACTCTCATCTATTTTACTCCAAAAACCCCGTACCTCTCAGACCGGAAATAAGTGGAGTGCTCTTGTCTGACAACAGCCGGACCTGATTGTATGTCAGTTTGCAGGCACTGGTTATGCTATTTGCCTTTCTGAAAACAACATACGCAACTTGGACAGTCTGCAAGTTTAAAAGGAAAAAAAAAAACCAAGGTTAAAAAAAAACTATTCTAATACATAATTAAAATGAAAATTATGACATACAATTAAGGGTAACTGCAGTTCACCAACTGAGCTGATGGCCTGCATGAAGGATCGGGTAATCTGGGGAAGGTAATAGCCAATGCCAGTCAGCACGGCACCTGATGATAATGACGATGATGCAGTTACCCTGCTTCAGACTACATCAGTACACTATATTCTCCTTCTTCAATCTTCCTGGTGTAGTGAGCTGGTGTTCTCTGAAGTGATGTGGTAAAGATGTTGAGTCACAGCATCATGATGGCTTGGGAGCAGGTTATGATGGCTCATAATGTCAGCTTTGGGAGCAGGTTATGATGGCTCATAATGTCAGCTTTGGGAGCAGGTTATGATGGCTCATAATGTCAGCTTTGGGAGCAGGTTATGATGGCTCATCATGTCAGCTTTGGGAGCAGGTTATGATGGCTCATCATGTCAGCTTTGGGAGCAGGTTATGAT